>CM047742.1:29449740-29512240 GCA_026225825.1 Pistacia integerrima | reverse complement strand
ATGAAAAAGTGGAGAGGAAAACTTTCAAAGAAAAAAAGACACCAACTATAGAGAGATAAGAAAAAGATGAAGAAGAATTGGAGAGAGGGAGAAGAAGAAGACGAAGATGAAAGAAAAATATGTGGAGATTAAAAAAATTAAAAAAACAAACCAGAGGAAATTTTTTTTAAAATAAAAGAAACTGGTGACCCGTTGGTCCGTCAGTTGCCGCACGATTGGATACGGGTGTGTATTTTCTTACTCGTTCACAGTTTTTACTTTTTACCTGTTTGACCCATAATCTGTGGTTACCCGTCCCGTATCTACCCAGCTTGCCTGTTTGCCAGGTCTAACTACAACTCTGTCAAAAATCAATTGTAGGTTCTTTCCTGTGTGTTATGGGTAGGGTTACCATTTTTTGTCGTTGATTGTTGTTAATAGGAATGATAGATGGTGCATTGTGTAAAATGATCTTTAAAGGATTGGTTGAATGAGGTGTAAATATACATATTTTTTTTTTTTTTTTAATTTATTGGAAAAACTCTATCTAATGAAAATCAGTATAACCTTGACAAATCTTCTTTAAGAAATTTACCAAGAAATTTCGTAAGATCAGCTTTTAGATATTTTTAAATTAACACGAATCTCCTTGTAATTACATTAAACTTTAAGAATAGTTCCCGAGTCAATTGCAAAGAAATCCTACCTATAACAGTGTAACCTTATCCTCATTCTAGCTAGCTAAACCTTTTTAATTTCAATAATATTGTATTAAAATTTAAATGTTAATTTAAACCATGAAATTAAAACTTAACGTTCTTACTACCAACCTAACAACACATGTAACTATCATGAATTAATTTGATATAGGTAAATAATAAAACTTAAATTCTAGGTGGAAAGAATAATAATTTATCAAGATCGTATCATACGTTATTTGAAAACCGATATCCTTATGAGAAGTTCACCGTTATTTATTTCTATTTGATAGAGTTTGCATATCATAAATTTCAAAGGTTATTAAGAGAAATTGGGTTCAACCAATCATCATTTTATAAAATTTTAATAAATAATTAAATTATCGATAGAACATATACTATATATAGATATTGTTATCTTAAATTTATTATATATTTATTTATTTATGATTGAGGTGTCCAGGCAAGCTTGCATGCATCTTAATTTATCCCTAGGATCCATTGAACACCCTAGTTCTAGTTCTAAAGTAAGCCACAAATAATGTGGTAAGTGGTCTCAAGGTGGTTTGAACCCAAGAAATATTGATATCTTAAATTTACATATGTGTGTGTGTGTGTGTGTGTGTGTAAGTATTTATTAGATATTAATATAGTAATTTATTAAATCATATGGACTAAAAGTGAATTTCCAATATTCGGGGGATCTTTTCCCCGAACCCATATGAGTTTCAATGAGTCTTACTATAATCGGTTTATCTAGACATATGTGTACTTATATTTTTCTTCCATGGCATACCTTTCATGTCATTGGCTGTTGCCTTGCTTTGATTTCTCTAGACGTGATTGAAACGAGTCTCGACTGATGTTGAAAAATCATCGGATGAGTTGTGCTTACGGATGAAATGCCAATCAATAATTAAAATGAAGCAAGGTCAAGAACAATAAATCTCTTTATGAATTATGATAAATATATCTATTTAACAAGTTCGTTATTATGGATAAGAATTTTTATATACATATACTTAAGAAATGAGTGTTAAGAATATATGTACAATTGTACATCATATATATGTATTTATTTTCTCCTTAATGTACATAACATAGCTAAAGCGAATAAGTACTATTACTATATTTTGCTGCCTTTATAAACTATAATGAATAAATATATAATGGACTAATGGAAATTTTCAAAAAAAATCAATGGTATTTTTCAGTATTATTTAAAATGAGGGTAAATTTTTTAAAATATTTATCAAAGTTTTTGAAATAATCTTGGAGGGGCAATTAATATATATAATTAATATACATAATCAATATATATTTTACTGTTTGCGAGCCTTAGAGCTCGAAAGCTCGTTCAATGGTCTACAAATTTTCACCTGTTTGCGAGCCTAAGAGCTCAAGCCCATTGACTGTTTGCAAATTTTCAACTGTTTGCGAACTACCAAGCCGATTACTACCATGTTTGATACTCAATTCATACATTACTCAAATTGTTCGAGTTTGAGTTCGATTCAACATATTCTGAGCCGAATATGAACTTTAGCCGAGCCAAGCACGAGCTATTTGCAAACAGATCGGTTCAACTACAAGCCTAGGGGTAGATATGATATCATGCATTTCCCTATTAAATACCTCCTTTGGGTTATGTAATGACTACCTTGGTTATGGAATTACGTTTATCAGTTTATGTGACGAGGTTTCATAAGCTTCTCAACTTGTAATGAAGAGAATGAAACCACGTCAATTTTAGAGGTGTTTTTTAATTATTTTTCCAAATTTTTAAGATACATTTTATTGAATGTGTAATCCTACTAGGTGTTGGTCAATTGAAAAATGATTTGATAAATTATTTAACAATACATTATTTAGGATGTAATTTGTTAGGAACCTGATTCTGGGATGATTGGGAAGATATACAAAAATGGTACGTTAAGTTGAATTAGGCAATTAAGATATCTTGTAATTACAATATCTTTTAAAATAGGAACTATAATTACTCTATTATGAAATTAAAATAGGAATTAGAGTCTTTTTAGGAGTCATTCGGAGTCTAAATCTAAATCGTGATTATCAATGAAGAATTTTGTCAACTAATCTCTCTGTCTCTTGTTCTTGGAGGTCTATGTTTCTCATATAACCAGATCCTATCCCAATCCCTATCATTGGTGCTCTTTTTCTTTTTCTATGGCAGATGAAACCGTACTTTGGATGATCAAGTGACTAAATTTAAGGTGGTAACAACAACATCTTCAACCCATTTCGATTCACTTTGCCGCGATTTGATGGTTCAGATCCGACAGGATGGACATTTAAGGCGAAACAATTTTCAATAACTTTGACACACCATTTGAACAGCGACTGATTTGTTCTTAGTTTCACATGGATGGACCGGCTCTTTCCTAGTATCACTGGATGTCTTCCAATGGACAAATTCATTCTTGGGATTCGTTTCTACAAACCTTGGAGGTTCGTTTTGGACCCTTCATAATTGTGGATCATCAAGGTAGTTGGCGAAATGCACGCAGCCAAATGGACATCGACTTCGCACTTTAGAAGATCTGGAAGACCAGGTAACCAATTTGACAGCTATTCAGTCTTTGCAACGTGCGAAGCTTGATTCAATGGAGGATCTTCTCAACGAAATTGCACGGCAACTCCTGGTATTGGAATCCCAGTTGGATAAATCCATACGACAACAACAACCCCGACCTTTTCCCTGGAATCGAAAGTCATTTCTCAAGTGGGTTCCATCAAATATTCTTCCAAATTATGTTGCGGTTGTCGCCTGCCAGCAGCATGCCATTGACCTTCCCTTGGTCCCTCACTGTCATAATAACATCTATCCTCCATCACTAGAGACACCCCTCACCAAGCCTCCCATATGTTCTGCTCTCTCCCTGGCGGCGCTGCCCAACTCTCCACTTTGAGCCTCCTATCATAGCGTCCTTGGCACAACCTCTGAAGCTGTCATCGGGAAAGCTTATCTTAGATGGGAACTCAGTTCGATTAATCATCGTCTCTTGGATTTACCTAGTGTGCGAAGGGAGTATCTCTTTCAAATGTTCATTTTGACGTCGGGGGTGAAACTTTGGCTGTCTCTTTATTGCCTTAGCCCTCATTTGAGCCAAATGATTTTTTATGGTTGTTCACAATTAAAGGTCTTGGCTTCGATAACAACTACGGATTATGTTGTAGTACCCTGCAACCTTGAGGACAAGGTTGATCCGAAGGGGAAGGTAATGTTAGAAACCTATTCTGGGATGATTGAGAATTATATACAAAAAGGGCACGTTAAGTAGAATTAGGTAATTAGGATATCTTGTAATTATGATAAGTTTTAAAATATGAATTATAATTATTCTATTACGCAATTAGAATAGAAATTAGAGCCTTTTGAGAGTTATTTGAAATCTAAATCTAGATCGTGATTATCAATAATGAATTTTGTCAATTAATTTTGCTCTCTTGTTCTCAGAAGTCTCTATTCCTTATATAAGCAGCAGATCTTATTGCGAACCCTATCATAATTTTTCCTATAAACATTCTCAAGCTTATTATACGTTTGATAATTTCTTAAAATTTGAGAGTATTTTCTGAAATTCAGCCAATAATTATGAGCTAGAACTTCAAAATAAGAGAAGGAGATAGCGACAAAATAGTAGCCATGTGGTTAGGTGTTGTTAGGTGTGGTTAGAGCACGTGAGACAGATAATGCATTGATTCCCATGCAACCGAAAGCGGGTTTGTTTAGTAAACCACGAACACTCCCTCAACAACTTCCATTAAACTATACTTTCAATCTCTTCACCGTCTTCTTCCTCTTCTCCTTCCAATCAAAACTTAAAAAAATAATAATAAAAAAAAATACAAATTCTATAGCTTACTTTTTAGGTAGCCTTAAATATCCATCTTAAATATAAAATTATTGACACGCATAAATATCAAAAGTTTCAAAATTTTGACGTTGAAGCTGATAAAATAATGGAAGAACATTTATTTTTGTTTTTTTACTGTAAGAGCGTATATATGTTTAAGTTGGTAAGCATGTACCTCCTGTTTCCCACTTCCGCATTTCCAGGATCCTCCTCTTTCTGATATTTTACTCCACTTGGGTTCTCCATTTTCTCGGGAAACTATAGAGTTTTCTCGAGAAAGTTAGTCGTTATTTTGAGTGCTAATGGGTTGTTGTTTATGGAGATGAGAGAAATGGAGGAGGTGATAATTAGGCAAGGGAGGTCTCTGGCGGAGACTCCAACGTACTCCGTTGCTTCAGTCATCACAGTCTTGGTTTTCGTTTGTTATGTTGCTCAAAAGTCTATTTACAAATTTGGAAAGGTATGTTTGGTTCCTGAGAAAATGTGGGAAAGTAAAGAAATTCTGTTTTTATTTTTATCCTTTCTTGTTGAAATTTACTTGCTTATGGTAATAGTTTGGACCCACATTGTTAATTTTCTTAGCTTAACAAAGAAGTGTCAAAAGGTCAAGAAAGTAACCGCTTTATATTAATGGCTTCTTTGGTTTCTGAGAAAGTGTGGGAAAATTAAATTGTTTGCTAGTTTTTCTAACTGGGATAAATGTTAATTTGTTAAGAAAAGGGGAATCTGGTTCGTTATTGAGAAAATGTGGAAAAAAACAACGTGTTAAGATTCCTGATCTTTTTCCCACTTAGGACCCACATGGCAGTTGCCTCGATTGTTTTCAGGAAAGTTTCCAAAAAGTTCGAAGAATTGGATTTGTTACCTAGAAAATCTAGAAACTTTGTAATATGTATTGATTTGATTCCCAAGAAAATGTTGGAAATGGAAAGAAACGCCAAATTAATTTCGTTTTCCTTTCCAGCTTGGAGTTTAGATAGATTTCCCAAAGGTTTGGAGGAAATCAATTTTGTAATATTAACTCTGTTTGGTTGCTCGGAAAATGTTACAAAGTGAAAAGAATTTTGTTTTTTCTTTTACAATTTTGGAACCAGAATAGCCATTTGGATTAGCTCACAAATTTTAGTCAAATGGGGTGGGAATATGAAGAAATTAACAATTGCCAAAAAGCTGTTCAAATTCGTAGAAAAATATTTATTTATTTATTTATTTTTAAATTTATGTAGTGGTTGAAGAAAACAAGGAGGAAGGCTCTATTTGCTTCACTAGAGAAGATTAAAGAAGGTGGGTTTCTTCAATTAGTTTCAACTTTCACTTTTCTTGATTTAAAATTGATACTGATTTTTCATCAAGTTTCTGTTTGTTCTTTTGTTAATTTGGTTTAGAATAGCATTTCTTATATGGCATTTGGGTTTTGATTTGTGTGATTTTTATTTATTTATGTGTTTGTTTGTTTTGCTGATAGAGCTGATGTTGCTGGGGCTTATATCTTTGTTGTTGGCACAATGGGCACGAGGGATATCCGAGATTTGTGTGAATTCATCACTTTTCAGCAGTAAATTTTATATCTGTTCTGAAAAAGATTATGGCATCAATGAGCATGTCTTGTTAAAAAGTTCCTTCTCTTTTCAAAATGAATCTGATATTCCCCCCAGAGGAATTAACACTCACACATCTCATCAATGTGGTGAGGTAAAATTCTTCTTTTACCATTTGAATAACTTTGTTGCACTCTTAGTTTGTGAATTAGCCTTTTTAACACACTCCTTGTTGATTGAAGGGTCGTGAACCGTTTGTTTCACTTGAGGGTCTTGAGCAGCTTCACCGTTTCTTGTTTGTTCTTGGTATCACTCATGTCCTTTACAGCTGCTTGGCTGTTGGTTTGGCCATGAGTAAGGTGCATTCTTGTCTCTTTGTTTGTATCATTCAATAAATTCTTGATCTCTCTGTTTGAAGGTGGTTTTATAATTGGAGCTTGATGATACTGCATTTTCTATAGTTTGGTCAAGACATTCATATTTTATTCAAAGCTAAATGCAATATTAATTGTATTTCCTTGTCTAATAGCCTCGTTAATATTTGTGCTAAGGTTTATTTGTTTTTGATGACATGCTATTGTAGATTTATAGTTGGAGGAAATGGGAATACCAAGCAGTTCCAGCGGCTGATACAGGTTTGCAAGGTTGATAGGAAGTTCCTGCTTGTTTTTGTTGTTCAATTTGCTTATGAAACAAAATGCTGTTTTGATATCATTTTAATCATCTAACACATAAGAGCTTGGTAGTAATTTCACTTTAAGTGATCCAATAGTTTGATAGATGACAACTTGATCATGGTTATTTGAACTCAACTTCAAGTATGAAATAAGAGCTTCCTTCTGCAATATGTGTTTTGTAACAAATATGAGAGAGACACGCTAATTTGTGGTAGCGAATGGACAAAGTGCCAATCAGGTTATCTTGCAGTTTCTCAATACAGATTAGTTCAACCAAGAAACATGAGGTCAATCAAATTAGTGGGTTGGGATTTATGGATTTCATGAACTAGAGCAATTATTTTAGACTATTTATCTTCTTATCCAGCTCGAGTCAGTACACAATCTTGCTTAGCTAACTGAAATATGTGCTTCTGTCATAGTACTGCAAAAGGGGCTTCAGCAGCACTTGAATTGCCAAATAAAGAGTTCCATACAAATCAAAATCAACTGCATATGCGCTGAGAAGATTTGTATAGTTTTAGGTTGCCCCGTTGTTATATTACTGGTTGTCGTGCCATATACATAGACAGTAGTTGCACAAAATGCAGTAGTAACTGCATAATTGCCTCTTGCAGAAGAGACTTTAGCGAATGTGCAAAGGCCCCTGGTTTACTCTTGGTTTATGATTCATATCTACATTGTTAATTTTTCAATTATATTCACTTTTCTAATCTTCATTTTATTTTATAGAAAAGAGATTCAAGGTGATGCGGCGACAAACCACCTTTGTCTTCCATCACACATCTCATCCATGGAGCAGAAGTCGGGTTCTACTTTGGATGGTAACTTTTCTTGCTTTTATATGATTGACAAGTATTAGCATTAAGTAGTAATGATTTTTGTTTTTCTATTGTTGTGCTTTCTTCTCAGAAGCAAAAGTTAAGATTTGTAAATGTCTACTGATGGGACTTGGATAATGAGGGTGTAGGAAAAGTGAAATAACATAGCAAGCAGTGGATTGAGGGGATGTTGGCAAGAAACTTCCATGGGCTTAGGCTAGGACAGGTGGCGATTGGGGGTTGGGAGGGACAAAGAAAAGAATTCAGTTAAGGAGAGAGAGAGAGAGCTGGAGGATAAAAAGAAAGGGAGAGAGCAGATTAGGGAGAGAAGAATATAGGGAAATTTGGGAGGAGCTAACCCTTGAAGTTAGCAATTAGGGAGGGAGGAGCTGGCCCTCGAAGTCTAGCATTGTTTTTCCTTTCATATTTTGATTTTGTCCTTTTGGGTTGATGTGCTGGGTATATTTTGTTGTTTGCTACCATTGTTATCAATTTGTTGAATATCAATACACATCTATTTTCTTCCTATTTCTTGGCTGTTATTATTTTACTATTTTGTTGAGTTTTGGGAGTGGGTTCTCATCAATTGGTATCAGAGAAGTTCGGTTGTGGGATGGTTGGTACAAGAATGGAAGTTAGAATGACAATTGTTGAGAGAAAAATGTCAAAACTTGGGAGAGATATTGGTGTTGTTCTGGATGGTTTTATGGAAATACGAGCTTGGATGAGAAGGAAAGATGAAGAAGAAGTAAGGAGAAGAGATCAAGAGAAATCGCCGGAAGTTCCACAGTCATCGGGAACTATTGACAACCAAAATCTGGGAAATCAAATGGAGGCAGGAGGAACTTAAGAATCTATTCAGCAGCTAGGCGTGGTGGGGGAAGATTAGAGTAAGTTTGAGGTTGTTTCAGCCCTTTTAAGTGAAGAGAAAGAAGAAATTTTGAGGGCTGCCATTGTAACTGGGATGAAACCTGAAATTAGGGTTGAAAAAAGATTGGGTCAATCCAACTCAATAGTCCAATTAATTAAGTTGGCCCAAAGAATAGAGGAAAAAAATTGGGCTTGGGAGGATTTAAAATTTGGGCTGAGCAAACATGGGAAAACAAATATAACTGGGCCGCAAAGTTATTCTAGTCTCTGCAGGCCTGAAGACCAGCCCAAAACCCAATTCAATTTTGACCCACCCAGATCTAATAGCCAGATTAATACCCATTCCCCAAATCAGACTCATAGTCGACGAAGCTTCACCGAAAATCATTCCAGCTCAGGGTCAACGCCCATGACCAACAACAAATCGACCCCTTTCCGACAAATGATAGAAGATGACGAAGAGTTGGGTAAAGAAGAAGAGGGCGGTGAAGGAGTGGAGGAGCGGGATGGTGTCGGGTAAACAATCTCCATCTTCCCACCTTGAGGACAAGGTGGTAGTGCTTGGGGAGGGTAATGATGGGACTTGGATAATGAGGGTGTAGGAAAAGTGAAATAACATAGCAAGCAGTGGATTGAGGGGATGTTGGCAGGAAACTTCCATGGGCTTAGGCTAGGATAGGTGACAATTGGGAGTTGGGACAGCAAAAGAATTCAGTTAGGGAGAGAGAGAGAGAGAGCTGGAGGATAAAAAGAGAGGGAGAGAGCAGATTAGGGAGAGAAGAATATAGGGAAATTTGGGAGGAGCTAACCCTTGAAGTTAGCAATTAGGGAGGGAGGAGCTGGCCCTCGAAGTCTAGCATTGTTTTTCCTTTCATATTTTGATTTTGTCCTTTTGGGTTGATGTGCTGGTTATATTTTGTTGTTTGCTACCATTGTTATCAATTTGTTGAATATCAATATACATCTATTTTCTTCCTATTTCTTGGCTGTTATTATTTTACTATTTTGTTGAGTTTTGGGAGTGGGTTCTCATCATCTACCTAATTTCTGAATGATACTGTCTAAGTTAAAGTTGATTATTGCGGTGTAATGATGCAGCTTTGCTTTCTAAGACAATTTAAGGGCTCTATACGGAAGTCAGACTACTTGGCTCTACGTCTGGGTTTCATCACTGTGGGTATCTGATTATTACTATTGCTTCATTATATGATACTTCTTTATTTGTTTTCTTTGCTCATTCACCATATCTATAATTTCCCAAGTGTTCATTTGAAGTATAAGAACAGGGTTGAGGGAGAGGCCCTGGTTTGATAGAGAAATCAACTGAATCTATAGTTGGACCTAGAATAGATGGGAAGTATTTATAAAGATGATGGCGTTGATGATACTCGAAAAATTGAAAACCCTTTGTTCTGACTCTTACGCTTATATTTTTATTAGTGATGATAGTCATATTATTCTTCTTTACCAAAATGCTATGTTGTCTTTATTAGCATGTCACTTGAAGTCTGAAAGCCATTACATTGTTTCAATTTTGTGTTTAATAGTTATCATCAATATATCAGCTATCTTCCTGGTTCAGTATTGAAATTATATTGCTTATTTTCCTTCTTTATCTTTTTAGAAGCACAAACTACCACTTTCTTACAATTTCCATAACTATATGGTTCGAAGTATGGAAGACGAATTTCATGGCATCCTCGGCATTAGGTATGCAGTCATCCAAACTGAATTGCAGTTCTGTGTGTCATTTTTTTATCTGGTTCCCAGCACTGTTCTAAATTCTTTAGTATGCATTCATACATGGTATTTTACCATTTTTGGAATTGAATGAGACTAAATAATTGTGTAATACAATTTCCAACAATACAGCTTTTTGTGTGCGCATTTGAGATTTTCTGGATATAAATTCTTCCAGAGAGTGCGGAAGAAGTAAAATAAGTTTACACTAAATTATTTCCAATTTTGCAGCTGGCCACTTTGGGGTTATGCAATAGTGTGCATCTTCATAAACATTCATGGTAAATTGTTGTATATTCATAATGCGAATGTCCTTTATCGATTAAGCTTTATTTTGTGGGATAATGAAGCCGTTTATTCTTTTGCAGGTCTAAATATTTATTTCTGGTTGTCTTTTATCCCTGCCATTGTAGGTATTCTCACACTTGTTATCATCTGATCCAATTGATCTCTCCCTAATAATGTTGCATTTTGTGCTCAATTTGTACGTTTCAAAGCTTGTCATGTTGGTTGGAACAAAGCTTCAGCATGTTGTCTCCTCATTGGCCCTCGAAATTAAGGAACAGACAGGGCCGCCCGTTGGGACTCAAGTAAAGCCAAGTGATGATCTATTTTGGTTTAGAAAACCGGTGATTTTGTTGCGGTTGATTCAATTTATTATATTCCAGGTGATTATTTCTTGTGTTATTTCATTCACATATCCAGATTCTCATCCACATTTGACTGTCATCCTCAGTTCTTTCCTATTCGTGCAGAACGCCTTTGAGATGGCAACATTCATATGGTCCTTGGTAAGTGTATACTCGTTCTTTCTCTGTGGTTTTGGTTGCTTATGAAATCCATGGTCAGCATATAATTTGCATACGTCGTACTAATATTCAGTTTCGGCATTCTCGTGTTATATTAAGTATTTAAAAAAAAATGACAAAAAAATGACATGATTAACACCTTATGTCCTCTTTTATGTACAGCCGATATATACTGATAGAACTCCAGAGTATCTCACTTAATCACACACACAGCTAGCAAATTTAAAAGGGACAAAAAGGAGTAATAATGATCACTGTAACCCTGGATCAATTCAATATGGTATTAAGGAAAAAGAAATGACAATATCCAGAACAATCCTCAATTACAATGAAATGAAAACAAATGCAACAGATAGTCCTAGCAATTCGAGGAGCTGGGGGCCTCCTTAAATGACAATTGATAATTCTCCCTTCTGCTTATGTAAGCCTTCTTCTTATACTAATCAAGTAACTGAATTATTCCCTCTCTAACTAATTGATTCCTCACACGCCACACGCCTAAACCCATCCTCCACTATTGCATGCACTCTTATGCCTTTTTACTCTTATGCCCTCTTTATTTGTGCACCTTCTTGATGGGGGGTCTATCATATACCAAAGACCTTTAACTGATAGTTTTCAGTCAATGAACTGCTTAAAATAGACGACGTATTAACAATGACTCACAGAATACATAACTATAAGGCTAGTACATAAACCATTTTGTGCTTTATAATTAATCCCAGAACATGCAATTTGTAATGAATCTGTAATTTTCTGTTGTTTAGTGGGGACTTGAGGAGAGATCATGCTTCTTGAAAAATCACTATATGATAATCATTCGATTGACCTCTGGGTACGTTTCCTTCTTAACTATGTACTTCCATTTATGCTACTGATTTGGCTCGTGCATATGAATATCATTTCTTTCTGCTGGTTTTTGGTATAATGCCATGGATCTTACTGTAATGTCAAGTTTCAACATATTAATTAGTATAAAGCCAGTGAAATAAGACAATTATTTTATCTGGATTCAAAATTCTCGGCTGCTATTATTAGTATTCCATGCCTTGGTCCTTCACTTTGTTTATCATTTTTCTTTGAGATAATCACCCTCATTGGCTCACCTCATAGAAATAATTTCTTGTAGCTATCTATCTCTGATTGAAAACATGTGCTTTCCAGAAAACTTCTCTGTTTATAAGAATATACTCATCTTCAACTTTCTCAGTGGTTCTTGCATTGATTTACACAAATTACGTTCTGTGTTTTTGATCATGATTAAGTTGAGAGAGCAAATTATGTACATAAATAATGAGATGCTATCAGCTTCAAGCAAAAATGATCCTTTAACACAGTACAGAACTAAGGTACAGGGCTAAAAGTAAAAAAAAAAAAATCTTCTTTTAGATATATATAATGTGCAAATAGATTAGTTATATGTACTTTTAGATGGCAAAAACGATCTTATATATGTATTTTATTTTTATAAATGCAGGGTTCTTGTTCAGTTCTGGTGCAGCTACAGCACAGTGCCACTGAATGTGATTGTGACACAGGTTTGCCTAACAACTTTTACAAACAAATATTGATCCTAAAATTAAATTGGCATTTTTGAATTGAAATAATACATCTATGCTATACATGTTTCGCAATTTACAAACTTCTATCTTCTGGTGTGATTATTGAAGCTTTAGCTTATGTTTCTGACTAAGGAATAAATATGAGTTCATTTTAAACTCTTGTAATTTTAGGATTCTAAGCTGATAGCTCTTTGACCAATTCAGATGGGATCTCAATGGAAGAAAGCTCTGGTGGCGGAGAGTGTGAGAGAGTCGCTCCATAGTTGGTGTAAGAGAGTAAAGGAGAGGTCTAAACACGACTCATTGCATTCACGCACTACAAGGTCTATATGCTCACTCGAATCAACAATTGATGAAAGAGATGAAATAATGGTGGCATCCAGTACTTTATCTAGGAGTTCTTCCATGGAATCACTGAATCAAGTAACTATAACATCAACTGAAAAGGCAGAGTCTGTTCTTCAGACCTCTGAACATCCTGAAACGGAATTGTCATTTAGAGTGCAAGAGTACTTATCGGATACTATAAACATCAATGCCTTAGAACCTCCCATTACTGATGAAGAAGGTAGTACAGGCAATGGAGAGGAAGGGAAAGTTGAGACTCTTTATGAATTATTTCAGAAGACCTGAAACACATCCTTTCTGGGTTCAGATAATTTTTGGATAGCATTAAAATGTGCAACCAACTTGCTTGGAATACTGATAATGCACAATGAATGGTGTAAAATAATCTTGTATTGGAAGGTTGTAATTTTGATGCCTGGCATAACTTCTTAACCCACATTGGTATGAGCCATGACAATAGGTTTTTATTTATTCATAATTCTAAGATACAAAAGAAAGTTACAGAGAAATGGCAAAGAAGTTGGGCAGTATTTTCATCTTATAATGTTCTTTATAAGAATTAGCGGTTTGTTTTCCATTGCAAAATGTTCTTTATTTTACTCTCCACTCATCTCAAACAAAGAGAACTGGACCTTTCATTTGTTATCTTATCTATAAACCAACCTGATTGCTAATGAATTCAGTTAAAATATTAAGAAATTTATACTAAGCTGTAACTTAATGTTAAGAGTACCTAGTTCTGTAACCATATTGCGAAGGATTTGGATTCATTGCTGCATTTCATGGTTGAGCATGAATGCTTCATATTTGAACAAAAACATTATAGTTACTGGGAAAAAGCATCATATTCATCATCTCTGGGAATTCATAGATGAAAACACTTGAAATAAGAAAAAGTGCTATTTTGACAAGATTAAGAACATTGTATACTGAAAATCACAGAAAGTACTTCAAAAAATAAGTAACTTAGTAACTTACCAGAAGTATCCCTTTTTTTTTTTTTCTAAACACAAACCTTGACGCTGGCGCTTCTGGCGCTTAATAAAGCACTTTCAAGTACTTAAAATTAATCCAAAATGAATTTTTGACAAGATAAAAACACTTGCTTCCTGGTTGAGTTGACTATGGGTGCTTCATATTTGGAACAAAAACCTCATAATTACGGGGAAAAAGCGTCATATTGAACTCCGCGAATTCATGGATAAAAACACTTTTAAATTATTAAAAGTCCTTGTTTGACAAGATTAAGAACATTGTAGGCTTAAAGACACAGAAAGTCCTAAAAAAATTATTAACTAGCTTACCAGAAGTGTTCTTTTTAAACACAACCCTTGCGGAAGCACTTTCAAGTACTGGAAGATAATCAAAAACGGATATTTTACAATATGAAAAGCGCTGTAAACTGAAAAACGGAGAAAGTACATACAAAAATGAGTCACTTGTAACTTACCAGAAGTGTTCTATTGAACACTACCCCTTGATGGTGTGACCATGTAGGTCCACCGTGGATTAGGAATGAGCCAGTTCTGAATGAATTTGAAAATCTGTTCGAAGGCCCAACGACTATGGTAAACATCTAGTAATATGTCATAGTTCCTAAATCACAATGAAAAAAAATACTTCATTGAACCCTTTTCAGATCACATGTGTCATGCAAGTAAAGTTCCTTCATTAATATATCATGATCGAGTACAGATTCATGGAAAGTCAAAAATCTTAAACTCGATCTTCTACCAAATCTTCAATCAGTATGTCTGGAACTTGTCATCACGAACTTACTTCCGTGTGACTAATAATATACTCTGGCCAGAGATTTTGGTTTCTGACATTTATCAACATTCGGCTAGGAACCCAGATCCAGATGGAGTCAACGATACTCCTGATCCTATATTTATAAGTCAATGGATCCCGTCTTGAACATCGTTTATTTCTACATATGAACAACGCATGACCAAATATGATTTATTATATGAAACATGACTAGTCTCGTACTTATACACCATATGAACCATACGCATCCGTATCGGATCCGATCTCTATGTCTTAGGTCAAAGGACCACATCGTGCACTGATATAACCAAACGATGAATCATTGATTACATGCTTTTCCAAGTGATTTGTCGTTATTTGGTCACATTCGAAAAATAGTTCACCAATCGCTAATCCATACTAATGCCCAAGTGACATGACTATCATAATCATTCATACTTATATCAACTCATGATATCTTTTGGAAGCATCTAGTATGCCTACTATGCAATATAGTTGCCCAAAGAATATTACTTCCGTGGGGATCCTTTTGATAAATTCATATACATACTTTATTTTAAATGCATGACTAAATAAAGGAAACAATTTATATATATATATATATATAAATTGAAAAACTCCATCTTCTATCATTTATGATATATTGATACAAAACATAATGCTCTGAAACTAACAACACGAATAGTTTCTAAGGCATACACTAACAAACTCCCACTTTCACTAAGGCCATATGATGTTGTATCTCATACCCATCTTCTCAATATGATGGTTCAATTACTTTAGTGTCATCGCCTTGGTCAGTGGATCAGCTACATTTTCTATTGAAGATGTCTTCAGAATTATAATCTCTAACGAATTCTCTCAAAATATGATACTTGCGCTGAATGTGTTTGGATTTTTGGTGTGACCTTGGTTCCTTTGCCTGTGTAATAGCTCCAGTATTGTCACAGAACATGCTTATTGGGTAAGCCATGTTCGGAACCACACCTAGTTCAATTACGAACTTTCGCATCCAAATAGCTTCCTTTGCTACTTATGAAGTAGCAATGTATTTAGCTTCTATAGTGGAGTCTGCTATAGTTGTCTGTTTGGAATTTTTCCAACTAACAGCACCTTGACAAACATACAAAGTTTAATCCTTCACAAATGCACAAGCCGCAATCGCAGCATAGTGCACAATAAGGGTCAATCCCCAAAAATTAGAAGTGCTCTTGCAATCCTAGAAACTGTGCCTTGATGAAAATAACAAGAATTGAAATAAAGAAAACATATAAACGACATTAAAATAAATCTAAATCTAACTATCTACAAAGAATCCTAAGGCTCTAACTCCATCATAATTATCAGGCTATGTCTTGGTCGATGATGGATCAGTGGTGAGTAGTCTCGCAATTAACACCAATCAATCGTCTCACTAAACACAGACCAAGATTGACCTCTAGCAAGGCATCATGGCCACCCAATAGGTTCAGATTCAGCGAAATAGCTTGCCTATCAATGATATGGTTACCGTGCAAACCGAGCCTGTCATCATCTGTTATCTCATCGAGGCTGAGGTACATAAATAGTGTCAACCTCAGTTATCTTCGATATCTTTGTATTAAGTTATTGGACCAATGACCAGAATAATGAATTGGATTGAGCAACAACTCAATCCCACTGTGGCCATAACTTTAGTATCACTGTCATTCACTAAATTGCATAGTAAGATAACTTCTCCCGTACGCGGGAGTGATGAATCATTTATCGATCCACCATAGTCTTGATATACTCCTTGATGTAGCCAATCATTACCGTATTGATAGCTCTAAATAAAACTATGTTAGGCTAGTGTCAAACTACACCAATCAATGCACAAGACGCTCTAGTGATCTCAAGTCTAAGGAACACATGCACCACCATTTGTTAGAGAATTTATTCTATAGACACTGGGGTTACCATCCATATGAAATCCTCTGGTAGGTCTGTCCAGTGAACTTGCCTAAAGCAAATACACATGTGTCGCATCAGGTTGTCAACAAATAACCTTGACAAGTGAGATCAGTCACTGTCTTTCGATAGGATCGTTCAACACTATGATAGCATTTCCGTATTATCTACGTCCTTAGTCAGAATAATACTGAGGTTATAGACATTTCTAGAATGGCCACCATATGTGATCATATGGTTCTCACTATGAAGATTTGAAACACTTGATACCTTCGTCACAGTTCTACTATCCTAAGGACATATATCATTACATACAATTATGATTTACATGATACAGAAGAAAATTGCCTTTTATTGATTAATAATTAAACATCATTTCAGAGAGTCAATTCTACAATAATTGATTGGTTCTAGGGCACTAACTCTAACACAATATATTCATCATCAAACTATCATTCTTTCCACTCTGCTCTAGGGTTCGTACATCATTAGGTTCAACCTAGTACTTTCATTATGCAAACTAGCTTGTGGCATATAGCCTAGTTTAAACAACGAAGGAACCAATTCGCATAGACACAAATCATCCATTCACAGAGCTAATTAAGATAGGCACGACGTCTCTCGTTTCTACGGTATTATCGCGGCCATTTGGAATAACCTAGTGTTTCCATCAACTAAATTAGCCAGTGGCGTATAGCCTAGTCTAATAACAAAAACCCATTAAGAGCAAGACGATTTTACAGACAAAACCAATCTATACCCAAGCAGGGCTACAAATCAATCATTCCATACCCAATCTTGTCTCATATAGTTAATTAACTAACATCAAGGTCGATCAGGCCTTATATCAACTAAAGATTGAGTTAAATGCAATGAATGAATCTAGAACATAATAGAATGGATCAAACAAATAGAATAACAATAAAGCACAAGCCTTCAATTAGATTACATCAAATCCCTAGAAAACAAACCACAACATAAAGGAAAAGAAATGATTACACTTGCAACCATAATCGTGAAGAACAAAGGAGGAGGAGAGGAAGAGAATCTCCTCTCCTCATCTCCAAGCTCCACCTTTCTAAGAAGCCCTAAATGTATTATCTCATAAATATGTATCTCAAACCTAAAAACTTCCTAAAAATAGACTAAAGTTGTCTTTATATAGTTTTTAGACAAAATGGCAAACTTGTAAATACTGGTCGCCAAAATTAGGATTGGAAATGCGACATTTTTACATTCTACACAATCTGTGCCTCAGCACAGTTTATTTGCGCCACAGCTCAGTTTAATTGCACCCCAGTGTAGTTGAATTGCACCCTAGTGCATTTCAGGCCATTTCTTTTTTGACAAAAACCGTACCATGCTGTAGCTCAGGAAATCGTGCTGCGACGCAAAGTCAGAATTTCACTATTTTTTTCTTCTTGCCTTGATTTATCCGCACTCGATGGGTCCAGGATGTCCAAACACTAGCATAAGCATGAATAATCCATTCTTTTGCACCTGAATACCTGAAAACACCCACAATAGCCACAATTTTAAAAGATAATGAAACATGCAAGAGTTCACATAATAAATCATGCATTAAACCTTAAATTCCTTACAGTTTCACCCCCCAAATCACTAAATAAATCCGCGTTTCCAACACTCAGCACACCTTTATTACATATAAAAATGTACCCTGATGTAGACTTTTTATCGTCAATATGTGACTGGAAATCAGAATCTAAGTATCCTTGAATGTTTAATTTTGAACATCCATAACTCAGAACTAGATCCTTAGTTCTTTTTAAGTTCTTAAGGATCTATTTTACAATTGACCAATGTTTCTCCCCTAGATTTGACTGATATATGCTCGTAACACTTACAGCATAAGCTATATCAGGTCTTTTACATAGCATTGCATACATTAAGCTGCATCTGGCAGACCATAAGGCACACTAAACATCTGTTGTCTCTCTTCATTGATCTTTGGACCCATCTCTTTGGAAAGATGAAGATCGTGAGTGAAGGGCAAGACACCTCTCTTAGAGTTCTCCATGCTGAGTCTTTTTAGCATTTCTCAATGTACAATTTCTGGGATAATCCAATTACCCTATTCGTTATATCTCTATAGACATGAATGCCAAAGACATAGGTCACTTCTCTTAAGTCTTTCATTGAGAAGGTTCTAGATAACCAGACTTTAACCCCAATCATCATGCCTACGTCATTTCCCATAAAAAAAAATATGTTATCTACATATAATATGAGAAACATGATGGCATGAGCTTTATCCCATTTGTAACACAAGGCTCATCTGAATTCTTGACAAAACCAAACGATTTGATTATGTCGTCAAATCGAATGTTCCAACTTCTTGAAGCTTGCTTTAATCTATAAATGGATTGATGCAACTTGCATACTTTATGTTTTTTCAATAAATGATATAAAACCTATTGGTTGTTCCATATAGATGTTTTCCTTAATAAACCCATTAAGGAAAGCTATTTGGATATCCATCTACCAAATTTCATAATCATGGTATGCTATGATAGCTAGCATTATACAGATGGATTAATCATAGCTACAGGCAAGAAGGTTTCCTCATAATCCAATCCTTGTTTCTGAGTATAACCTTTCATTACCAGATGAGCTTTGAAGGTCTCTACCTTCCTATTCTTGCCAACTTTTCTCTTGTAGACCCATTTATAGCCTATAGGAACTATTCCCTCTGGTGGATCCACAAGTGACCATACTTGATTGGCTTGCATTGATTCTATCTTAGAATCCATTGCTTCCAACCACTTTCATGAATCTCTATCTAGTATTGCTTCTTCGTAGCTTCTAGGATCATCACCATGATAATCTACTCCTACTAAGTAAGATTCAAAATCTTACTCATGTATGAACAGATATCTTTCCGAAGGTTTAGATATTATAGAAGATTTTCGCACTAGAATTATAGTATATGATACTGAGGTTCTCTGAGTGGATGTTCCAACTTCAGCAATCTCGATTCTTGGCTTTTCAGACTCTTCCTTGAGTTTAATATTTCTTCCAACACTGCTTTTCTCTTAGAACTCATTCTTAGGAAAGTGTGTATTTCTACTGATCCAAACTCTTTGATCACTTGGGAAGTAAAAGTAATATCCTAAAACATCTTTAGGATATCCAATGAACAGACCCCTCTCATATTTAACATCCAGCTTATCAGATTTAACTAATTTAACATATGTTGGATGCCTCAAATCTTCATGTAATTTAGACTTCAACGTTTTCCATACCATATCTCATACAGTGTTTTTTGGAAAATTTTAGACAGGATCCTATTAAGGATGTGCATGGCTGGTCTGGAGAACATACCCCTACAGAGACATTGGCAAGAAGAAGTGAATTTCTCCTATTAAGGATGTGCATGGCAGCTCACCATCGATCGTACCATATCCAATAGGATACAATTTCTCCTTTTAGACACTCCATTAAGCTGGAGTGTATAGCAAGGAGTTAATTATGAGATGATCCCATTTTCTTTTAAGAACTCCCGAAACTCTGTACTCAAGTATTTACCCTCTATGATCTGATTATAGTATTTTAAAACTCTTTCCAATTTGATTTTCTACTTCATTATTGAATTCTCTGAATTTTTCAAAGGATTCAGATTTGTATTTCATTAAATACAAATACCCATATCGTGACGTATCATTTGTAAAGGTAATGAAGTATTCAAATCCTCCCTTGGCTAAAGTATTGAATTGTACACACACATTTGTATATATGAGTCCTACTAGTTCTTTAGCTCGCTCTCATTTATTCTTAAAGGGAGACTTGGTTATCTTTCCTTGGATACACGATTCATAGTTTGGATAGGGTTTGGAAACCTAATGAGTTTATGATCCTACTTTCTCCAAGCTATACTAATCTTCTCTCTCTTATATGATCCAATCTATGATGCCATAGAATTTTAGGATTTGATTCAGATCGAGTTCTTTTATTGGAAATGGCATTGATTGGCGCATAATCATTTTGTTCCAAGACATACAAACTGCTTGTATTCATAGCTTTACCAATTAAAACATTTTCAAAATGTATTGAACATTCGTTTTCATTAAACAGCACATGGTAACTTGCTTTACACAAAGCAGAAATAGAAATGATGTTTCTAGTGGCTTTTTCAAAGTACAATACTTTAAATAAATTCAAAATATGTCCTAAAAGTAGTCTTATTGGGCAAGTCCCCATGGCCTCGGCTGCAACTCGTGCTCCATTTGCCATCCTCAAAATGATCTCACCCTTTGTCACCTTAGAACTATTCTGAAATACCTGCCAAGACAAACAAATATGAGATGTTGCTGTTGAATCTAGTATCCAGGAATGACTATCTAAATTAACACCTAATTCATATTCAATCATAAGACATTGATTTGTACCTGCTTTTCCTTTCCCTTTCCTCAAACTATTTAGGTATTGAGGACAGATCCTCTTTCACTGTCCATCTTCTCCATCGTGGAAACATTTTCCTTTTGCATTAGTCTTCTTTGCTTTTGTCGTTGGCTTCTTAAAGCTCTTATTCTTGGGTCCAACCTTTGGACCTTTCTTCTATATGATCACATAATTAATTATAACATTGCATAATTAAATGATTACTTAATTAATTATGATATTATATTATAAACATTAGTAATTTACTACATCAGCACAATACTTAAGTAAATGAATAGAAATTTAATTAATTATAACATTACATTATAAATTTATAGTATGATTACTTAATTAATTATAACATTACGTTATAAACAAATGATTACTTAATTAAACGATTACTTAATTAATTATAACATTCTATTATAAACATTAGTAATACTTAATTAATGATTACAAATTTAATCAATTAAAATATTACATTATAGTTAAATATTTATTTAATTAATTCTAACATTACATTATAGATTTATAGTATGATTATTTAATTAATAATAGTATTCCATTATAAATGTTTGTACAATACTTAATTAAATGATTAGAAATTTAATTAACTATAATATTAAATTATAGATTTATAGTATGATTGTTTAATTAAATTAATTAATTGTTTGTGTTTTGGTTTTGATTGAGGAATTTTATGTGAATTGTGATGAATTGATTGAATTCAAATGTTGCCTAGAGATTAGAGGATTTATGAGTCACATTGGACACAGATGAATGAGTAATCAAAATTTGTTAGGGGTGTATTTGTAAACTTTTAAGGTATTTTTGTTATTTTTTTAACTAATAGGGGGGTAATTGATTTTACCTACATGTTTCAGTTCTTTGAATTTAAGAACCTGTACTGTGCGGTTCCGGTTCCTTTTTTTTAGAAACCTGCACTGTGCGATTTCAATTCCGATTTCCCCAAAAAATACAGGATACCCGAAACCGCTCACCCCCAATTTTATGAGTAGATTTGATGGTTTTTCACTTCTTCTCGCCAATTGGCTTCGCATTTCCCGCGTGTGATTTGGGCTGAGCTATAGTTAGTCCAACCCTTCTTCCTTCATGAGATCTGGTAAATCGATCAAGATCTAGTCCGGGATGGATCTTTTTATTTTTTATTTGGGTTCAAATTTCATGGTAAATTTATGAATAACTAATATTAAATATTTTTTAGTAAATTCTAAAAATTGTTTAGTATTAGGTTTCACTATCTTGGATTATTGCCACAAATTTGACTATCTAATACGGTTCAGTAAATTACCAATTAGATAAAATTAAGGGATATTACTTAATTACCCATAATTTGTACCAAAATAAAATGACTTAACTTCCAGGACCCTAAACCAAGTGAACTAACTAATTTAATTTATTACCATCATATCCATCTTTATATACACTCTACACTTCTCCATAGGGATGTGCAAGAATTTAGGATAGAATCGGAATCGATGGGTACCCAAGGTTCCGGTTTCTACCCAGAACCAAGCTTATGAGGGCCATGTCTAGTTCTCAAAAATTGGAATCAAGAACCAGACAAAATTAAAATTTTAAAAAAATATGGGGACCACTTGAAAATTTGACAATTCAGTTAAATAAGCGAAAAAAGAAAACGCAAAATTCAATTTATGATTTGTAGAAGCCTAAGTTCAGCTCCATATAAAGAACGTCATTTGAGCTTCATGAAGCAAAGCCTCTAACGATTAGATGTGTTCCATGGTGAGAACTTGGAAGACCAAGACAGAGTAAGCAGAAGAATCTAAGGCTGAAATGGGGTCGTTTTTGTTACTAGATGAGGAGGAGGCGGTGCCATGAAGGCTTCGCCATGGTGTCTTCTGATTTGAAACAAAATGAATTATTTTATGATTTTAGAAGCATTATAAATTTGCTGCAGTAGGAGTGATGGAGAACTAGCAGAAGAACAAGATAGATTATAGAGAAATAGGGAGAGAAAACCGAGGATAGACTAGGTTCTACGTAATGCTGTCATAGCAGTATATACATATTACCATATAATATATAGTTCACATAAATTCCATTAGCTCTTACATCTAAATAGTACGTAGTATGTCATCTATCACTTCTTTATTCAATTATTTATATTCCAGCTAGAAATAAATTGAATGTACGAGATAAAGCTTTAGATGCACTTCTTTGAGCATCAAGTATAATTAGGTCTTTAACTCTTATCATTTAATTAATTACAACTAGAGTTAGAAAAGTAACCCGTCCGGCCCGACTCAACCCACAACGGGTTACTGCTTTTGACGGGTTGGTCCTAACCCGTCCGCCAACAAAGGTAGGCCGAGTTAGGCCCGCCATTTTTTGGGGAATGGTCGGGTTCCAACCTCCATCACAACCCTAACTCCGTCAGGGTTAGGTCATGGTCTGGGCGGGTTAACCCCCTTTTTTTATTATTATTTTTTTTTTTTTTTATTTACTTAACTTTTCAAATAAATAATTAACGATTTATAAATGAATAAATGTAATTGTTTAGATTGTTTTTAGTTAACTTTTCAAATATCAATAATTCAATTAAATTAATTTTTTTAATTAAAATTTCAAATATTAATTCAATTTTAATACAATAAAATTGTAATATAAGAAAAATTAGATTTATTCATTCAATTGATGAAACTTTAGCATAAGAATGAATTATATTTTATATAAGACATGAAAATTTAAGAATAAGACTTCAGTATTTAATTTTTTTATATTTTACGTACCATAAAAAATAATAATAACAATGTGTCAAATATTACGAAGTTTTATACATTTTAATATTTATGATTTAGAAGTATAGTTTAATATAGAGTTGGGCATTTGAGACCGGGCCCAAAAGCCCAGCTCTAAAACCCGATCCTAGGATCGGTCCTTGAGAGGACCGGACCTAGGAGGCATGGTCCCAAAACGGGACCAGGCCTAAGGAGGAGGGCCCAGGCCCTCCACTGGGCCATGTTCCAAGGCCCGGGCCTGGGACCGGTCCCAGGCCTAGGCCCAAAATTTTTTGTATTTTTTCAATGTAGTCCCCTATCAAATTACATAAAACCCCCTATTAATTTTAAATAAATATAAATTACGAGGGCTAAAATGAAATTTTATAAAAAAAAAAATCTTCCAGGTCTAAAAAATTTATAAATTTTACCTATAAAAATTACCAAAAACCCCCTATAAAATTTTGTTTTGCCCCCAAAATATAAAAAAATTGAGGGGGGGAAATGAAATTATCTAAGGCCCATGGGATCCTGGCCCGGGCCCATGGGATGATGCTCCAGCCTAGGGCCTCGGTCCGGTCTCGGGTTTTTTCTCATGGGCTCGGGACCTGGCCCTGTCCCATGAGTGACTGGTCCCATTTGGGACCAGTCCCAAACGGGCCCAGGCCTGGGCCCGCAAGGGACCGATCCCTTGCCCACCACTAGTTTAATATTATTGTGTAAAATTATTTGTACGAGTTCAATCATAATAGTTTAATTAAAAGAATTAAAAAAATGGGGTAAACTTGAAAAAAATAATTTATTTTTTATTTTTTTTGGGCCAACCCGCCGGGTTGGCTATTGTAAACAAATAGCAACCCGGCCCTCCCGGGGGTTGCATGCGGGTTGGGTTCAACCCTTGAACCCTATCTAATGCGGGCCGGGTTAGGGTTGACCCACCTAACCCGGCTCATTTGTTCCACCTCTAATTACAACAACCAATAAATGCATCTTTGTTTATGTAGAATAATAAAACTGGCAGTTGTCTATGTAATACATGCATGTGACTGCATCAGTAATTACTATAAGCATGTCTCCCCAAATTATTTATACTCTAAACATTATTAATACTCCATGAAAATGCTAGTATTACTATAAACATGTCTCCCCAAATTCAAAACACGTCTAACATGTTTGCATGGAGATGAATAATATGTTGAATATCACCGAAGTACCCGGCCAGAATGTGGATGCATCAGTATCAAAGAATTATTTTGTATATGGTTACAATAGTAATATGTGTATCTGTATATTTTAACTAATTGTTTTTTACAGTAACAAACATAAAGTAGAGATGCATCAGTAAAATAATGTATTAGTTGATAGCTTTCCTATTTGAATTTGCAGATTAAATGATCAATCTGGATTTCGGAAACATGCATGTATGAGTTAAATTTAAGTTGGACACGAGTTAAAAAGTCAGATTAAACTGAAGTGAAAAATATCTTTTAGTTATCGCTCATGCAAGTCAATTAATAATTCAATTTGATAATATTCATTAATTTTTAACTCAATCTTCGTTCAGGTAGTGTGGAATCAAGAGACTCCACTAACACCAACATTGTGGAATGAACATGAGCTGATTAAGAATTTCTTTAATTAAATTATGTTATGTTTTTGTATTTGTAAATTGTAATTTTGTATTTATGTTATTTTGTTTGTATTTGTGTTTTAGTGTTTATGTATTTGTTCTCTATAGACTATATGCTGGCTGGTTTTAAATTGATGAGAAAGTGGTGAATTGAATTGAATTTGGAGTAGTTGATTGTGAGGGTGTAATTGTAAAAAATAAAATTGTAGAAATTGTGTGGGTGTAACTGTTAAAATTGAAAACTGGAGTGAATAGTACAGGTAGACTATATGCTTGCTGGTTTTAAATTGAAAACGGGCGAGTGGGCAGGCTGGGTAAAGACCCAACGAGTACAGATCTAAATGGGTCCAAAATATTGGACTCGAACCTTACCCTATGCGGTACAATTAGAATCGCGGGTATCCATACTGTTCACTCCAATTTTCAATTTTGACAATTACACCCTCATAATTCCTACCGTTTTCATTTTTTACAATTACACTCCCATAATCAACCACTCCAAATTCAATTCAATTCAGCACATAAGTTCACAACAAACCCAATTTCTCATCAATATAAGACCCGCAAGCATATAATCTATAGAAAACAAGTACATAAACACTAAAACACAAGAAATTACATATGTAAATTTGAAGAAAATCTGAAGCCCAATCTCCATCAGGGCAGTTTATAACAAAATGCATAACAAAATGTAGGTAACATGGTACACTCAAAAGTTTTCTCAATGGATGTGAATGAATTCTTGTGGTAGAGTACATAGACCATCCTTATAAATTATAGTAGGAGTCATTCAGTGCTTATACATTAACATGGATTAAGCAATATTTTTCAACTCCCTAACCATGTTTTAAAACCTGATCCGTTCAACCGGTCAGACCGGGATCTGGGGCCTTTACTAGTCCAGACTAGGGCTATGCAAAAAAATCCGATATCCGGTATCCGAAAATTCGGATCGGATATGGATCGTTATTTTAAAAAATCCGAATATTCGGATCGGAAATGTTAAAAATTCGGATATCCGAATCCGATCCGGATTTTACAGAACTACGTCGTTTTGACTTTTGAGTGTAATAACTAACAATAAGTCAATAACCATAAGTCTAACACAATGTCACAATTAACTCAAATTCAATTACTCAACTCGTCTCTCACTCGCCTCGCCTCTTGGCTCTCGCCGAACTCCTTAAGTCGGGCCTTTGTCTCTCACTCTCTCTCACTCTCTCTCTGGCAGCACAACACGTGACGATCACGCGCTCAGACTCGCAGCCTCGAGTGCTTTGTCTCTCACTCTCTCTCGAGTCTTAGTCTCTAGTCTCTGTGGCTCTCTGGCCAGCCTGCCTCTGCAGGACCACGTAGTCACGCACAGTCGCACAGACCTCACAGTCACTCAAACTCTCAGACCAGATCTCAGCTCAGTGTCTCACTCAGTCACTCTCTCTCACTCAACTCTCTCGGTCTCTTTCGCTCGAACACGCACAGCGGCCAGTGTGTCTCGCTCAACTCAGCGATCTCGGTCTCGCGATTGAAGTCCCAAATCGATCGTAAGTTAATTTCTTTAGAATTTAGAGTTGCTGAATTTTGTTCACGTCATATATCCCTGAGGCTACAATAAATATTGAATCTACAAATTTGACTACAAGAAAACTTTGTTTTTATAATTTAATCTTTATCACCGAAAAAAGTATCTAGGTATTGTAGTTTGACCCCTAAATCTAATCCCCTGGAGAATTTTCCTGGCTTTGTTTATTGTGGAAGGAAGCATGGTTGGTGATAGAAAAGTGGAAAAGGAATATTATGAGAAACTGAAAATGTTTTAATTTGGTTTGTTTGAGATGCATTGCTTGCTTGCTTCACCGAAAGGTGAAGTGCTGACTACTGAGATAGTGAGATAGGAACAAGTTGAGTGGAGGCAAATGAGGTTTGATTCTTGTTTCCTCATTCCCATTTCTGTTTTTTCTCTCGAAGCAAGCAATAATGAAGTAGTTTGACCGTATTTGGTTATGTCTACTAATCAACATCTTTGCCATCATCTAGCTTTTGTTCTGTACTTTCTCCAACTGTTATGATAGAACTGATGATAGTTCAAAAATGACATTGCTTTCTCTCATATATTATATATTCATCCATGAATTGTAATGTCCTCATTGTTTATGAGGGCTTGGAATAAGAGGCCTTGGATTAAAATAGCTGGAAAAAAAATTAACAGTAACGTTTTTATTTCATTTTCTGTCAAAATCTGGAAATATTTTGTTTCTAAAGGATGATCTGCAGATGTTCTTACTACGGTGTTTGGTTCGTGGCCATAGGTTCTCATGTTTCTGGGTCGAGGTGCTCCGAAGGAAGTAATTGAAAATGTGAAATTGTATCAGCTACAAGTTCCAGACCAAGCAAAAATGCTGTGTACATAAAGCTCATATGAAACACATTCAAAGAATTAAATGTTTGGACAACATAAGTTAAATGTTTTGTGCTTCATGTTAATTCTTTAGATACTTTTATCATGTAATTGTAAGGGAATTATAATTTCAATTTTATTTCTAGAATTATTTGATTTTAAAAAGAGAATTGTTAAATTCGGATCACATTCGGATATCCGGTTATCTGATCCAAATAATTGGATATCCGTAAATTCGGATATCTATATAATTCGGATCATAGTATAGTCTGATCCGAAAATTCGGATCGGATATCCGGATTTGCACACCCCTCCAGACACTCATTAAACCTGGTTATAGTATTTAACCCTCATTAAACCTGGTTATAATATTTAACCTGGATTGACCCGCGATTGAACTGTTGAAACAGTAGCGAACCATTGATTCAATCGGTCCGGTGCCAAAATCGGGTCAGTGAAAATGCAAAATCCCTAAAAAAATTTCTTTCTGCATTTTCAAAGTTCCATCTTCAGATTTCAATCTTCATCTTCAAAGTTTCAAAGCCACTCTTACCCAAAATCTCTTTGATCGTTTGGATGGTTTTCCTCACTCCCACAGACAAAATTTGATTCCCACTTTCGATTCACACTAACCCACCACTAGGGACCACTCAAACACCACACGCCGCTGCCACAATCACCACCGAGACACAAACCCAAACACTTACTAAACTCCAATGTCAACACAAACCCACCAAGTTTCCACCCCAGAACAAGAGACCCAATACGCAGAAACACTCAATTAAAGAGCTTGAAATGTGTAAAGTGTCTGGTTTCGAGTTTGGTTGGTTATAGCAGGATCTCGAGCACCGGCAGTGGATTTAGGTTGTAACAAGCGAGCCCTAATAACTCCTTTGAAAGCTTGCTCGACTTCAAAGCCGTTGACTTAAACCAGCTGAGGTCTTCGTAGTTCAGATCCGTCAACCAATGATCGTTTTGAAACTGCCAATTACATTTACAGGCATTAATTAAGCCATTCTGATCGCAGAAGAAAGATCTACTACTTTCGTGAGGAATTTTATGGGTTTTGTTTGAAGAGTTTGAGATGGAGATCACCGACGATCTTTTGAAGTTTGTTAAAGAGAGCTGAAGGTCGTTGAAATTAACCAAGTTGGGAACTCATAAAGGGGTTCAAGAAAGTAGAAGCATTTTTGTTCTCTACTGACGTTGAGCTTTTGCTATAGCCTCCTTTTGTGCTGACCTCTGATTTCTAACTGTAACTATTCTCAAAATTTATTATTATTATGGTACCAACTCCGGCCTTCGTTTGGATAGATTTTGGAATACTATATTTACTATTTCTAAAAAAGTTAAATAGTAAAATATCCAAAATTTTATAATATTATTTAATTTTATTCAATATTTTTTAAATTCTTTAAATTTGTTAATTCAATTAAATATCTTTAAATATTTTTAATATTTTTGTTACGGCAATTTCGACCACCCTCCGACGGTAGTGGCCGATTGTTCATATTTGAAGGTAGATTAAGGGTATTTTTATTAATTTTTAATGTTTTATTATAAGGGGTGTTTTGTAAAAAAATAAATATATGAGGTATTTTATCAATTTGTAAATCCTACATCGTAATACCCACCCAATTTAACTTTTTTTTAACTTTTTTCAAAAAAAATTTTCCAAAAACACAAAATTGTGAACTAAACGGAGCCTAGAATTTTTGTTTTTATTTTTATGTTTGGCTTAATGACATGCAACCACCCATAGTTTGTCATAAAGACAAGTTAGTATCCAAAAAGTTTGGAAATGATAAACACCCACTCTTCTTCAGTTAAACTCACCTTTCTTCCATCAACTCCCCATCTTCCACCTTTCTTCTTCAAAGCCGCAGCCGTCGTCGGCATTCTTGTTGGCTTTCTTTCCTTTTCCTTCACCTTTTCTGTTGATCTCACCTCCCATCACCATCCTCCTCCATCCCCAACCGGATTTGAAAAATCGGTTTTAGAAATATTCAATCAAAATCAAGTCTCTCTAACAACCATGAATTCGATGTTCAACATCTTTGATGCTTTCTGTGCTGAATTCTTTCTACAGAAGGTGAGGGCTTCTTTTTCTTTTTGCAACGAAGAAGGTAAACAACATGCAGTTGGAGTCGAAGGATTCTACAAGGGTGAATAAAACTTCCCACATGGAGAAGAAGCAAGTGGGTTTATCTTCATCAAACCGAGTTTTGGGAAGGCTAGATTTGCTCCAGAGTTGGATGGACTCAACTGTTTTGAGACAATCGTCTCCTATTGATTCATTTTTCTGCTTATTATATTGTTGAAGAAGCTGATGCCTTTTTTATTGAAGAGCTACAGACTTATTCTCTCTCTCAAGTGAAGAGTTTTTACTTGTTTAAGGGAATTTAGTTGATTCATAGGAATTAGAGTTAGTGAATATAGGATTTTCCTCCTCCATTTTTTCATTCATATCTCTGTAAAATCAAGATTACTTAATTGATAATATGCTTTTTAAGCTTAATGTTTAAGATTTGTTCTTCTTCTTCTTCCTTTTTCTTCATACTATTATTATTTGGGGCAAATAATTGTTGATCTTGACCAAACCGACTCTCCTCCTCAAAACCCATTCCTCCACTAGCACTCTCCACTTGTCATTTGCCGTCCATGACCTGCATTTGTCACCGCGAGACAGTCACGTTTTGCGGCCTTTTCTTTCATGTTTTGCTAGTTTTTCGGTGCTTGATAGGTGGGTGGCTGTTTAGAAGTGTTTGTGTTGCTGTTGTGGTATTTTTTTCTTGGTCGCCACTGCTTCATTGTCGGCCACCACTTGTTAGACCTTTTGTCGCATCCAACTCTTAGTCTGCCCAGCAACCGACTGCTGGAGTCTAGGCTTATTGGTGACCGATTGTAAGATTTCTCCGATCATTTCCCTGTCGCCGGCTACCAAAAATTTTCTGGATTTGAAAACGTCCAGCACTTGTTTGCTTTTTTTTTTCGGCTAAATAGAAAATTACCACTGTCCTTAACAGAAGGAATTCACTAACAGAATCTGACAAAAAGAGGGTGTTTGTTATTTTTAAACTTTTTAGGTACCATATTGTCTTTACGATAAACTATGGGTGGTTGCATGTTGTTCGGCCTTTATGTATTAATCAAATTTTGGATTTAATTTAGCTCCCGAGTGTGTTTGTTAGATTCCAAACTTACAGAAAGTGTTGTGTTTGTTGGATTTCAAACCTGTTGAATATGATGATATCACCAAACCCACCAAACCAAAGAAAAGTAACACACCTAAGGGTTAGGCATACAAAACCAAAATTTCGTTTAGAATAAAGATAAACGGACACTTTTCACAAACGTTGATATATCAGTTCGTAATTAGTTAGTTTGCATTTGAATAGTATGACTTATTGTAAACTGACTAATCATGGACTGATACTTAGAGAAAATTAGTAAAAAATATTTGTGAATATAATATTATTAATCTCTAGACAATCATATTTAACTCTTCAAAAAGTACAATAGAAACAAAAAATCATAAAATTTGATCCAACTCAGTTCCAGATAAGCATCTATCAACATGTATATCCAAAAAAAAAAAAACAAAGCACGGATAGGAACAAAATCACATTCAGTTACAAGTAAAGAGAGCAAAACTCCCCAAAATCATCACAGTATTTACCAGAAAACTCAAAACAAAGTTACGAAACTCTTAAACTTGGAAGAAACCCAGATCAAAGAATACAACTTTCGTCAAATTTCATGAACAAACAAAACAAAGAAACTTGTTCTCGATTTAGCAATTTCAAGAGGCTCGTTTCCAGCAACACACAACTCTTATTGCATTCAAATTTTGTGAGCAATCTAAAGAAAAAGGCCATTTCAATTTGGGATAATATCTTTGAATACTGACAGTTATGTGTTGTTGGAAATAATTCAAAAATCCACATGGGACAATTTTGATATCTTAATTAACTACAACGTAATCATAGTTAGAATAAAGTTAAATATAGGTGGATTCAGTGATTTGATCTCTGTTTTAGCTTTTGTTTATTATTAATTCAGAGATTTAAGTTAATTTTAATTTACTAGAATTAGTTTTTGTGAACTAAGTTAGTAATAGATTTAATTTAATTAATTAATTTTTTCTTTTGTAGACAATCCTTGTGAATTCGATTTCATATATCATTTGATCTATACTTGAATAGATTCTTACGTTTGCGAGTTTTATTTAAAACAACATGAGTTAAAATTTCAAAGTCAAATTCGGGATATGCTTGAGATTCAAAAATTCAAAAATAAAAAAAAGAACAAGAAAATGTCAAAATTTAAACATCTTGGAATAGATACAAAATTATTGAAGCACAACCAAAAGATAACAAAAATCTTGTCTTTTTTAACTCTTAAACAAGCACAACTAATCGAACAATAATTGGACATTGTAACAATGAAAATTATAGAAAGAACAATCCTAGAAAAAGACGTTGCATAGACTTCAAAAGGATGCCCATGTAGATTCCATAGGTTTAGACGCCTCTATGAATGATATGGCAAGAGTTGAAGTTGCAGTTGAGTCGAACCAACCCAACTTCTCCATGAGTTTATCAATTAGTTCTCCAGCTAAATACGACACACAAGATACCACAACCCCTGTGCTTAAGTAGTATAGTATTGTTTTGATATAAGATTTTGGGGGTGACTTATTAACATGACACTTGGCAATAACAAGTAGAATAATGCATATAAGAGATACACCCAGAACAACTGCTAGTTTCAGGTCCTTATTGTCACTTTCACGAAATGAGAAGCCATAGATTACGGGTGGCAGCAACCCAAAAAAGAGGAAGGATATGACTGCTAAGCTTGCATGAAGCGGGAAGTTTCCTCTTCGTCCAAGTAGTTTTTGATATCGACCTTCTTCTTCATTCAATTGATTTGGACTCTCTCCATATTGCTCATTTTTCATTTCTCTAAGCTGTATATAAATTAAATTCCACTATAATTTCTACGTTTAACAATAAACGATGGCTTTATATATAAAGTATTTTTAATCGAGTTAATTGAGCATTAAATGACATCAATATATATCACTCACATTATGACCTAAGACGAAAAGTCCAGCTACCAAATTTGCCAATCCCATAGCAAAAATGTTCACTGCAATAACCCAAGATCAATGTGATTAAGTTTGTAAGTAAATAATTAACACATTAATTATTTAAGATAAAATCAATTGCATTAATCTAATAAAATGTAGGTGTTGGAAGTAAACACTCACATGTGGTGGCACCAGCACCTGCTGCAGAAGACACTACTCCTAAACTTGTAATTAATTCCACTAAACCACCATAAACAATACTCTTTAAGATATCCCATCCCTCGCCTTCTCTAGTTTCAACTCCTGCAGTACTCCCAGGCTCGGGCGCCACTTGTAAAATAACATCACCTCCTGCATCATGTCATTATAAATAATGTTACTGTGACATGCAATAATTTTAAGAGAATTTGTATCCGTAGTATGACATGTATATTCATCACAAGTGGTTTACCTAATAGTATAATAAATATATCACAAGTGGTTTACCTAATAGTATAATAAATATACTAATCGCAATTATGCCATGAATATCTCAAGATTGAATAGCTTAATTCTAAAAAACCAAGAAGTTAATGTATTGGAACTTGCCATGGTGAGAGCTCCCCCAACTTTTAGCCAAACACAACATCAAGATGTGAAAAATAATATTTATGTTATAATGTGCTTGCAACATCAAATATATATATATATATATGATCTCAGTTTGTGAATACCTGTAATGTTTCCAACCATTGCATCATCTTGTTTTTGTTTTGAAGGAATTACAGTATTTTTAGGAGTGCTACCATCAAAAGTTTCAGAGGGTAAAATTTGTCCAATATGTTGGGCAGGTGCGATAGACTCCAATCCACCTTGATGACCTTGCGGAGAATTAACATGGAAATCTCTTACAGGTTGCTTATTGCCTTCATTCTTCTCTTCTATATGATCAGAGTGGTCCGATACCCTATTACCTACACCAATATTATATCAAACAAAGATGAGGAAATTGCATTCATTTGTGTTTGTCTTTCCAACATCACGCATAATTTGTCAAATATTATAAGTGTGTGTATCTATATGAATATATAGTTTAAGATCAAATTAACTTATTTAATTAAATACTAGCGATTTGTCATACATATATGTTAATTATCAGTTACAGGAAACATGTTTTCACATGCACATAATATCATCTTGGATTTTAGGGAATAATTAATTCTGAAGGTAATATATATGCTGATCTGAGATCATTAATGAGGAGCTAGCTCTATATTTACCTGTTTTCTTGTTGGTAATTGGTATAAAAAAAGACCAGGGCCAATATGCCTTTGCTCCAGCACTTTCACTTCCGGCTGCCTCTTCCTTCCTATTCGCATCTTTATTTCCAAAATTGACTGCAAATTAAATTCAATAAAATAATTAAGCTCTTCAATATTTGCCTCAAAACCCTTGATAATAAATAATAATATAACATACCTCCAGGAACGAAAAAGCTGAAGCACGATAGGCACCTGAAATACACATCTTCTTCAGTTTTTCTTTTGTCGATTAGAGGTTCAGTTTTTGGATGAACATTTGAAAAAGTATGTTCAGTGTCTTCACGAACATCTAACGGGGCTTCAGGCTTTCTTATTGGCTTTGTTTTATTGCGTCCACCGATAGTTACTACAAATTTTGGCTTTTTCTTTCGAACAAGGATTACCGTTCTGGTAATACAAGACTTACACTTGGGACAAACTAAATCATGCGTATCTTGTTTCTTTATTACCTCCTCAACATCAAATTCTGTCAATTCCGGGTCAATCTCTTCAATTAAGTCAGCATCTACATTTGATCCATTTGTATTATGAAGATGCACGTCAGAACTAATTGTTTTTTCTTCTTCACGTGACGCCACTTGTATTGCTGATATGATTTCATTATCCTCCAATATTTTAACATTTTGATTGCTGACCCTGACCTCGGTGGTTAAACTTGTTTGAATGTCCCATTCCTCTTTTTTATGATTTAACTCATTCGAAATTGTGCCTGAAAACCATGCAAAATATAAGCAAATATATAATTATAGACCTAACAAATTTTGACATAAATTTAAGAATAATGTTACATCCACACCTCTTCTTATAAACTTTTGACAATGGGTCTAATTCGAAATTAGTCATCTCGCATTTTCTTAAATTTAATTACCATATAGTAACCAACAAAAAATCACCCTCATTCAAGTAAATCTAACAAACAAGGGCATCTAGAGATCTTGTTAGTCAATCAAGCTTGAAGATTATTAATTAGTAATTAATTAAGCAGAAAAGTTTTTCCCTGTAGTAAAAAGCACGATCGAGATTTATCTCCTAGAACATAAATTACATTGACCAACCTCTGTGATAAGTGATGGACAATTAAATATATAAATTAATTATCTTCATGTAAACACAAAGAGAAGCATCCATACTTAATTTCAGAACTCCATTGAAACATACGCTTTCAAGTTATACTACTTTCGATGAGACCCAACACGATAAATGCAGATCTTTAGCGTGCAACTCAAAGATTTTATGAATAAGTACATTTATATATAGAAAAAAAAATTAACGAACTTTTCTGCATAGAAATTATCTTCCCTTTTTACTCAGTGCTTATCAAATATAAAACCCATAAAAACTAAATTAGCTATTAAATATATGGTGTTTGTCAAAGTAAACTCAAGTTTTCTACAGCGTATTACGTACCCTCCTTATCTTCTTCTGCAAACCCAGCAGCAGCCTTGTAAAGCTCGTCATGATTTGAATATGCTCTCGCTTCTTTCACTTCTTCTTGATGCCCGTTGTAAGTAGGAACAACAATGCGTGCATTGGAGCTGTTGCGGTGGCGAGACTGCCTTCCTTGCAGTTGCAAAGCTTCATCATTTTCTTCATCTTGTTGTTGGTCTTCCCATGGATAATGCTTTTGTTGTTCCATATCAATTTGAGATACAGCCCACAGGACTAACAACAAAACTGCTCAACTTGGTTCCTAGTGCATTTGGTTTTTATATACAAGTCAAGTCCGTGTCCCTGAACCCTGATCATGACAAGTAATGGTCACTGTATTACTAATTTTCTGACATTCACATGGATCCCTTATTAATAATTTACTGAATTAATTAAAAACTAACTAACCTTCTTCAAGTTCACACGCACCCACCACCATGCTGATATATTATTATTAGGTTGAGTCAACGAGAAACGTTTTCTACGTGTGTCCCTTACATGTGTGAAATCCAGCTGGCTATCTCTTTCACTTCGAAGTAGACTTGTTTTAGAGTAATACTAATTTTACAAAAAGTATACAAAAAGTTATAAAAATAATCAAATTCAGTCTTTAAAATTTATGATTGTCTTTTTTTCTCTCTCTTTTTTTCTTTTTTCAAGGATTAGATTTAACTCTTTATATAACTCTTTATATGACTCTTTGTATACCTCTTTATAAGATTAGTATTACATCTCTTTTATTATTTATTATATTGTGACTGCATTAAATGGTCATGTGCAGAGGGACGGTAAGTTGTATAAATAAAATAATTAAATCGTTTACTAAAGACCAACCACACAATCCTAATCCGAGATATATGACTAATAATTATATGACACCTGGATACTTAATATTTAATTTAATTCAAATATTGTCACATTGATATTGGAGAATTTCTAGATGTTAATTTAATAGAATATATTAATAACAATAGGACAAAAAAGGAAGTTCATTCAAGGTGTTACGTAAAAAGATGAAAAATAAATCCCTACCATTATATTAATAACAGTAAAGATTATGTTATAAATAATAAATAAAAGTAAAGAAGTCCAAGAATTTTCCTTTTTGTGCATACCACCAATGTGAATTTTTTTTTATCAATTTATTTAGTTGAAGAGAAAACTTACTGTTAAATATGGAAGCCTGAAACAGCGTCGTTTAAGTAACAATAATACAGCGTTGTTTTAGGCATATTAACTTGGACGAATTCAGACCACAGAATGCACTCCAAATCTAACGGCCAAGATCAACCACGAAGTCAAACCATATATAAGCGCACGTTCGTTCAGATTTGGAGAGAGAGACAGACGTTAGGGTTCTCTGGGTTTGCACTTCTCTGTGTTAGGGTTGAGATTATTTCTTCTAGATTGTGAGTTAAATCAGCCAAGTGATTAGGGGGTTTAAATCATTCAGGTGAGAGTGTTGTTCTCTCGAGTTAGGGATATTCAGAGAGTATCTTGTAAGGCTTGTTGCTGTTGTAATTGGATATATCTAGTGAGTGTTGAATCTATGTAATCTTGACTATTTCTGATAATCGAAGTGTAGTGAGCTTATACTATTCTTGAGTTCAACGTGGATATAGCTTATCCATAAAAAGATAAGTAAACCATGATAAATCGTGATTTATCTATGTGTTTAATTTTATGTTGTTTTCTTGTTTTTTGGTGTGATTGTTTTGTGTTGGTATATAGATCAGTATTAAGTTTCGGTCATAACACTTACAAAAGTAGGTAAAGTTTGGTATGCTAGCAACCTCATTAATGGCCATCAATTTTGAACTCTGTTTAAAACTTTCCTATGAATTAATTAATAGAATTATTCTGTTTTTATTTATTTATTTTCTATTTCTAACCTACTGAATTAAATGTCAACTACAACATTTAATAATCTATCGTACAAAACTACTTTTAAAGTGCACACTTTCCTAGATCTCGAAATGGTGGTTCGTAGGAAAACGTTTACACCTACCCAAGGTTTTCTGTAATGACAGATTGGTATCAAAAAGATTTAAAAACAATAAACAGATACCTTCTATGATATACCGTTAATGATTTTCATTTGTTAATGGTGAAAAGATTAGAATATCTTTAAAAGTTTGATATTTTAGTATTTTATAAATTTAAAAATTTATAAAAAAACCTCCTAAATTTGTTAATTTAATTAAACACCCCAATATATAAAAAATTTATAAAATGACAAAAACAACCCCACCATCCGTAGTGTCAGACTCTGGCCACCACCGCTGGAATCTGGCCGAAAATTACATTACAACACAGACCAGTCAAATCTGTGTCGTAACGCATCGATATGACCTTTTTCGGTCGAAAAATACCAAATCTACGGCCATATGTGGCCGTTGACAGCCGCAAATGTCCATCTTTTAGCCGTCACCGACGGTCAAAGAAATGACGGCCAGATCTAGCCAGAAAAGGGCAGATCAGTGAATTACTGACAATTTCCAATGGTGGTGTAGACCGTTGTCATAGATTCCGGCTACCACCAGTGGTGGTTGTTGGAATTTGGCAAGTATAGGTGGATGGGGGTGTTTTTATTAATTTTTAAACTTTTTTCTAGGGGTATTTGATGAAATTAATAAATTTAAGAGGTCTAAAAATAATTAAAAAAATAGACTAATATTTCTCAAATAAAGTTTAGTGATTGTACATGAAATTACTTTATTATCCTTTTACAAACGAAAATCAATAACAACATATAACAGAAAGTACTAGTTTATTGTTTTCAAACTTTTTGGGTATCAATTGTCATTACGACAAACCTTGGATAGGTGTAAGTCGTTCGGCCGTGGTTTGTACCTTGTATAACAAAAAATTATTATTAGCGGTTTAGGCACACTTTCCTAGATCTTAAAATAGCGGTTGGTACCTTGTATAAAAAATTTATTATTAAACCCATTTGTATTTTGTTATAAAAATATATTATATTATCAGTAATATTTTATTATAAAAATATATTATATTAACAATAATGTTTTATTATAAAAGAATATTATATTAATAAAAAAATTATTTTAAAGATTATTAGAAATGTTTAGAAAATATGTTTAGTTGGTTCGAATAAATTGGTAAATAATATATTTGATTGGGAGGATAAATAGATGAGTATATTATATAATAAAACTAAATTCCTATCATTTTTAAATATTAATATAATAGTATTTTTTATTTTTATTTTTTAATCATTATTTTTAAATCTCTATATTTGAAATTTTGTTAAAACACTCTAGCAATGTAAAACTTTAATTTATAGCAAAATTACCCCCACCCTCCCACTACCAGCAGCCAACCACCACCGTCGACTGTCGTCAGCAGTCAACGAAATGGCACATGACTGGTCGTATATGGCCGTCCGTGCATCGGTAAAGTTAGAAATGGCTATGGATCACAAATCCATGGTTGTGAAAAGGTCAATCTTTGACCGTACCATTTCACAGCCACATCTTTGGCCGTGAAACAACCATAGAAACACTAGATTTGGCTATTTTCGACCATGGATCACATCCATGGTTGAAAAAGGTCTTACCAGCGCATGACTGCCAAATCTCGTTGGTCGTGCACTATTACGATAATTGACGCCAACTACCGACGATGGTGAGTCACGACCGACATTGGTCTTGGGTGATTGGATTTATTTTGTTAACTTTTAAACTTTTTTGTGGTTGGGGCGTTTTAGCTCATTTTTCAAATATAGGGGGGTTGGATAATTATTATTTGGTAGATATTTAAGGGCAATTGTGTTCGAAATGGTTTTTAATTATAGGCAAAATAGATAGAAAAATCAGATTACCTCGGTAATGTTTTAATAATAACCCCTAATAAAGTAATAAGATTACCTCCTATATTACCAATAGTAAACACTATTTACAATAAAAGATTATCATAATATTTTATTACTTGTAAACCAAACACAAGAATCTTACAAAATAAATAAAGATTACTCCTGTTATCTTATGTACCCCGATCCAAACGGCGCTTATTATATTGACAAGTGTTGCACAAAGTTTTATTTTTTAAACAATAATGTTATAAAGTTAGGACCCGTTTGCTGTGGTCATTCACATTAATTATCGGATAGTTACTTATCTCATTATCTTGCAATCAATATAGTGCATTAGTGTGATTATACGTGTATTAATATGAGTGATGCTATGGGTACTAATGGATGGGTACTAATCTGTGTACTAACTAAAGCATAGTACCCGTACTATGCACATAGTATATGTATTATGCTTTAGTTAGTACACTGATTAGTACCCATCCATTAGTACGTGTATAGTACGGGTACTATGCTTTAGTTAGTACACAGATTAGTACCCATCCATTAGTACCCAAAGTATTATTCGTATTAATATAGTCATCACTTTATCATATAATCACTATAGTACTAAAACAATACTCACATAGATGAGATGCCTTTATGGCCGATAATTGGGCCATAGGGCACATGTGGGCTTTTGGCGTACCTTAAAGATGTTCTTTACTGGGCTTTGCTTAGGACACCCACACAACAACCAACATTATAAGCAACGGAGGCAGTTGATGTTTTAAACAAAAAGGTTTCTCATCGCACCTGCTTCAGTCTTCAAAGGATTTTTACTTTTCGTTCTTTTGTGTCGAACAAGGTAATCTCTCACCATCATTCTTTTCTTCTATTTCAATTCAACATGTTTAGCTCTTCGCTTTCATGTCTCTGGTTTTTCTTTCTGACTATCTATCTTCAAGGCATTAATTAGGTCAAAATATGTTGTGTTTTTTTTTTTAGAAAAATCTTTAATCTTGTACCAACAGTCAGAGCAAATCCAGAATTTCTGTTGTTGTGAAATTATTTATACGTCTTGGTCTCGAAATGGACTGAATTGTTGATCGATATTGAAATTAAGTGAATGCTATTTGAACAGGTTTTGAACGATTGCAGATGAAAACTTTAATGCTGAAATTCCTATTAAAGAAAATGTAGCTTCGGAGCCTGTAGATGGCAATTAAGTTTCAAAATTATCAAAATGATATAAATCTGTTCACCAAAAGTACAAAAATTGAAGAAGATAAGGTAAAAAACCTGTTGAAGTTTGAATGGGGGGTTGCTCACGCAACTGGACAGAACAAAAGGCCGGATGTCTAGTCGTTGTCATGTCTGTTGTGGTGAGGGGTGGAGTTAGCGACGGCGCAGCAGATTGTTTGTGTTGCGTTGGTTGAGTGTTGGGAGTGAGTTTGAAGAGTAATGGAAGGGGCATTAAGAAAATAACTTTCTTTTTTTTTTACCCTCAATTTATAGTTTTCTATTTTTTAACTCTTTTTAGGTGAAAAAATGACATGTTCAGCCCATATGGAGGGCTAAATTTGTTTAATTTTATCCGCAGTGGATTTTTGGTTAGAAGTTGATGTGTTGGAACAAGAACATAAGTAACTACCTTGCATTAGAATAATGGCTGGTAATTGATGTTACAAAACTAAGCCAAAAATTTAAGTTAGAATTGCTTCACCTTCTATTTGATTTTTTCAAGTATTGCATGTTTACGTCATGCCCGGGAATTCGCTATCCCTACCACCTGTCTTTTTCGATGTTGTATAAATTTGGGCATTCCAAGGCAAGTGTTGATACTCCTGAAACCTCAACCCTTAACCCTTTCTCTTTTTGTTGTTTGTGATTAAATTAGTGTCATGCTCTTCTTCATCATGCGCAAACCTTTTCTTTTTTTCTTTTTTTATGATTTTACGTCACTAATTAAATTGATCGACAATTTATGAATTTCACTGTTTGCATGTATTTCTCTCAATGTCATCTAATAGGATATTATGTGGGTTGCCATTTCCATTTAGGTTTATCCTTATTGTTAGGGTGATGGATTGTGATAATTTGCTGCTATGAGTGATGCTGATGGTGAGATTGTATGTGGGCTTAATCTTATTTAACTCTGAACTAATGAGTCTGCTGTATATTGCAATCAACTATCTCTCTACTTTAAAAAGTAATTGATCAGTCTGCAGATCAAGTATGTCAGAATTAAGCCAGGGTATACTTATAGATATTTTGGACGAGGAATGGATGAGAGACACTCTTCCTGATGATGGTAATATCTTTGGACCAAATAAAAGAAAAAGAATCTCTTCATGGCTCATTTGTTCATATTCTACTTTTATTAATGCAGAGCTTCAATTGCCACCAGTGGTTGATCGGCCTGATGATGCTGAAGACTCAAGTATGTCCATTATTTGATTAATTGCACTCTTCATTTAGATATAAAATTTACATACAAGGAGAAAGCTCATATCTATTTGTAGTTGATAGTACTTGAAAATGAAAAGAATACATTTTCAAAATTTCTGATTGTTCTCTTCATTCCCAATATCACAGTTACTTTATGTTTCTTCATTTGTCAACTTTGTATTGACACTTAATTATTTTCAATTTCCAGATCAGGAGACTCAGCAAAAGAATGAAGATGCTTGGCATGATCTTGCAGTGGGGTCTCAGTGAGACTATAGGATGTGAAGTGTGATCTTGCAGTGGACCCTTTTAAGGTTCCTGATGTTTGTGATGTTAGTTTCTAGTTCTGAGTTGTACCCAAGCACTGATGTTTGAGTTGGTAAAATGCAATTGCACTCATGATATGGAAAAATACGTCCCCTGAATTCAAGGTTGCCTCTCTCATCTTTATTTAAATTGGAAAATGCAGGAAAATAAGGGTGCAGGATCAGAATATTTAAGGTGCTGTACACTAGTAGCAATGGTTGAAAATGGAGTAGGAGCTTTTGAATTTTTTGACTTGTGAAATTTAGAGGAGTTCGTACTCTCTTAAACCAAGTGATCAAATAGTTTAGTTTAATTAAATATTTCCTTGTTGCAGTAAAAATTTTAGCATTAGATTAAATGTATAAAGGAAAATGATAGAGTTATCGAAAGTTACACACCGAATTTGTGCACCGAATGACGTTGTAAAATCCTGACAATTGATTAATATTATAATTAATTAAATTTTTAATTATTTAATTAAGTATTGTACTAATGTTTATAATGGAATGTTATAACTAATCAAGTAATCATTTATTTATAATGTAATATTATAATTAAGTAAGTAATTGTACTATAAATTTATAATATAATGTTATAATTAATTAAATTTCTAATTACTTAATTAAGTAATATACTAAATTACTAATGTAATATTATAAACTTATAATTAATTAAGTAATCATTTAACTATACTATAATATTATAATTGATTAAGTAATTGTTTAACTAATAATATATTAATATTTATCAATTCATCATATATAATTTATTAATTTACTACATGTATACTTAGAAGTTGATAATTGAAATAAATAACTAAATATTATATTATTTAATCAAATATACTATTTCATTCAAAAAATAATTCTTTTAATAACATTAAAATATTTTTAATTGGTATTAATTCCAAATATACTCTTAATTAATCAAAATTTTGATATTAATATATTATAATATAATAAAAAGTTTTATACGGTATAGTTTATATGTAATAAGTATAATTGTATATTTATTTAACTAGGTTATTATAAAAATTTAAATTTTTCCATTTTAAATTTTTTATATGTAAAATTACATAGATCCCCAATTCTTCACAGATATTTAATTTTAGCCTAGATTCCAAAACATGATACTTGTTGTAAGTTCTAAGCAGATTCCAAGCCAGGTACCCGCTACAGGTTCTTTTTTCCAGATTTCAGTTTCGAATCTGGTTCCTCCACATGTAAAAACCAACTGTAACTGTAACTGTGAACCGCATAGTACCGATTCCAAAAAAAATAAAATGGAACCAAAACCTACCTGCACAATGTCAACTCCGAATAGATTCCGATTCTAATTCTGGTTTTACCCGCAGGTTCCAGTTCTACCAGCTACCCGTGCTCACCCCTAAAATTATCTAGAATAACTTTTGCTCTATCAAATTCTTATGATCCTTTTTTTTTAAATATCCTGTATAAACGCCATCAGAATAAGTCCACAAAATGCACATCCTCATTGAAAAGACAAAAACTGAAAACATTACTAAAACATAATTTCTTCCTATAGCATAATATACACACTAAAAAAAAAAAAAAAAAAAAAAATTGACCACCAAAAATATAGGCATCGGTAGAAATTGGTACAAATTCCGCTTCTGTTTCCACTCAATGTTACACAACTCCCTCTATATGGACTCCAGATCCCAATAAATTGAAAGAATCAATAGAAGAGTTTTTACTATGTGCTAATTTCAACAGTTTGCTGGAACTTGCTAGTCAAATAAGTGGGGGTCAATCATTGGCATTGTAGCTGGAACATTTTTTGCCTGCACTTCTGGTACCTGTGGTTTTTCCTCGGAAACTGGTACCTGTGGTTTTTCCTCAGAAACTGGTACCTGTGATTTTTCCTGAGAATCTGGCTCTGGTGGTTTTTCCTGGGAATCTGGTACTGGTGATTTTTCCAGAGAATCTGGTGCCTGGGATGATACCTCAGGAGCTGCTGCATCAGTTGTAGATGTTGCTGGAGCATTTTCTCCTGCAGCTTCCAGATTAGTATTACTCCCTGAGGATGGAATAGGGGCTTTATCATCTGCAGTGGTTCCATTAGCTTCTGGTTGGGGTGGACCATTCACTGCTGGTGTAGTATTGGGAGGTGCTTCTAATGCCAATGGTTTGCCTGGTTGCTGCTGGGAACTCTGTGTAGCAGGAACAGGCTTTTTCTGGATTGCAATTGCAGCAGAAAGGGAAGGCATCCCTGGTGGAAGAATTTCAATTGCTGGTTTCTTCCCTGCATCTGCCAAACTTGTAAGCTTGGTTTCCTCAAGAGATGCCAGAAACGCAGCCGCAGCATCAGTTTTTGTTGCTGGAGTGTGTTCGACTTCCTTCTGCAACATTTTGTTCCAAGCCTCAACCAAGTTCTTCAAAGTTGGTCGCCCATGAGCCTGGAGATATTCATGAGGCTGATTACATCCAAGTATTAAATTCATTGATTAAAATTAAACATTGCAAATAAACAAGTCATACATGAGCATGAAGCACAGCCTCAGCAAGCATCCCAGTATCCTGCCATGCCTTCTCCATGAGGGCATTGTCTCCCAAAACTGCAGCTGAAAATGCTGCTTCACGCCCAAAGCCGACTGAGATCAAATTGTTCACCAAATTCTGCAGTAGATGATCAATAAAACATTTTAACATGCATCAAATTTGAACTGGTATGAATGAGACACATGAATAATATGCTACATACACTCAATCTTGTCAACTCTCCATGATTAGCAAGTCGTAATGCAAGTCCTCTTAACTCGTGACTCTGTAATGCTCCTTTCACTGAACCTGCAGCAGCTAATCTCTTCAGAGCTTCGCGAGCAATGTTAGCTTGTGCAGTAGCATCTGCAGCATCAATGAGGTCCAGAAACTCCTTAGCAAATTTCTCTATTCCTTGAACAGCTTCCACAATATTTTCCTTCTTAGCTGTTAAATTGAGAATATCATTCAAATCGGCTTGGTCTTGTCCTATGTCCCTGCTGTTGCTCATCGTAAGAAGGCACTGAAGAGCTCTTTTCAAATCATTGCTCTGCATGGCAAGATCAAACTCCAACCTATAAAAGAATGAGAACTGAGTCATAATACAAGACAAACCAAATGCTCTAATAGCAATTAAGTTTAAACATACCTCTTTGGGAAAGATTAATACTTAAATTTTATTATATTAAGCAGGTGAATATGTCTAGTACATGCATAAAGCGATTGACATGTTAACTGAATATAATACATTTAAGGGAATATCAATCTTTGATATGGAAAACTATGGCTGAGATGGATAAAACATCAGTTCATAAATTAAACAGTTGAAAGATAATGATAATACCAGCCATAGGAACCCTAAAATAATATTAAAGATTTAATTGAATATGGTATACCTTTTAGATATTCCAGGCAAATGAAGTGCTTCAGTAGCATAGCCCATTCCCATCATGAATTGTGCTAAATCATCATGATGTTCTCTGCCAAGTCTACTTGCCCTGCATAAGAAATACAATTTAGATTCACATTATTATATCACCATCAATCACTAAACAATGAAACCAATAAAGTACCATTTCACTGCACTAACTGCATCTCCATAGGCAGCAAGACACCGGCAACGAATTCCAGGATGGCTTAGGGATATGGCATGTGCACACATGTACCTAACAAATAAAATTTATGTAGATGTCATAAAAAATCTTATTTATCTATTACTAACATTCACTAACCATGTGAAATAGATTAACACACTCGTATGGGATGGAAAGTGATACCAAAGATATTAGAAGGTATTCCCGAAGGACTCTAACTACCCCTTTGGCCTTCTGTCAACTCATTTTTTTCTCACTTAAAATTCCATGATAGAAGTTTTCAAGCAGGCAAAAACATTGGATAACATAAAAAAAAAAAAGGGTCAATGTATACTACTCTTGCTAAAATCAAACTACCTCTAACTAGAAGGAGAATAATTAATAGTAGAGCAAGTAATTATATTAAAAACTTAAAAACAGAAGTTGATACCAAATTATGAAATAAAAGAGTAAGTACGAACTCCTTTTTTAGTATTAATTTAATATGAAACAGTATGAATTCCCGAATTAGCCATTGAATTATGCAAAGGGATCCATACCGGTCAATAAGCCAAAGAACTCCATCTCTGACACCCACCACAATTAGGGGTCCAATAGGTCGCTTCTGTTCTGATGGAAAGCGAGTGACTGCTACTGCCACGCCTCCACCACCAACAGCCACTTCATTAACCTTTCTTTCTTCTATATTTGGCATCATTGAATCATCAGCATCAGCTTTATTTTGTTTTGGCAATGTTAAGAAAGGTGGCACAGAAAGCGCCTGCTGGAAAGAAGCTAACCTGACCACCTGAATGAAAAAAACATTAATAAACACAGATAAAGGAGAAAATTTGTGTGATGACATTTCACATGATCGCTGCATGCAAGTGAATTACTTGAGAAATTTTAGGCCCAAAATATGGAAAAAACGAATCAGTCAACCAACTGCAGGCTACTGAGAATTTTAAATGGAGCATTTAGAATAGATCTGATGGATCTTTCAAAACTTGCTAATTTGAATTTCATTCTTTCCCTAAACAGTTCGGCTCATGGAAACTTGACAAACATAAAAGAAAGCTGAGTCCAAAGTTCCAGTATACCGATAAACCTTGAACAAGATTCACATTATTCATCAAAGATCTCAGCAACTAAAACAGACTCACATAATTATGAACAGAAGTATTCAATTTTTTATCGATAGAAAATTTTAAACAGCCAAAATCAGAGCTTTAAATAAATTTTAATTGATGTTTAAGCCAATAAATACTAGAGTTTTCTTACTCTCAGATTAAGTTTATTATTGTATTCGTTTCACTTTTGTAAACTTACATCACAACTAAAATAGAGCATAAAGAACACTTCTAGCAAGCTGAAAAAAAAAAATTTCATAGCTCAAACAAGGTAGCAACCCTTTTAGCATCAAAATTGCAAATTTAAATATCTAGTTACCATCTATTCAAGTTAACAATTAAACAGAAACCCACACAGTAGAATTTAGAATGATCAACCTGTAGCATTGGGGGTCTCAATGTTATTCTTTCGTTTGCAGTGTTATGGGAACCTTCCACATTGATTAGAGCCAACTCTCCATGCTCAGCAATTGCTCTTGCCTGTGCCTCTTTCATTTTCATCTCTTCTTTCATCTTTCGTGTTTCCACATCAATTGGTGCAACTCCAGCATCCACAAAAACACATCTAAAATATAGCAAAGCAAAAATGTAAGGTTTAATTAGTACTCCAATTCTCAACTCCCCTGATAATGCAGCTAATTTGAAAACATAAGACCTTCTTTAACTTTGAAGGCAGGAACTAGAAACATAGATATAAGTAAAGAGTACATAAAAGCGTTTTGAACCACTTAATATAAGCATAAGTTTTGTATCAATATCTTACTCGATGGTAGTTGGTGTAGCCACAAACAACTGTCGCCGATGCCAAACAGCTCCAGTAGCATAGGGTATTGCAACGTCTCCAAGGTATCTATATTGGGGACGCAAAGAAGATATAACTATATATTGCTGATAAGCAAAGGCACAATACTCAACAGTTTGGTCCCATGCAGTCCATTCTGGCTGAGGAAGTAGGCCACCCACAGGCTGAAAAGTTTCCCAACTGCACATTGTAACCTTAATTAAACATTACATAGAAACACCTATATAAAGAAAGCCTGTGCTCAGTCGAAAAGCCAAAAAAAATGCAGTTAAAAGTATTTTTTGATTTTATATATCAGATGGCTACTTTTAGCCCTAATATACTTCTCTTCAAAAATTGCCATGTATCAAAAGAAACATGTGCCAAATAGTTGGTTGCACGTCTGTGTGATTCTTTTCATGTACGTTTGTGTGTGTGTTTGAACATCAGTAAAGAGTCCACATCAGTGTAGCAAAACTCATAAGGATACTTCTAAATGAAGTAAACTGCGGACAATAGAGGGGACAATCTGTTTTCCCACTTGTACAGTGACTCATGGCAGAAAAATAATATTATATTTCCAGAAAAGAGCTGTAAATACAGGAGATTGGCCCTTTTTTTTCGTTACATACCCTAAAATCTCCCAACTTTTTTACAACTTCACCCAGTAGGAGAGATGGGCTCATGGCTTTGACAACTAAATGTTCCGTCAAACATACAATATATATCAGAATGATGGCACTTCAAAAGCTTGAACTTTCGGAAGGGTCAATGGGGTGGACTAGATACAAACTAAATTATTAACTGCTCCAAGAAGGATTAATCCTCAAATTTCAGAGATCAAAACTGAAGGAAAAGAGGAAATTAAAAGGGATAAAATAAGCTTCCTTTCTCAAACATTACAAATCACTACTATTTATTTTTCCTCATATTTTCTGAGAACTAAGTGGAAGAAAAAGGATAACGATGGGAGAGCAAACAACGCAAGGATAAACACAAAGCATTATTGAGTCATATATTATCAAAACCTCAAGACCTTGGAAAGAAAACGGCCAAAAACAAACCAAGAGAGCTCCTTTTGGAATGCCGGGAGCCCAACACTTGTCCATTCATAAGCAATAGCCCCTTAATGACAGACAAGTTATACAAGAAAATCCCAAGCCCACCTGTAAAGCTGAAAGTTCTGAGGTGCTGCCTCAGCAGGAGATCTCTGAGAAGAAACTCCATCATCAAAAGCTGTAAAAGAAGAAAGGCCACTACTTCCAAAGCCTGACAGGGGCATAGACTGAATTGTTGAAATGGCTGTGGCAGTAGTAGGACTAATCCTCCGAGATGTTCGATAAGCCACACCAAGTAGTGCTCCCCCATGCAATCCAATAACCTACAAGAAATTTAATAAATAAGAAGGGAAATATAAGCACTTAATTTTCCAGGACTGAGCTCAATTGGTCAGAGCATTGCCTCATAAAGGAGTCTGCTGAAGGTCCTTCCCTGTCAGCTCCAAACTAAGCATTACACCCTTCTTAACCATCGCCAATACTATTTATCCCCAAATTTCAAAAACAATTATTATAATTTCAGCCCTTTTTTTAATGCCCAAATATCTCTTAATCCTTCCTACAAGCTGGGAAAATCTGCCTATAAAGCAGAACTAGAAGATACCCATAATTAATTTCTATCAACTTCAAGCATGAAATGCTGCTTTTTTCCAACTGCAGAAAGAACTAGAAGCTACCCATATTTAATTTCTATCAACATAGAGAAGGTATACAGCGAAAAAGAGATCAAGTACCGGTTCAGCCCTTTTTTTTCAGCCCAAATATCTCTTAATCCTTCCAACATGTTCACCAAGGTCTACAAGCTTGGAAAGTCTGCCTATAAAGCAGAACTAGAAGATACCCATAATTATTTTCTATCAACTTCAAGCAAGAAATGCTGCTTTTTTGCAACTGCAGCAAGAACTAGAAGCTACCCATATTTAATTTCTATCAACATAGAGAAGGTATACAGTGAAAAAGAGATCAAGTACCGGTTCACTGAAGCCACCAATAGACCTCATTAATATGTTTGATGTTCCATCATCCAACAAGATACGAGCTTGAACAGTAGCTGAGGAAGCAGCAGTAGCAGCTGCTGCTGCTGCTTGGGCTGCAGCTGCAGCAGCTTCTTTTGCCTTTCTTGATGACCCCCCCTTAGGAATCACTGGGATTCTAGGAGCTAAAGCAGATTCCAATATAGCAAATCTGTCACGACAAGTATCCCAAGCCAGAAGCCTTGCACTGCCAGAATCGACAATAGACCAATCGCTAACTTTGTAGATGGAGAAGTAGGGAATATCTGGCCACACAATTGCTAGATACCTGCAACCAAATTTTGCTATAAGAAGCAGATACCCATCTCAAAAGAGGAAATAGTAAAACCAAACAATGCAAGTATAAAATATAGAAAAATATTTCAGCTAAAATATCTCATATCAGAGTAAAACTTATGTTGTAGTTAACATATATAAGATGAATCTAAAGCAGGCTTCCACAAATATAGAAGCTCCCTTCTAGCTTGGGACAGATAAGAACAAAAAGATTTGCATACTTCATACTACATGAAGATAGTGAAACTGATAAAAATAATTCATCAGTTCAACTGCATGTCCAAGTAAAAAATCACCCCCTATCATAAGCTTTAAAGTTGACAACCCGAAAACCAAACATCCAGTGTTAAAGTGAAATTCAAAAGCACTTACTTCCCTGAACTGCTTACAGAAAGAATTGAATACGAGTCATGTGGAACAGGAGTACTAATGTGCTTTTTGATCTGCTTAACATGTAATGGTTCGGATGAGTCCCCTCTGAATCGTCCCGTTTCAGATAAGGAGCCATTATTTCCAAGAGATGGATTTGCCGTGCTGGACAACTGAAAGTTGAGTAGTTTCAACTCCCTCTCAACTACATATACAGCTGAATGCTCCCGACTTCCGGATGGGGTTGGTAAAGGAGCTACAGGTGGGAGAGATCTAGGATCAAACTCGCTGACTATAACCCCAATATTCGTTCCAGTAGCGACAAGGTGTGGCTGTAAAGGATGTGCCACCATACAATAAACCTGCAGAAGAAACTCTGGGATGTCAAGCAAGATGTATTCAAGATTGAGGAAAAGAAACACATTACATGTTGTTTAAGGTCCTTGGATCAAATGGATATGTAAAATCGCACACAAGAAGCATGAATTGCCAACTGTCTGATGCATGAGTTCAACTTGAAAACTTTGTTTTCTGCAGCACATAATAGATGGTTCGTATTTCTGCTATTTTCAAAATCAACAGAATACCACTGCTTTGAATCTACTAAGTTTATAGAGTTGCTGAAAAATTTAGTAAAAAGTCATGTCAAGGAGGATATTTTCCTTCATATTGAAATCAAGCTACCCCTTGATGTTAGAAGATATGTAACAATGAGGGATAGTTTCAAACATTATTACTTTTCCACCAGTAACTTAACAATAATCTAATAAGAGGCTTTCTTATATTAAAAAAACATAAAAAGGTCATAAAATTGAAAGGAACTACTAACTAAATTTAGGAAATAGACAGTGAAAAAACCACAAAATACCCTAAGTTTCTTGCTTGGTGCAAGTACTTGAGGAGGTATTAACGAGGAAAGTTCACACAAGGGCCTTGTGAGGGCTGAATAAGTGGGGTGTTCAATAGCCCTGCAAAAAGCACAAATAGTTATAAGGTCATCCATAAATAAAAAAATGAAATGGCATTATGCCTGAATTTGTCATTATTTAACTTTTTTGTTAATAGCTGTGACAATTGTCAGATTAATCACTGCAGCAAGATTCATGAATAAACAACTGAGAAAAAACTTTGTAATTGATGCTTCTGAGAAAGAAGAATAGGCTTACCATATATGGGAATCTTTGACACAAGTTAAAATATCAAGGTTTGGAGCGCGAGGGTGGCACCAAGATGCCACACTGTGACAAGCAAGTCTTGGGACAGGTTTAATTCGCCGCAGTTCCTGTAAAGGAAAAGCACATGAAAATAAATTTTTAAGAACTAAAATTTTAAGAAAGTGACAACTCCTCAAGGTTGGTACAACACCTTAAAAGAGACTGTGTCCCATATGGCTAATGTCTTATCCGCACCAATTGTAATAAGCTGTGGAGCACCTCCAATCACTCTAGAAAGCTCAACAGCCACAACCCCACCATCATGTGCCTATTCGTATTGTGAATAAAAATACCAAAAACCTTTATCAATGCCACTAGTTCTAGACAGATTGTATATGCAAATAAATAAAAGAGAATAAGAAAATAAAATCATCCGTTGTCCACAGGAAAATACAGAAGAAGAGCTTCAAAGTAAAATCTAAAGCATAACAATCAAGAATTACCACAGGATAAGATTGAGAAAGAAGAGGAGATGAAAAGCCAGGACAAAAGCATTCAGAAATTTTATGCCTATAATGTGTTCAAAATCTTGAAATACCAAATATAATAATCCAATTTCAGTATTTCAAATATGTTCACATTTATTAAGAAGTCACCAGATTAGACATGCTATGTGCAAGATACCAATATAATGGCAAAGTCCCCGCAGAGTTTTAGGAGAATAAAATAAAAATACATAAACTAAAATAAGTGATGCTTGGTCAGCTATTAAACATTTAACGAATGAAAATACACAAAGTGCCCAAGTAGAGATTAAGGAAATAGATACCTTTAAACTTAGCTTGGGCACAAGTTCTCGTGAATCTTGGCCATGATCTGCACTCCAAAGTACAAGTAAACCATCACTAGCACCCGAAACAAGAAGTGCCTACAATCATATAAAATTACAACAGAAAGAATGTAGGTTAAAAAAGAATGGGAAACTCCATAAAAGGAACTCTGCAATGATTTTCCATGTCCATTGAACTGGTTCAAAAATCTTTTTATACAATTATTTGCAAGAACTTCAACTTCTAACAATCCTCAAATACTCTATCATGTGGACCAAAAACAACTACAAAATTGACATAACTACCGGATCCACAAACACAGCTTACTATATTTAATTAATACAATAGGGGTATTCGAACACAAGATGAAGTTATCAATCTAATTTTGATACCATTCTAAGTTACAATTTAACCTAAAAGCTTAAACTTCTTAAGCTCTAACAAGATTACAGCGACACAATATTTGATTATGCAATCATCATAACAACCCAGCACTAATTATCAATATACTATCAAATGAAAAAGATATCTCCTGAAAAGGCAGATAGAATAACCATAGGAACTGAAGAAACAGCAGCGTAAAGCATGAAAGATAGACAATCATTATGTATATATATTCTGATCAACTCAAGCATGTTAATTCAACATACCAATCTACATTAAGACTATGACAATAGATAAAATGAACAGATCCATGCAAAGAAAATAACTTAAACTTAAAAAACTAATGATCTACCTCACCGGAAGACGCCATGAAAGTCATCAAACAAGCTATTGATCCCTTATGCCCTCCAGTGTATCTACGTACAAGCTGCAAAGAAGCAAAAATTACCACAGAAGTAAAGATCATAATTAACATGAAAGAGCAACAAGTTGATGAACCCCAAACCTTCCATGTTATCATTGAAAGAACCCTGATGACACCATCTGATCCACCAAAGGCAACAAGGGGAACATCACCAGCGGCAGATCTAGAGAGGAACTCCATACTGCAGAAAATAAATAAATAAATAAAATGAACAAAAAAATATGCTTACCCACTTCCATAATGTGTTTATAGACGTCGCAAATAATGACTTAAAACTTTAAATAATTGAAATTAGGTAAGAAATCCACAACAGAAGAAACTAGAACATCTGAACGCATAATACTCAGAATGACCCTTTCAAAACATGTTTACAGAATTTGCAATTCATCGGTTAAATTTAAAATAACTGACATTAGATGAGAAATCCATAACAGAAGAATCTAAAACACTAGACACATATTTCTTAAAGTGCCATGAACACAAAAAGGCTAAAAATCATAACTTTCTGCACGTCACATTCATTCCATTGGTCTAAGAAGAATTATCAACAGGAGAGAAGACAAAAGGGTTACAAAAGCAGCTCATCCTGACACAAAGGCAACCAAAGTGATACAAACTCAAACTTGCCCTTCACATAACAGCAGCTACTGAAGTATAATTTATAAACAACATGAACTAAAAGCAGTGAAATACAATGAGCACTTGCCAGAGAAGTGACTTGTTGTCAAGTTCCTGCTTGGGTACATCACGGCCACGCATTGTTACCAAGTCCAGAAAGATGGCTTTGTTTTCACAACAGATGACAAGAAAATGCCTCCCTTTAGTTGAGGGAGGAGGAGAAGTAAAACCTGAAGTAACATTATTCACAGCCGCTGGAGCCTCCGCAGCTGCCGCGCGATTCCGCCAAAGTTGCCAAAACCGTACATCGTCATCGTAAAAATTCACCTGCTTAACACTTAAACAGCCAAATGCCGCCACAAGACGAGCACGTTTCAGTAAATAGAAACATAAAAGAAGCGCAAATTAAATTGCAGAGATCATTACCTCCCTCCACGTATGGCTTCGGTAGGTTTCCCTTTCGAATCTGTAACTAACATCAAAGAGAATTTAATTAAAGATCTCGATCCGCCAATTAAACACCAATTAATTAGTAAACAGAACCTGATTCGCCTTCTGCAAGCTTATCTAATTTGACCCCAACCAAACGGCGCTCATCGACGCCACCGGCTTTTAGCTCATAGATGACCTGTCGGTGCTCCCAATTCCAAACGGAGACGCGATCCGATGAATCAGCGGTGACGAGCCATGGATGAGTAGGATGGAGTTGTATCTTCACAATTTTATCGTTGGTCGGCCGAAATGCTCTAAGCCGTAGCATTTTGTTTCTACTTTCGCCGAATTCAATCTGAGATTTCGTTCACTGTTTCCTAATATCATTAATTCATTTCCTAAGCTCGTCGGATTCGAGTTGTCTCAGTAAAGTTTCCAAATCCCAGATCTCTTCTTTTGCGACCAAGTAAATTTCAACACTAAAGTTAACAAAATAACCATATTTCGGAGCGGGGCCTCAAAATGTGGTTATTTTCTAACTTAGGGGTTGAGAAATCAGGACAGTTCTTTAAAAATAGCCACTTCTGTTTTCACTATAACATTCGAACATGTTGGACAAGCTACTGATCTAATCTAATACAATAAACAGGACAAAGTTTGGTCACATATTAAAAAGAGGGTTATTTTCCAAAATAGTTCCTATAATCAGGGTGAAATTAGGGAAATTAACATTGAGTCAAATTGGGTTACCTTTATGGCCAATAATTGGGCCAAATTGTAAATATTGGGCCATAGCGCACATGTGGGCTTTTAGCAGACCTTAAATAAGCTCTTTACTGGGCTTCGCTTAGGACACCCACACACCAACCAACGTTGAGCAATGGAGGCAGTTGATGTTATAAACAAAAGGTTTCTCAACTCATCGCAGCTGCTTCAATCTTCAAAGGGTTTTACTTTTCCTTTTTTTGTGTCGAACAAGGTAATCTCTGACCACCATTCTTTTCTTCTATTTCACTTCAACATGTTTAGCTCTTCGCTTTCATATATCTGGTTTGTCTTTCTGATCATATATCTTCAAGGCATTAATTAGGTCAAAATATGTTGTGTTTTTTAATAAAAAAAATCTTTATTCTTGCACAACAGTGCGATCAAATCCAGAGTTTCCGTTGTTACGAAATTATTTATACGTCTTGGTCTCGAAATGGACTGAATTGTTGATCGATATTGAAATTATGTGAATGTTATGTGAACAGGTTTTGAATGATGGCAGATGAAAACTTTAATGCTGAAATTCCTATCAAAGAAAATGGAGCTTCGGAGCCTGTAGATGGCAATGAAGAGGCCTCTGATGTTTCTTCTTCAGTACAAAAAGATGGAGATGTGCAAAAGGATGAAGATGAGGGAAAAGGTTATCTAACTGTTATGTCTTTTGCTTGTGCATAATACTTTTTTTTTTTCATGAGAAATGACCTTGTTGGGTTATTGGTTATTGATTATGATTTTCTAATACTGACTAGGTGAGTTTGTTGAAATTTCCATTGATAACATTTCATGTTTGATTATTAATGAATGATTATCAAATATTGATTCAAGTAAACATGTTTCAAATGCTATTTAGTATAATGTTTTCGTTTTTAGGGATTCCCCTCTTTTGTGTTAGATTCTTTTGATGTGGCAGCCAAGAAGTTGTATCTTCTGTCAATTGTTTTGCTTGAACACCTTCATGGAATTGTGAATTTGTTTTAGGGTTTTATTCCATGACTTCAACCACATAATTATCTTGCTCTTATGAATTCCATGCTAGGCCCCGATTTCATGTTTATTATCGTTTTTCTAGAGTCTACAGATTGTTGAACTCTTACTGCTTTTTGTGAATTGATGCTCTTGCGATCTTGTCTGCCTCTGTACAATATCAAGGGGATACTAACTTGATCGTTGCTCAATATTTTGTGATGTTTTAGTGAGGACATGATATGGGGAAAGCATAATACATTAAACATCAACAACATTAATTGACTTAGTTTAAGTGAGGAAAATAAGAAGGCAAACCTCTCTCTTTCTCTTTCGATAAATATGTGATGGTGATACAGGTACATAGCATCAAGAAACTTACAATGATGAATCAAAAGCCCTTCTGATGCCTGCTTTTTGTTGGTCCTGCAAATACATTTTTGTTAAATTATTTGCTTACATTTTACAGCACTGAACCGACTGGAGTTATTATAAATTAGCATATACACATTAGCTATATGATGATACTTAAATTGTGATTGTTTCCCCAATGTTTACTTAATCTACTTGAAAGATACCTTTATTGCATTATGCAGTTAGTACCTCTTCCACGGGTTAAGTCCTTAGTGTTAAACTTACCCCTTTGTGGTTGAGTTGTCTTAGTTTAATAAAACTGTTGTCTTTCTGAATTTTAATTCGATAAATGGTTGTTGCTTTAATGATTTCATTATTCAAATTTTCTGCCACTTGACTTATCATTTCACATGTCTGCATCTGAAAACCTTTTTTTCTAGCAGAAGTTTCATCAAAGAAGAAAAAGAAGAAAAACAAAAGCAAGTGAGGGCCTGTTCCAGCTTTAATGTCCTTTTGCGGTCGGAAAAATTGACTTGGAAGTTAATATTGTCTGCTCTTTAATTCTCAGGAAAAAGAAGGAAGTGCCTTTGCAAACTGATCCACCTTCTATGCCTGTAATTGACCTTTTCCCATCAGGGGAATTTCCTGAGGGTGAAATTCAACAGTACAAGGACGAGTGAGCATACGTTGTTTCCCTTTGATTACAATTTCTGTTTTTTTTATTTTTTTTAATTTTTTTTAATTATTTGGGAACTTGATATTTAAATTTGATGCCAATATGTCAGTAATTTATGGAGGACTACATCTGAAGAGAAGCGAGAATTAGAGCGCCTTGAAAAACCAAAGTACAATTCAGTTCGTCAAGCGGCAGAAGTTCATCGCCAGGTTGCAATATTGTCTTAGATATACTAGTATTGCTGCTTGATATGAGAACCAATTATGTATATGTTGCCTTGAGTAGTATGTAGGCATATTTTGCTTGCATATCATTTTGCTTTTTTGATATTCACTTGAATTTATGTTACTTATTATTAGGTACGAAAATATATGAAGAGCATTGTGAAGCCAGGAATGTTAATGACTGACCTCTGTGAGACATTGGAGAACACAGTCCGTAAATTAATATCAGAAGATGGTCTGCATGCTGGCATAGCTTTTCCTACTGGATGCTCTCTGAACTGGTGAGTTTTGTATATATCATCTGAGGATACTTCTATGGCTCCCTCTTTTCTTGAAGCTCTTTCTCGTTGCCAGGGTTGCTGCTCATTGGACACCAAATTCAGGAGATAAGACTGTGCTTCAGTATGATGATGTGATGAAGTTGGATTTTGGGACTCATATTGATGGTAATGCCATGTTTTCTTCATCTGCCTTTCCTGATCATGTCAATGTGATTTGCTGCCTTTGTTGTTATCTGTTAGGATCCCACATTGGAAAGGAAAAGGGTGGGCATGTGGGTTATAAAGGGCTTGGGCACCCTCCCTTGGCAAGCCCCTTTTTTGAGGAAAGTTCTATTTAAGCCCACAAAAGGTCCACTGCCAACCCAATTCCTATCAAAGGCCTACTGTCCAGCCAATTCATATCAATTTGGGAGTGGGTTCCTATCATTATCTTGGTGTGTGGCTTTATTTATTGACTGGATTGAGTGTTTGGTTTTGCAGGATATATAGTTGACTGTGCCTTTACAGTGGCATTCAATCCGATGTTTGATCCACTGCTTCAAGCCTCACGTGATGCAACCAATACGGGTATCAAGGTGATCTCCTAATTATAATATGCTTATTGTCTAAGCATGTTTGAACATCTGAGTATTTTGTTTCTAAAGTAGTGAAACCATGCATATTCTGGTGAGTTACCATTACATATTTTAAAGTAGTAAAACTGGGGTTGGGGGTGGGGGGTTGTTTTATAGGGTTGTGGAACATGCAAACGTTTTGTTTCTAAAGAAGCGAAACTTTCTGCTATTCTAGTTGGTTACTATTACATATATTAAAGAACTTATATCCACTTTTTTGTGGTTCAACTATTGCATATTCTTCTCCTAATTAAACTGCAAATCCTGAATAATTCTAGAACCCCTATCCCACCAACTTGCTACTTGATTGTTAAAGCTGATTTCTGCATGCAGCTTGCCTTCTTTAACTCTTTATGTTTTTCATATACAAAATTTTGGCTTTCTGAGAATTGTCTAATACTCCAATAGTATTACTATTAGAACCAAAAATGTAGTACAATCATTTTTTTCTAGCGGGAGAGTTGGAAGGGAATTACCTTTTTTGTAGTTCAGTTGGATAAAATTGAAAGGTGTGGTTTTCTCTGTAGGCCTAGCTGAATTTATTGGCCCTGACGGAGAGGTGGAAGGAAATTTTTTTGATAGGATGAAGTATCTTCCTTGCATATATTATTTTGCTGGGGCCTAATACTTTGCTTCCCAAATCTGTCTCTCACTCATATATAGGACTGCTGCTTTAACCTCTTTGCCCATCCTTGTCATATTTTTTTTTTTTTCTTTGTCCTACCATTTTTTTCTCTGTGTTCTTTGGGCAATAGTTGCCAGGCTTGCAACATACCTACTTTTCCCAATTATTATTTGGATAATCCATTTGAAATATACTGTCTTTACGAATGTGTAGTTGATAATCTGATTGAATTCAATGATACAAAGTTCTTTACCAAAACTTAAACAACGTCATTGATAGTTGTTCTATCATTTAGGAAGCTGGGATCGATGTCCGACTTTGTGATATTGGTGCCGCAATCCAAGAGGTGATGGAATCATATGAGGTTGAAATTAATGGAAAGATGTTTCAAGGTATAGTCTTCATTGGAAATTGTTTTTTATTGAATGTTTAGTCTTCACATGTGTACTGGTAAGTACCTCAACACATGATTTGAATGGGACGGTTGTTGGTATCCATGTTTCCACAGATGGTTCATTCTCTTGACCTCTTCGTGTATTAGATTAACATTCATACTAATTGAATGATCTTGTAAGTGGGTTTGTTCTAAATGGTAGTGTCATCAACATAATTGCTTTGAAATGAAATTCTAAAAGTTATGAAACTGATTGCATTTGATTATTGTATTAAATCCAATTTAGTTTTGGGGATTTTGATATTAATGACATCCAAACACATTGTAGGTGTTTTTTTTTTTTTTTTTTTGTAAGATTATTGTACAAAGTTATTCAGGTGGCAAAAATTAAATTGTCATTCCAGCACCTTGTAATTTTCCTTCAAAACATGTTTCTGGTTTTGGTAAAGCAGAAAAAGGTTTAAATCTTATGTGTTGAGCTGTTTTAGCTACTTCTTGGGTGATTTAACGAGAGAAAATAAAAAACTAAGAAAAAAAAATAACTTTTCAAGATAGATGTGTGGAAGATGTTCTAAATTTTTGGGACAGAGTCCTTTTTGCTTCTCTTCGGGTTTGGTGTCTAAATCATTAAGATATTCCTTTTTTTTCTTTATATATATTGGATTCTGATTGCATTTAGTTTGTTTGGTGCAATTTTTTTCACTTGGCCAATGATCCCAATTATACGTGTTTTCAAAGGACCTCAGCATTAATTTGAGTAAATGTTCTTCCAGCTTGGCAAATGTTATTAAAAGCGCACATTTGAATTTCAAAATTTCTATTTTGACATGAAGTTATCACTTCTTTTACTAATTAAAATTCAATTTTTGGAGGTAAGTATTTTGTTTGTGCTCATTCAATTAACAGTAATAACTAAAATAAAAGATTTATTAGAGGAAGTCTTTGTTGAATAAATTTCCATTTGTCTTGTTACAGTGCTTTTAGTGGAGTTAATAATTGACCTACCTTGTTAGTCAGCTTGCTAGTCAAAGACGGAATGAAAATAACCAATTTGCTTAACATTTATGCTTGTTTCAAAATTTTGGGTCATCTGGAGTGAAAGTCCTGTTTTAGATCAATTCAACATTCATGGTGATATTGACAGCAGTTATGAACAAATCCAATTTGATCATAGATAAATGGATCTATTTTCCATCTCATAGGTTTGGTTTCTTTTAAAACTTTACTTTTGTGCTTGTATATTCTGCGATCACCAGGAAAATCTGGTTCTGGAAGTTCAGGATTTCCCCCTGTTTTTGTTTGGCTAATGGATTCATGATTTATAGTTTGCATGTCTGCAAATCTCACATATAATAACATATGGTTATTTGTTTATATTTAAATTGACACTACAATGTTTCTGGCAGTTAAAAGTATCCGAAACTTGAATGGGCACAGTATTGGGCAATATCAGATCCATGCTGGAAAGTCTGTTCCCATTGTAAAAGGAGGGGAGCAGACAAAGATGGAAGAGGGTGAATTTTATGCAATTGAAACTTTTGCATCTACAGGTAATTGTGCTTTTTGACTGTCAGGGAATTGATGCTAGCAGGAATATGCATTATGACCTACAGTTTAATTAGCTGTTTATTGTTCCATGCAGGGAAAGGATATGTCAGAGAAGATCTAGAGTGCAGCCATTACATGAAAAATTTTGATGTTGGTCACATCCCGCTGAGGTTGCCCAGAGCAAAGCAACTGCTAGCAACAATCAACAAGAACTTCTCTACATTAGCTTTCTGCAGACGGTATTTGGATCGCCTGGGAGAGACCAAGTATCTTATGGCACTGAAGAATTTGTGTGATTCTGGCATTGTTCAGGTACTTCTCTCCATTTAGCATTACCAATCTTTAATGATATTTATAAAAATGTACTGTGTTAACATTCATTTTACTTGATTCCAATTTCCCACTCTTTTTAACTATTCCATGTTAACTTTAAAACCTGAATTCTTCCAATTGCTTCAGTTGCTCCATTGGTTCATAAATTTGGTGTTAAATATTTATTCATGTTCTTGTGGAATTAAAAGTATATTTCAATAGTTCAGTTCTTGTACAAGTATTAAATTTCAGAGATGAGATGAAACCTTTGACACCCTAAATCTTTAAACAAAGGAAAACAAATTGTCATGCTCTAATTTTCAAATTTCATAGATTGACTTGCAAGCACTGGGAAAGGTGAAATCAGAATATAATGGTCAGCTGAGGTAGATCAAATAGAATAACCAAGTTGGGAGTTTATATTCCAGTATAATGTTTAATACCGAGATTATTTTGATATTTCTGCAAACCAACATCCATCTGGGTTCCACAAAAGATTTTTACCCTGAAGAGGCATGATACTGTAGGATACTATGATTGGTTAGTAAATTCTTAAAACTTACATACCATTGTCACTGTGTTTTCTATTGGCAGCCGTATCCTCCTCTGTGCGATGTTAAGGGGAGCTATGTTTCCCAGTTTGAGCATACCATCTTACTACGGCCAACTTGCAAAGAGGTGATATCCAGAGGTGATGACTACTGAAATTAAAGGGGTTAAAATTTTGTCAGTAACTACATGCATGATAGCTGTACCATTACCTTTTAGACTGTAAATTTTCAGTTCAGTTTCTGAGTTTAATTTGTTATGATGTTAGCTTCTGAACTTTGTTTTCCGATAAATTAATGCGCTAGTGCTGGAAAATAGTGAAGAACAGTATCTATAATGTTATGGTACCTTGTTGTGAGTGTGTTGGTCAGCAGAGACACAGGATATATGGGAATGTTTGAAGTGTTGTTGGGAGTAAAATGGCACTACCGAAATAAGGATCAACTACGAGTATTGGTGTTTTATAGAATGATTTACTTTGTTAATTTTAAAATGTTTATTCTTCGATATACGTTGTGAGTTATTTTACTAATTTGGATCTAAAGAAAAGGATGGTTTGGAAGTTGCTAGTTTGCAAATGTTAATTATTTATTGTATCTACAACTAGATTTCTGGTAACACGAATTGCATTCACCCAGCCTAGTCTTACATTAATACGTTCATTTAGGGTTTTATATAATAATATTGTAGGCAACTATTCATATTTGCAAATAATCTTATGAGTAATGTTAGCTCTATAACTTAATCTTACAACCTGTTTTCATAACCAGTAATGTGTCAACTATTATTAGTCAACTCGTGAAATGGGTTTCATTTGCTTGTATCGGTCTTGTCTATTCATTTACGAACTGATCAATGATGAATTGTTACATTAGGGATTATAATAAAAAGTTGTAAAATTGGATTCTGAACCCATCATTATTGTAATCTTA
>CM047742.1:29230444-29436164 GCA_026225825.1 Pistacia integerrima | reverse complement strand
GGGTTGGCTATTGTAAACAAATAGCAACCCGGCCCGCCTCGGGGTTGTATGCGGGTTGGGTTCAACTTGGACCGCCTTATGCAGGCCAGGTTAGGATTGACCCGCCTAATCCGGCCCATTTGTTCCACCCCTAACCGTCACACTTTTCCCAGAAAAAGATGAGAGGAAAATTTGAGAGCTCGGAGGATTGTTGAGGTAACGTTTAATCGATATTTTTGTATAAGTAATAATATAGGATGACAAATTCAGACAAAATTATTCTCCAACCTTAAAAGATTTGATAATTAACTTACAATAAGATTAAAATTATTGATGAAATATGTTTTTAATCATTCTGATATTGAATGAGTAATATCAAATGTCATAATATAAAATTATAACAATATTCTTTTACAACCTCCACGAGACAATTTGTCATTGGAGACAAGACCTATACAAATAGACGAAACTCATTTTATGAACTGACAAATGACAAACTGTTACGTTAGAGATTGTGAGATTTAATTATGACTAACATTACTCATAGAGGGCGTTTGGTTTAGAAATGTTAGATTATTGGGAATGTTGGATTACTGGAAAGATAGATTATCTTGGAAGATTACTGAGAATCTTTAGGAAAATATGTTTGGTTAGTTTATGGGTATATTATATTAATATGTTTGGTTATGGGGAATAAATTGGTGGGTATGTTATTTAAATTATTAAATCGTCCCCCTTTCAAATATTAATATAATATTATTTTTATTATTAATTTTTAAATAATTTATTTTAAGCTCAATATTTCAGATTTAGTTAAAACACGCGCTTATATAAAACTTTAGTTTATTACGAAATCACCCCCACCTCCTATCGCCACCGTAAACCACTGTTGGAAGTCTCCAAAAGTCCCTGTCAATCGCTCGCCGTGACCAAGAGGCTCCGATATGACCGTTTCTGGCCATATTGATGACCGAAAACGGTCATATCAAGCCAGGTCTGATCGTTAATGGCCAGATCCTTAACCATTGTTGACCAGATCTGGACGAGATCTCGCCGTTAATAGCCATAGACCTGGCCTTCAACGGCCAGAATAGATATGACCGTTAATGACCATGTCTGTGACCGTTAATGGTCAGAGATCTAACTATTAATGGCCAGATCTAACCTGATATGGCTGTTTTGACCATCAATATGGCCAGAAACGACCTTATCAAAACCTCCCACCAAATCTCGTTCTTTTTTAGGGACTCTAACAACTTTTCGACAACAGTCCATGGTGGTTGGCCCGTTGTCAATGGTGGTGGCTGGGTGGCAATGGTGGTGGTGACTGGGTGATATTGATGGTCTGTAAATTGTTTTAAATATAAGAACATTATTATCCAAATTTTTAATTAAATAAGAGTAAAATTGAAATAGGATATTAATGTAAATTTATTTTAAAATGAGGACATTATTGTCCAAATTTTTTATTAATAAGGAATAAAATTGTAATAAAAAAAGATAACCTTGATAATTTTAGAATACCTAAAAAAATGAAGATAATCAAATTACCTCCAATATTACCAATAGTAACTACTATTGGTATTTGAAGATTACCGAAATCTTATATTACTTGACAACCAAACATCGTAACTAAGTAATATAAGATGACATAATCCCCATTATCTCACATGACCGCCAACCAAACGCCTCCATAAGATTATTTGCCAATAAAAATAGATGCCTACAATATTCATATCAACCCTAAGTGAACATATTAATGTTACTCATAAGACCAGGTTGGGTGAATTGCAATTCATGTTACCAGAAAATCTAGTTGTAGATACCATATAATTAACATTTGCAAACTAGCAACTTCCAAACCATCCTTAGATCCAAACTAGTAAAATAACTCACAACGGATATCGAAGAATAAACATTTTAAAATTAACAAAGTAAATCATTCTATAAAACACCAATACTGGTAGTTGATCCTTATTTTGGTAGTGCCATTTTACTCCCAACAACACTTCAAACATTCCCATATATCCTGTGTCTCGGCTGACCAACACACTCACAACAAGGTACCATAACATTATAGATACTGTTCTTCACTATTATCCAGCACTAGCCATTAATTTATCGGAAAACAAAGTTCAGAAGCTAACATCATAACAAATTAAACTCAGAAACTGAACTGAAAATTTACAGTCTAAAAGGGAATGGTACACAGCTATCATGCATGTAGTTACTGACAAAATTTTAACCCCTTTCATTTCAGTAGTCATCACCTCTGGATATCACCTCTTTGCAAGTTGGCCGTAGTAAGATGGTATGCTCAAACTGGGAAACATAGCTCCCCTTAACATCGCACAGAGGAGGATACGGCTGCCAATAGAAAACACAGTGACAATGGTATGTAAGTTTTAAGAATTTACTAACCAATCATAGTATCCTACAGTATCATGGCTCTTCAGAGCAAAAATCTTTTGTGTAATCCAGATGGATGTTGGTTTACAGAAATATCAAATTAATCTCGGTATTAAACATTATACTGGAATATAAACTCCCAACTTGGTTATTCTATTTGATCTACCTCAGCTGACCATTATATTCTGATTTCACCTTTCCCAGTGCTTGCAAGTCAATCTATGAAATTTGAAAATTAGAGCATGACAATTTTTTTCCTTTCTTTAAAGATTTAGGGTGTCAAAGGTTTCATCTCATCTCTCAAATTTAATACTTGTACAAGAACTGAAATATTGAAATATACTTTTAATTCCACAAGAACATGAATAAATATTTAACACCAAATTTATGAACCAATGGAGCAACTGAAGCAATTGGAAGAATTCAGGTTTTGAAGTTAACATGGAATAGTTAAAAAGAGTGGGAAATTGGAGTCAAGTAAAATGAATGTTAACACAGTACATTTTTATAAATATCATTAAAGATTGGTAATGCTAAATGGAGAGAAGTACCTGAACAATCCCAGAATCACACAAATTCTTCAGTGCCATGAGATACTTGGTCTCTCCCAGGCGATCCAAATACCGTCTGCAGAAAGCTAAAGTAGAGAAGTTCTTGTTGATTGTTGCTAGCAGTTGCTTTGCTCTGGGCAACCTCAGCGGGATGTGACCAACATCAAAATTTTTCATGTAATGGCTGCACTCTAGATCTTCTCTGACATATCCTTTCCCTGCATGGAACAATAAACAGCTAATTAAACTGTAGGTCATAATGCATATTCCTGCTAGCTCTTTTATTACATCAATTCCCCGACAGTCAAAAAGAACAATTACCTGTAGATGCAAAAGTTTCAATTGCATAAAATTCACCCTCTTCCATCTTTGTCTGCTCCCCTCCTTTTACAATGGGGACAGACTTTCCAGCATGGATCTGATATTGCCCAATACTGTGCCCATTCAAGTTTCGGATACTTTTAACTGCCAGAAACATTTTAGTGTCAATTTAAATATAAACAAATAACCATATGTTATTATATGTGAGATTTGCAGACATGCAAACTATAAATCATGAATCCATTAGCCAAACAAAAACAGGGGAAAACCCTGAACTTCCAGAACCAGATTTTCCTGGTGACCGCAGAATATACAAGCACAAAAGTACAGTTTTAAAAGAAAAAACCAAACCTATGAGATGGAAAATAGATCCATTTATCTATGATCAAATTGGATTTGTTCATAACTGCTGTAAATATCACCATGAATGTTGAATTGATCTAAAACAGGACTTTCACTCCAGATGACCCAAAATTTTGAAACAAGCATAAATGTTAAGCAAATTGGTTATTTTCATTCCGTCTTCGACTAGCAAGCTGACTAACAAGGTAGGTCAATTATTAACTCCACTAAAAGCACTGTAACAAGACAAATGGAAATTTATTCAACAAAGACTTCCTCTAATAAATCTTTCATTTTAGTTATTACTGTTAATTGAAAGAGCACAAACAAAATACTTACATCCAAAAATTGAATTTTAATTAGTAAAAGAAGTGATAACTTCATGTCAAAATAGAAATTTTGAAATTCAAATGTGTGCTTTTAATAACATTTGCCAAGCTGGAAGACCATTTACTCAAATTAATGCTGAGGTCCTTTGAAAACACGTATAATTGGGATCATTGGCCAAGTGAAAAAAATTGCACCAAACAAACTAAATGCAATCAGAATCCAATATATATAAAGAAAAAAAAGGAATATCTAAATGATTTAGACACCAAACCCGAAAAGAAGCAAAAAGGACTCTGTCCCAAAAATTTAGAACATCTTCCACACATCTATCTTGAAAAGTTATTTTTTTCTTAGTTTTTAATTTTCTCTCGTTAAATCACCCAAGAAGTAGCTAAAACAGCTCAACACATAAGATTTAAACCTTTTTCTGCTTTATCAAAACCAGAAACATGTTTTGAAGGAAAATTACAAGGTTCTGGAATGACAATTTAATTTTTGCCACCTGGATAACTTTGTACAATAATCTTACCCAAAAAAAAAAAAAAAAAAACCTACAATGCGTTTGGATGTCATTAATATCAAAATCCCCAAACTAAAATTGGATTTAATACAATAATCAAATGCAATCAGTTTCATAACTTTTAGAATTTCATTTCAAAGCAATTATGTTGATGACACTACCATTTAGAACAAGCCCACTTACAAGATCATTCAATTAGTATGAATGTTAATCTAATACGCGAAGAGGTCAAGAAGAATGAACCATCTGCGGAAACATGGATACCGACAACCGTCCCATTCAAATCATGTGTTGAAGTACTTACCAGTACACATGTGAAGACTAAACATTCAATAAAAAACAATTTCCAATGAAGACTATACCTTGAAACATCTTTCCATTAATTTCAACCTCATATGATTCCATCACCTCTTGGATTGCAGCACCAATATCACAAAGTCGGACATCGATCCCAGCTTCCTAAATGATAGAACAACTATCAATGATGTTGTTTAAGTTTTGGTAAAGAACTTTGTATCATTGAATTCAATCAGATTATCAACTACACATTTGTTAAAGACAGTAAATTTCAAATGGATTATCCAAATAATAATTGGGAAAAGTGGGTATGTTGCAAGCTCGGCAACTATTGCCCAAAGAACACAAAGAAAAAAATTTAGGACAAAGAAAAAAAAAATATGACAAGGATGGGCAAAGAGGTTAAAGCAGCATTCCTATTTATGAGTGAGAGACAGATTTGGGAAGCAAAGTATTAGGCCCCAGCAAAATAATATATGCAAGGAAGATACTTCATCCTATCAAAAAAATTTCCTTCCACCTCTCCGTCAGGGCCAATAAATTCAGCTAGGCCTACAGAGAAAACCACACCTTTCAATTTTATCCAACTGAACTACAAAAAAGGTAATTTCCTTTCCCTTCCAACTCTCCCACTAGAAAAAAATGATTGTACTACATTTTTGGTTCTAATAGTAATATTATTGGAGTATTAGACAATTCTCAGAAAGCCAAAATTTTGTATATGAAAAACATAAAGAGTTAAAAAAGGCAAGCTGCATGCAGAAATCAGCTTAAACAATCAAGTAGCAAGATGGTGGGATAGGGGTTCTAGAATTATTCAGGATTTGCAGTTTAATTAGGAGAAGAATATGCAATAGTTGAACCACAAAAAAGTGGATACAAGTTCTTTAAAATATGTAATAGTAACCAGCTAGAATAGCAGAAAGTTTCGCTTCTTTAGAAACAAAATGTTTGCATGTTCCACAACCCTATAAAACAACCCCCCACCCCCTACCCCAGTTTTACTACTTTAAAATATGTAATAGTAACTCGCAGAATATGCATGGTTTCACTACTTTAGAAACAAAATACTCAGATGTTCAAACATGCTTAGACAATAAGCATATTATAATTAGGAGATCACCTTGATACCCGTATTGGTTGCATCACGTGAGGCTTGAAGCAGTGGATCAAACATCGGATTGAATGCCACTGTAAAGGCACAGTCAACTATATATCCTGCAAAACCAAACACTCAATCCAGTCAATAAATAAAGCCACACACCAAGATAATGATAGGAATCCACTCCCAAATTGATATGAATTGGCTGGACAGTAGGCCTTTGATAGGAATTGGGTTGGCAGTGGGCCTTTTGTGGGCTTAAATAGAACTTTCCTCAAAAAAACAGCTTGCCAAGGAAGAGTGCCCAAGCCCTTTATAACCCACATGCCCACCCTTTTCCTTTCCAATGTGGGATCCTAACGGATAACAACAAAGGCAGCAAATCATATTGACAGGATCAGGAAAGGCAGATGAAGAAAACATGGCATTACCATCAATATGAGTCCCAAAATCCAACTTCATCACATCATCATACTGAAGCACAGTCTTATCTCCTGAATTCGGTGTCCAATGAGCAGCAACCCTGGCAATGAGAAAGAGCTTCAAGTAAAGAGGGAGCCATATAAGTATCCTCAGATGATATATACAAAACTCACCAGTTCAGAGAGCATCCAGTAGGAAAAGCTATGCCAGCATGCAGACCATCTTCTGATATTAGTTTACGGACTGTGTTCTCCAATGTCTCACAGAGGTCAGTCATTAACATTCCTGGCTTCACAATGCTCTTCATATATTTTCGTACCTAATAATAAGTAACATAAATTCAAGTGAATATCAAAAAAGAAAATGATATGCAAGCAAAATATGCCTACATACTACTCAAGGCAACATATACATAATTGGTTCTCATATCAAGCAGCAATACTAGTATATCTAAGACCATATTGCAACCTGGCGATGAACTTCTGCCGCTTGACGAACTGAATTGTACTTTGGTTTTTCAAGGCGCTCTAATTCTCGCTTCTCTTCAGATGTAGTCCTCCATATATTACTGACATATTGGCATCAAATTTAAATATCAAGTTCCCAAATAATTAAAAAAAAAAAAAAAACAGAAATCGTAATCAAAGGGAAACAACATATGCTCACTCGTCCTTGTACTGTTGAATTTCACCCTCAGGAAATTCCCCTGATGGGAAAAGGTCAATTACAGGCATAGAAGGTGGATCAGTTTGCAAAGGCACTTCCTTCTTTTTCCTGAGAATTAAAGAGCAGACAATATTAACTTCCAAGTCAATTTTTCCGACCGCAAAAGGACATTAAAGCAGGATACAGGCCCTCACTTGCTTTTGTTTTTCTTCTTTTTCTTCTTTGATGAAACTTCTGCTAGAAAAAAAGTTTTCAGATGCAGACATGTGAAATTATAAGTCAAGTGGCAGAAAATTTGAATAATGAAATCATTAAAGCAACAACCGTTTATCGAATTAAAATTCAGAAAGACAACAGTTTTATTAAACTAAGACAACTCAACCACAAAGGGGTAAGTTTAACACTAAGGACTTAACCCTTGGAAGAGGTACTAACTGCATAATGCAATAAAGGTATCTTTCAAGTAGATTAAGTAAACAGTAGGGAAACAATCACAATTTAAGTGTCATCATATAGCTAATGTGTATATGCTAATTTATCATAACTCCAGTCAGTGCTGTAAAATGTAAGCAAATAATTTAACAAAAATGTATTTGCAGGACCAACAAAAAGCAGGCATCAGAAGCGCTTTTGATTCATCATTGTAAGTTTCTTGATGCTATGTACCTGTATCGCCATCACATATTTATCGACAGAGAAAGAGAGAGGTTTGCCTTCTTATTTTCCTCACTTAAACTAAGTCAATTAATGTTGTTGATGTTTAATGTTTTATGCTTTCCCCATATCATGTCCTCACTAAAACATCACAAAATATTGAGCAATGATCAAGTTAGTATCCCCTTGATATTGTACAGAGGCAGACAAGATTGCAAGAGCATCAATTCACAAAAAGCAGTAAGAGTTCAACAATCTGTAGACTCTAGAAAAACCACTGCAGAAGCTAGCTCAATATCAGAACTGTCACAAAGCATATATCTCACGAAAATGAAGATCATAATAAACATGAAATCGGGGCCTAGCATGGAATTCATAAGAGCAAGATAATTATGTGGTTGAAGTCATGGAATAAAACCCTAAAACAAATTCACAATTCCATGAAGGTGTTCAAGCAAAACAATTGACAGAAATACTAATTTCTTGGCTGCCACATCAAAAGAATCTAACACAAAAGAGGGGAATCCCTAAAAACGAAAACATTATACTAAATAGCATTTGAAACATGTTTACTTGAATCAATATTTGATAATCATTAATTAATAATCAAACATGAAATGTCATCAATGGAAACTGAAACAAACTCACCTAGTCAGTATTAGAAAATCATAATCAATAACCAATAACCAAACAAGGTCATTTCTCATGAAAAAAAAAAAAAAGGTATTATGCACAAGCAAAAGACATAACAGTTAAATAACCTTTTCCCTCATCTTCATCCTTTTGCACATCTCCATCTTTTTGTACTGAAGAAGAAACATCAGAGGCCTCTTCATTGCCATCTACAGGCTCCGAAGCTCCATTTTCTTTGATAGGAATTTCAGCATTAAAGTTTTCATCTGCCATCATTCAAAACCTGTTCACATAACATTCACATAATTTCAATATCGATCAACAATTCAGTCCATTTCGAGACCAAGACGTATAAATAATTTCGTAACAACAGAAACTCTGGATTTGATCGCACTGTTGTGCAAGAATAAAGATTTTTCTAAAAAAAACACAACATATTTTGACCTAATTAATGCCTTGAAGATATATGATCAGAAAGACAAACCAGATATATGAAAGCGAAGAGCTAAACATGTTGAAGTGAAATAGAAGAAATGAATGGTGGTCAGAGATTACCTTGTTCGACACAAAAAAACCGAAAAGTTAAACCCTTTGAAGATTGAAGCAGCTGCGATGAGAAACCTTTTGTTTATGACATCAACTGCCTCCACTGCTCAATGTTGGTTGGTGTGTGGGTGTCCTAAGCAAAGCCCAGTAAAGAGCTTCTTTAAGGTCTGCTAAAAGCCCACATGTGCCTATGGCCCAATATTTACAATTTGGCCCAATTAATGGCCATAAGGGGACGTTTGGTTCAGAAATGTTAGATTACTGGGAATGTTGGATTACTGGAAAGATAGATTACCTTGAAAGATTACTGGGAATCTTTAAGAAAATGTGTTTGGTTAGTTGGTGGGTATATTATATTAATATGGTTGGTTATGGGGAATAAATTGGTGGGTATGTTATTTAAATTACTAAATTGTCCCCTTTACAAATATTAATATAATATTATTTTTATTATTAATTTTTGAATAATTTCTTTTAACCCCCAATATTTCAGATTTAGTTAAAACACCCCTGCTTATATAAAACTTTAATTTATTATGAAATCACCCTCGCCTCCTACCGCTACCTGCCGCCACCGCAGACCACCGCCGGAAGTCTCCGAAAGTCCCCATTAGCAACTCACCGTGACCAAGAGGCTTCGATATGGCCAGAAATGGCCAGATCTATTCTAGCCATTTTCGGCCGATGATCGCTGATATGGCGTTTTCGCCATCAATATGGTCAGCAACCATAACGATGACTCCCGGAGCCTCCCACCGAAACTCGTTCTTTTTTAGGGACTCCGACGAGTTTTCCGAGGCGGTCCGTGGTGGTTGGTTGGTAGGCGTGGTGGCGGAGGTGGCAGTGGTGGCGGAGGTGGTGTGGTGGCTGAGTGGCAGTGCTTTGTAAATTGTTTTAAATTCAAGGACATTATTGTCCAAAATTTTAGTTAAACAAGGGTAAAATTGAAATAAGATATTAATGTAAATTTATTTTAAAATGAGGGCATTATTATCCAAAATTTTCATTAATAAGGGATAAAATTGTAATAAAAAAGGATAACCCTGGTAATCTCAGAATACCTAAGAAAATGGAGATAATCTGATTACCTCTAATATTATCAATAGTAGTTATTATTAGTATTTAAAGATTACCGTAATCTTATATTACTTGACAACTAAACGTGATAATCAAGTAATATCAGATGACATTACCCCAACCAAACGCCCCCTAATGGTAACCCAATTTGTCTCAATGTTAATTTCCCTAATTTCACCCTGATTATAAGAACTATTTTGGAAAATAACCCTCTTTTTAATATTTGACCAAACTTTGTCCTGTTTATTGTATTAGATTAGATCAGTAGCCTACTAGCCTTGCCCAACATGTTCGAATGTTATAGAGAAAACAGAAGTGGCTATTTTTAAAGAACTGTCCTGATTTCTCAACCCCTAAGTTAGAAAATAACCACATTTTGAGGCCCCGCTCCGAAAAATGGTTATTTTTTTAACTTTAGTGTTGAAATTTACTTGGTCGCAAAAGAAGAGATCTGGGATTTGGAAACTTTACTGAGACAACTCGAATCCGACGAGCTTTGGAAATGAATTAATGATATTAGGAAACAGTGAACGAAATCTCGGATTGAATTCGGCGAAAGTAGAAACAAAATGCTACGGCTGAGAGCATTTCGGCCGACCAACGATAAAATTGTGAAGATACAACTCCATCCTACTCATCCATGGCTCGTCACCGCTGATTCATCGGATCGCGTCTCTGTTTGGAATTGGGAGCACCGACAGGTCATCTATGAGCTAAAAGCCGGTGGCGTCGATGAGCGCCGTTTGGTTGGGGTCAAATTAGATAAGCTTGCAGAAGGCGAATCAGGTTCCAGTAATCTCGTTCTGTTGACTAATTAATTGCTGTTTAATTGGGGGATCGAGATCTTTAATTAAATTCTCTTTGATGTTAGTTACAGATTCGAAAGGGAAACCTACCGAAGCCATGCGTGGAGGGAGGTAATGATCTCTGCAATTTAATTTGCGATTCTTTTATGTTTCTATTTACTGAAACGTGCTCGTCTTGTGGCGGCATTTGGCTGTTTAAGTGTTAAGCAGGTGAATTTTTACGATGACGATGTACGGTTTTGGCAACTTTGGCGGAATCGCGCGGCAGCTGCGGAGGCTCCAGCAGCTGTGAATAATGTTACTTCAGGTTTTACTTCTCCTCCTCCCTCAACTAAAGGGAGGCATTTTCTTGTCATCTGTTGTGAAAACAAAGCCATCTTTCTGGACTTGGTAACAATGCGTGGCCGTGATGTACCCAAGCAGGAACTTGACAACAAGTCACTTCTCTGGCAAGTGCTCATTGTATTTCACTGCTTTTAGTTCATGTTGTTTATAAATTATACTTCAGTAGCTGCTGTTATGTGAAGGGCAAGTTTGAGTTTGTATGACTTTGGTTGCCTTTGTGTCAGGATGAGCTGCTTTTGTAACCCTTTTGTCTTCTCTCCTGTTGATAATTCTTCTTAGACCAATGGAATGAATGTGACGTGCAGAAAGTTATGCTTTTTAGCCTTTTTGTGTTCATGGCACTTTAAGAAATATGTGTCTAGTGTTTTAGATTCTTCTGTTATGGATTTCTCATCTAATGTCAATTATTTTAAATTTAACCGATGAATTGCAAATTCTGTAAACATGTTTTGAAAGGGTCATTCTGAGTATTATGCGTTCAGATGTTCTAGTTTCTTCTGTTGTGGATTTCTTACCTAATTTCAATTATTTAAAGTTTTAAGTCATGATTTGCGACGTCTATAAACACATTATGGAAGTGGGTAAGCATATTTTTTTGTTCATTTTATTTATTTATTTATTTTCTGCAGTATGGAGTTCCTCTCTAGATCTGCCGCTGGTGATGTTCCCCTTGTTGCCTTTGGTGGATCAGATGGTGTCATCAGGGTTCTTTCAATGATAACATGGAAGGTTTGGGGTTCATCAACTTGTTGCTCTTTCATGTTAATTATGATCTTTACTTCTGTGGTAATTTTTGCTTCTTTACAGCTTGTACGTAGATACACTGGAGGGCATAAGGGATCAATAGCTTGTTTGATGACTTTCATGGCGTCTTCCGGTGAGGTAGATCATTAGTTTTTTAAGTTTAAGTTATTTTCTTTGCATGGATCTGTTCATTTTATCTATTGTCATAGTCTTAATATAGATTGGTATCTTGAATTAACATGCTTGAGTTGATCAGAATATATATACATAATGATTGTCTATCTTTCATGCTTTACGCTGCTGTTTCTTCAGTTCCTATGGTTATTCTATCTGCCTTTTCAGGAGATATCTTTTTCATTTGATAGTATATTAATAATTAGTGCTGGGTTGTTATGATGATTGCATAATCAAATATTGTGTCGCTGTAATCTTGTTAGAGCTTAAGAAGCTTAAGCTTTTAGGTTAAATTGTAACTTAGAATAGTATCAAAGTTAGATTGATACCTTGATCTTGTGTTCGAATACCCCTATTGTATTAATTAAACATAGTAAGTTGTGTTTGTGGATCCGGTAGTTATGTCAATTTTGTAGTTGTTTTTGGTCCACATGATAGAGTGTTTGAGGATTGTTAGAAGTTGAAGTTCTTGCAAATAATTGTATAAAAAGATTTTTGAACCAGTTCAATAGACATGGAAAATCATTGCAGAGTTCCCTTTATGGAGTTTCCCATTCTTTTTTAACCTACATTCTTTCTGTTGTAATTTTATATGATTGTAGGCACTTCTTGTTTCGGGTGCAAGTGATGGTTTACTTGTACTTTGGAGTGCAGATCATGGCCAAGATTCACGAGAACTTGTGCCCAAGCTAAGTTTAAAGGTATCTATTTCCTTAATCTCTACGTAGGCACTTTGTGTATTTTCATCTCGTTAAATGTTTAATAGCTGACTAAGCATCACTTATTTTAGTTTATGTATTTTTATTTTATTCTCCTAAAACTCTGCGGGGACTTTGCCATTATATTGGTATCTGGCACATAGCATGTCTAATCTGGTGACTTCTTAATAAATGTGAACATATTTGAAATACTGAAATTGGATTATTATATTTGGTATTTCAAGATTTTGAACACATTATAGGCATAAAATTTCTGAATGCTTTTGTCCTGGCTTTTCATCTCCTCTTCTTTCTCAATCTTATCCTGTAGTAATTCTTGATTGTTATGCTTTAGATTTTACTTTGAAGCTCTTCTTCTGTATTTTCCTGTGGACAACGGATGATTTTATTTTCTTATTCTCTTTTATTTATTTGCATATACAATCTGTCTAGAACTAGTGGCATTGATAAAGGTTTTTGGTATTTTTATTCACAATACGAATAGGCACATGATGGTGGGGTTGTGGCTGTTGAGCTTTCTAGAGTGATTGGAGGTGCTCCACAGCTTATTACAATTGGTGCGGATAAGACATTAGCCATATGGGACACAGTCTCTTTTAAGGTGTTGTACCAACCTTGAGGAGTTGTCACTTTCTTAAAATTTTAGTTCTTAAAAATTTATTTTCATGTGCTTTTCCTTTACAGGAACTGCGGCGAATTAAACCTGTCCCAAGACTTGCTTGTCACAGTGTGGCATCTTGGTGCCACCCTCGCGCTCCAAACCTTGATATTTTAACTTGTGTCAAAGATTCCCATATATGGTAAGCCTATTCTTCTTTCTCAGCAGCATCAATTACAGAGTTTTTTCTCAGTTGTTTATTCATGAATCTTGCTGCAGTGATTAATCTGACAATTTTCACAGCTATTAACAAAAAAGTTAAATAATGACAAATTCAGGCATAATGCCATTTCATTTTTTTATTTATGGATGACCTTAGAACTATTTTTGCTTTTTGCAGGGCTATTGAACACCCCACTTATTCAGCCCTCACAAGGCCCTTGTGTGAACTTTCCTCGTTAATACCTCCTCAAGTACTTGCACCAAGCAAGAAACTTAGGGTATGTTGTGGTTTTTTCACTGTCTATTTCCTAAATTTAGTTAGTAGTTCCTTTCAATTTTATGACCTTTTTATGTTTTTTTAATATGAGAAAGCCTCTTATTAGATTATTGTTAAGTTACTGGTGGAAAAGTAATAATGTTTGAAACTATCCCTCATTGTTACATATCTTCTAACATCAAGGGGTAGCTTGATTTCAATATGAAGGAAAATATCCTCCTTGACATGACTTTTTACTAAATTTTTCAGCAACTCTATAAACTTAGTAGATTCAAAGCAGTGGTATTCTGTTGATTTTGAAAATAGCAGAAATATGAACCATCTATTATTTGCTGCAGAAAACAAAGTTTTCAAGTTGAACTCATGCATCAGACAGTTGGCAATTCATGCTTCTTGTGTGCGATTTTACATATCCATTTGATCCAAGGACCTTAAAACAACATGTAATGTGTTTCTTTTCCTCAATCTTGAATACATCTTGCTTGACATCCCAGAGTTTCTTCTGCAGGTTTATTGTATGGTGGCACATCCTTTACAGCCACACCTTGTCGCTACTGGAACGAATATTGGGGTTATAGTCAGCGAGTTTGATCCTAGATCTCTCCCACCTGTAGCTCCTTTACCAACCCCATCCGGAAGTCGGGAGCATTCAGCTGTATATGTAGTTGAGAGGGAGTTGAAACTACTCAACTTTCAGTTATCCAGCACGGCAAATCCATCTCTTGGAAATAATGGCTCCTTATCTGAAACGGGACGATTCAGAGGGGACTCATCCGAACCATTACATGTTAAGCAGATCAAAAAGCACATTAGTACTCCGGTTCCACATGACTCGTATTCAATTCTTTCTGTAAGCAGTTCAGGGAAGTAAGTGCTTTTGAATTTCACTTTAACACTGGATGTTTGGTTTTCGGGTTGTCAACTTTAAAGCTTATGATAGGGGGTGAATTTTTACTTGGACATGCAGTTGAACTGATGAATTATTTTTATCAGTTTCACTATCATCATGTAGTATGAAGTATGCAAATCTTTTTGTTCTTATCTGTCCCAAGCTAGAAGGGAGCTTCTATATTTGTGGAAGCCTGCTTTAGATTCATCTTATATATGTTAACTACAACATAAGTTTTACTCTGATATGAGATATTTTAGCTGAAATATTTTTCTATATTTTATACTTGCATTGTTTGGTTTTACTATTTCCTCTTTTGAGATGGGTATCTGCTTCTTATAGCAAAATTTGGTTGCAGGTATCTAGCAATTGTGTGGCCAGATATTCCCTACTTCTCCATCTATAAAGTTAGCGATTGGTCTATTGTCGATTCTGGCAGTGCAAGGCTTCTGGCTTGGGATACCTGTCGTGACAGATTTGCTATATTGGAATCTGCTTTAGCTCCTAGAATCCCTGTGATTCCTAAGGGTGGGTCATCAAGAAAGGCAAAAGAAGCTGCAGCAGCTGCAGCCCAAGCAGCAGCAGCAGCTGCTACTGCTGCTTCCTCAGCTACTGTTCAAGCTCGTATCTTGTTGGATGATGGAACATCAAACATATTAATGAGGTCTATTGGTGGCTTCAGTGAACCGGTACTTGATCTCTTTTTCACTGTATGCCTTCTCTATGTTGATAGAAATTAAATATGGGTAGCTTCTAGTTCTTGCTGCAGTTGCAAAAAAGCAGCATTTCTGGCTTGAAGTTGATAGAAAATAATTATGGGTATCTTCTAGTTCTGCTTTATAGGCAGACTTTCCAAGCTTGTAGACCTTGGTGAACATGTTGGAAGGATTAAGAGATATTTGGGCTGAAAAAAAAGGGCTGAACCGGTACTTGATCTCTTTTTCGCTGTATACCTTCTCTATGTTGATAGAAATTAAATATGGGTAGCTTCTAGTTCTTTCTGCAGTTGCAAAAAGGCAGCATTTCATGCTTGAAGTTGATAGAAATTAATTATGGGTATCTTCTAGTTCTGCTTTATAGGCAGATTTTTCCAGCTTGTAGGAAGGATTAAGAGATATTTGGGCATTAAAAAAAGGGCTGAAATTATAATAATTTTTTTTGAAATTTGGGGATAAATAGTATTGGCGATGGTTAAGAAGGGTGTAATGCTTAGTTTGGAGCTGACAGGGAAGGACCTTCAGCAGACTCCTTTATGAGGCAATGGTCTAACCAACTGAGCTCAGTCCTGGAAAATTAAGTGCTTATATTTCCTTTCTTATATATTAAATTTCTTGTAGGTTATTGGATTGCATGGGGGAGCACTACTTGGTGTGGCTTATCGAACATCTCGGAGGATTAGTCCTACTACTGCCACAGCCATTTCAACAATTCAGTCTATGCCCCTGTCAGGCTTTGGAAGTAGTGGCCTTTCTTCTTTTACAGCTTTTGATGATGGAGTTTCTTCTCAGAGATCTCCTGCTGAGGCAGCACCTCAGAACTTTCAGCTTTACAGGTGGGCTTGGGATTTTCTTGGTTTGTTTTTGGCCGTTTTCTTTCCAAGGTCTTGAGGTTTTGATAATATATGACTCAATAATGCTTTGTGTTTATCCTTGCGTTGTTTGCTCTCCCATCGTTATCCTTTTTCTTCCACTTAGTTCTCAGAAAATATGAGGAAAAATAAATAGTAGTGATTTGTAATGTTTGAGAAAGGAAGCTCATTTTATCCCTTTTAATTTCCTCTTTTCCTTCAGTTTTGATCTCTGAAATTTGAGGATTAATCCTTCTTGGAGCAGTTAATAATTTAGTTTGTATCTAGTCCACCCCATTGACCCTTCCGAGCAAAGTTCAAGCTTTTGAAGTGCCATCATCCTGATATATATTGTATGTTTGACGGAACATTTAGTTGTCAAAGCCATGAGCCCATCTCTCCTACTGGGTGAAGTTGTAAAAAAGTTGGATGATTTTAGGGTATGTAACGAAAAAAAAAAAAAGGGCCAATCTCCTGTATTTACAGCTCTTTTCTGGAAATATAATATTATTTTTCTGCCATGAGTCACTGTACAAGTGGGAAAACAGATTGTCCCCTCTATTGTCCTCAGTTTACTTCATTTAGAAGTATCCTTATGAGTTTTGCTACATTGATGTGGAATCTTTACTAATGTTCAAACGCACACACAAACGTACATGAAAAGAATCACACAGACGTGCAACCAGCTATTTGGCACATGTTTCTTTCGATACATGGCAATTTTTGAAGAGAAGAATATTAGGGCTAAAAATAGCCATCTGATATATAAAATCAAAAAATACTTTTAACTGCATTTTTTTTGGCTTTTCGACTGAGCACAGGCTTTCTTTATATAGGTGTTTCTATGTAATGTTTAATTAAGGTTACAATGTGCAGTTGGGAAACTTTTCAGCCTGTGGGTGGCCTACTTCCTCAGCCAGAATGGACTGCATGGGACCAAACTGTTGAGTATTGTGCCTTTGCTTATCAGCAATATATAGTTATATCTTCTTTGCGTCCCCAATATAGATACCTTGGAGACGTTGCAATACCGTATGCTACTGGAGCTGTTTGGCATCGGCGACAGTTGTTTGTGGCTACACCAACTACCATCGAGTAAGATATTGATACAAAACTTATGCTTATATTCAGTGGTTGGAAACGCTTTTATGTACTCTTTACTTATATCTATGTTCCTAGTTCCTGCCTTCAAAGTTAAAGAAGGTCTTATGTTTTCAAATTAGCTGCGTTATCAGAGGAGTTAAGAATTGGAGTACTAATTAAACCTTACATTTTTGCTTTGCTATATTTTAGATGTGTTTTTGTGGATGCTGGAGTTGCACCAATTGATATGGAAACACGAAAGATGAAAGAAGAGATGAAAATGAAAGAGGCACAGGCAAGAGCAATTGCTGAGCATGGAGAGTTGGCTCTAATCAATGTGGAAGGTTCCCATAACACTGCAAACGAAAGAATAACATTGAGACCTCCAATGCTACAGGTTGATAATTCTAAATTCTACTGTGTGGGTTTCTGTTTAATTGTTAACTTGAATAGATGGTAACTAGATATTTAAATTTGCAATTTTGATGCTAAAAGGGTTGCTACCTTGTTTGAGCTATGAAATTTTTTTTTTTCAGCTTGCTAGAAGTGTTCTTTATGCTCTATTTTAGTTGTGATATAAGTTCACAAAAGTGAAACGAATACAATAATAAACTTAATCTGAGAGTAAGAAAACTCTAGTATTTATTGGTTTAAACATCAATTAAAATTTATTTAAAGCTCTGATTTTGGCTGTTTAAAATTTTCTATTGATAAAAAATTGAATACTTCTGTTCATAATTATGTGAGTCTTGTTTAGTTGCTGAGATCTTTGATGAATAATGTGAATCTTGTTCAAGGTTTATCGGTATACTGGACCTTTGGACTCAGCTTTCTTTTATGTTTGTTAAGTTTCCATGAGCCGAAGTGTTTAGGGAAAGAATGAAATTCAAATTAGCAAGTTTTGAAAGATCCATCAGATCTATTCTAAATGCTCCATTTAAAATTCTCAGTAGCCTGCAGTTGGTTGACTGATTCGTTTGTTAACATATTTTGGGCCTAAAATTTCTCAAATAATTCACTTGCATGCAGCGATCATGTGAAATGTCATCACACAAATTTTCTCCTTTTATCTCTTTGTTTATTAATGTTTTTTTCATTCAGGTGGTCAGGTTAGCTTCTTTCCAGCAGGCGCTTTCTGTGCCACCTTTCTTAACATTGCCAAAACAAAATAAAGCTGATGCTGATGATTCAATGATGCCAAATATAGAAGAAAGAAAGGTTAATGAAGTGGCTGTTGGTGGTGGAGGCGTGGCAGTAGCAGTCACTCGCTTTCCATCAGAACAGAAGCGACCTATCGGACCCCTAATTGTGGTGGGTGTCAGAGATGGAGTTCTTTGGCTTATTGACCGGTATGGATCCCTTTGTATAATTCAATGGCTAATTCAGGAATTCATACTGTTTCATGTTAAATTAATACTAAAAAAGGAGTTCGTACTTACTCTTTTATTTCATAATTTGGTATCAACTTCTGTTTTTAAGTTTTTAATATAATTACTTGCTCTACTATTAATTATCCTCCTTCTAGTTAGAGCTAGTATACATTGACCCTTTTTTTTTTTTAATGTTATCCAATGTTTTTGCCTGCTTGAAAACTTCTATCATGGAATTTTAACTGAGATAAAAATGAGTTGACAGAAGGCCGAAGGGTTAGTTAGAGTCCTTCGGGAATACCTTCTAATATCTTTGCTATCACTTTCCATCCCATACTAATGTGTTAATCTATTTCACATGGTTAGTGAATGTTAGTAATAGATAACTATGATTTTTTATGACATCTACATAAATTTTATTTGTTAGGTACATGTGTGCACATGCCATATCCCTAAGCCATCCTGGAATTCGTTGCCGGTGTCTTGCTGCCTATGGAGATGCAGTTAGTGCAGTGAAATGGTACTTTATTGGTTTCATTGTTCAGTGATTGATGGTGATATAATTATGTAAATCTAAATTGTATTTCTTATGCAGGGCAAGTAGACTTGGCAGAGAACATCATGATGATTTAGCACAATTCATGATGGGCATGGGCTATGCTACTGAAGCACTTCATTTGCCTGGAATATCTAAAAGGTATACCATATTCAATTAAATCTTTACTATTATTTTAGGGTTCCTATGGCTGGTATTATCATTATCTTTCAACTGTTTAATTTATGAACTGATGTTTTATCCATCTCAGCCATAGTTTTCCATATCAAAGATTGATATTCCCTTAAATGTATTATATTGTCAGTTAACATGTCAATCGCTTTATGCATGTACTAGACATATTCACCTGCTTAATATAATAAAATTCAAGTATTAATCTTTCCCAAAGAGGTATGTTTAAACTTAATTGCTATTAGAGCATTTGGTTTGTCTCGTATTATGACTCAGTTCTCATTCTTTTATAGGTTGGAGTTTGATCTTGCCATGCAGAGCAATGATTTGAAAAGAGCTCTTCAGTGCCTTCTTACGATGAGCAACAGCAGGGACATAGGACAAGACCAAGCCGATTTGAATGATATTCTCAATTTAACAGCTAAGAAGGAAAATATTGTGGAAGCTGTTCAAGGAATAGAGAAATTTGCTAAGGAGTTTCTGGACCTCATTGATGCTGCAGATGCTACTGCACAAGCTAACATTGCTCGCGAAGCTCTGAAGAGATTAGCTGCTGCAGGTTCAGTGAAAGGAGCATTACAGAGTCACGAGTTAAGAGGACTTGCATTACGACTTGCTAATCATGGAGAGTTGACAAGATTGAGTGTATGTAGCATATTATCCATGTATCTCATTCATACCGGTTCAAATTTGATGCATGTTAAAATGTTTTATTGATCATCTACTGCAGAATTTGGTGAACAATTTGATCTCAGTCGGCTTTGGGCGTGAAGCAGCATTTTCAGCTGCAGTTTTGGGAGACAATGCCCTCATGGAGAAGGCATGGCAGGATACTGGGATGCTTGCTGAGGCTGTGCTTCATGCTCATGTATGACTTGTTTATTTGCAATGTTTAATTTTAATCAATGAATTTAATACTTGGATGTAATCAGCCTCATGAATATCTCCAGGCTCATGGGCGACCAACTTTGAAGAACTTGGTTGAGGCTTGGAACAAAATGTTGCAGAAGGAAGTCGAACACACTCCAGCAACAAAAACTGATGCTGCAGCTGCGTTTCTGGCATCTCTTGAGGAAACCAAGCTTACAAGTTTGGCAGATGCAGGGAAGAAACCAGCAATTGAAATTCTTCCTCCAGGGATGCCTTCCCTTTCTGCTGCAATTGCAATCCAGAAAAAGCCTGTTCCTGCTACACAGAGTTCCCAGCAGCAACCAGGCAAACCATTGGCATTAGAAGCACCTCCCAATACTACACCAGCAGTGAATGGTCCACCCCAACCAGAAGCTAATGGAACCACAGCAGATGATAAAGCCCCTATCCCATCCTCAGGGAGTAATACTAATCTGGAAGCTGCAGGAGAAAATGCTCCAGCAACATCTACAACTGATGCAGTGGCTCCTGAGGTATCATCCCAGGCACCAGATTCCCTGGAAAAGTCACCAGTACCAGATTCCCAGGAAAAACCACCAGAGCCAGATTCTCAGGAAAAATCACAGGTACCAGTTTCCGAGGAAAAACCACAGGTACCAGTTTCCGAGGAAAAACCACAGGTACCAGAAGTGCAGGCAAAAAATGTTCCAACTACAATGCCAATGATTGACCCCCACTTATTTGACTAGCAAGTTGAAGCAAACTGTTGAAATTAGCACATAGTAAAAACTCTTCTATTGATTCTTTCAATTTATTGGGATCTGGAGTCCATATAGAGGGAGTTGTGTAACATTGAGTGGAAACAGAAGCGGAATTTGTACCAATTTCTACCGATGCCTATATTTTTGGTGGTCAATTTCTCTTTTTTTTTTTTAGTGTGTATATTATGCTATAGGAAGAAATTATGTTTTAGTAATGTTTTCAGTTTATGTCTTTTCAATGAGGATGTGCATTTTGTGGACTTATTCTGATGGCGTTTATACAAGATATTTAAAAAAAAAAAGGATCATAAGAATTTGATAGAGCAAAAGTTATTGTAGATAATTAAAATGGGTGAGCACGGGTAGAGCTGGAACCTGCGAGTAGAACCAGAATCAGAATTGGAATTTACTCGGAGTCGACATTGTGTGGGTAGGTTTTGGTTCCTTTTTTTTTGGAATCGATATTGTGCAGTTTCGGTTCCGGTTCTTACATGTGGAGGAACCAGAATTGAAACTGAAACCTGAAAAAAAGAACCTGCAGAGGGTACGGCTTGGAATCTGCTTAGAACTTACAACAAGTACCTTGTTTTGGAACCTAGGCTGAAATTAAATATCTGCAAAGAATGGGAGTCTATGTAATTTTACATATAAAAAATTTAAATTTTTACAATAATCTAATTAAATAAATATACAATTATACTTATTACATATAAACTGGACCATATAAATTTTTTTAATATATTATAATATATTAATATTAAAATTTTGATTAATTAAGAGTATATCCGGAATTAATACCAATTAAAAATGTTTTAATGTTATTGAAAGAATTATTTTTGAATAAAATAGTATATTTGATTAAATAATATAATATTTAGTTATTTATTTCAATTATCAAGTTCTAATTATACATGTAGCAAATTAATAATTAATTAATTATATATGATAAATTGATAAACATCAATATATTACTAATTAAATAATTACTTAATCAATTATAACATTACAGTATAGTTAAATGATTACTTAATTAATTATAAGTTTATAACATTACATTAGTAATTTTGTACATTACTTAATTAAGTAATTAAAAATTTAATTAATTATAACATTATATTATAGATTTATAGTATAATTACTTAATTATAATATTACATTATAAACAAATGATTACTTAATTAGTTATAACATTCCATTATAAACATTAGTACAATACTTAATTAAATGATTAAAAATTTAATTAATTATAATGTTATATTAAAGATTTATACAGTATGATTACTTAATTTATTATAATATTACATTATAATATGATCATATAATTAATTATAACATTACATAATTAAATGATTACTTAATTAATTATAACATTAGTAATTTATTACATTAGCACAATACTTAATTAAATGATTAAAAATTTAATTAATTATAACATTGCATTATAAATTTATAATATGATTACTTAATTTATTATAACATTACATTCTAGTATGATTACATAATTAATTATAATATTACATAATTAAATGATTACATAAATAATTATGACATTATATTATAAACATTAGTAATTTACTACATTAGTATAATACCTAATTAAATGATTAGAAGTTTAATTGATTATAACATTACATTATAAATTTATTATATGATTACTTAATTAATTATAACATTATGTTATAAACAAACCATTACTTAATTAAATGATTACATAATTAATTATAACATTTTATATTAAACATTAATACAATACTTAATTAAATTATTAGAAATATAATTAATTAAAACATTACATTATAATTAAATAATTATTTAATTAATAGTAACATTACATTAAATTATAATCATTTAATTAATTATAACATTACATAGTTAAATGATTACTTAATTAATTATAAATTTATAACATTACATTATGATCATTAGTAATTTATAACATTAGGACATTACTTAATTAAATTATTAAAATTTAAATAATTATAACATTACATTATAAATTTATAATATGATTACTTAATTAATTATAATATTTCATTATAAATATTAGTACAATACTTAAATAAATGATTAGAAATTTAATTAGTTATAATAGTAAATTATATATTTATAATATGATTGTTTAATTAATTTAATTAATTTTTATTGTTTGTGTTTTGCTTTTGATTGAGGAATTTTATGTGAATTGTGATGAATTGATTGAATTCAAGTATTTTCTAGAGATTAGAAGATTTATGAGTCACATTAGACATAAATGAATGAGTAATCAAAGTATGTTAGGATTGTATTTGTAAACTTTTAAGATATTTTTGTCATTTTTTAAACTAATAGAGGGGTAATTGATTTTTTATAGGATAAACGAGAAAGGAACCAAAATGCAAGTTTCGGTTCCTTTGAATTTAAGAACCTGCACTGTACGGTTTCGATTCTTTTTTTTGAGAACCCGCACTGTACAGTTCCGACTCCTCCGAAAAATATAGGATACCCAAAACTACTCACCCTAGATAATTTTCCCAAAATGCTGCTTGGCTGCTTGCATCCTATTAAGAAACCAATTTTTTAAGCCATATGCTATAACTTGCTGCTATGAGCATCAGATCTTGTCTATGTTCCCCAAATATAATATGCAACTTGACTTCCGGCTATTTATACGTTTAATCTAATGCTAAAATTTTTACTGTAACAAGGAAATATTTAAGTAAACTAAACTATTTGATCACTTGGTTTAAGAGAGTACGAACTCCACTAAATTTCACAAAGTCAACAAATTCAAAAGCTCCTACTCTGTTTTCAACCATTGCTACTAGTGTACAGCACCTTAAATATTCTGATCCTGCACCCTTATTTTCCTGCATTTTCCAATTTAAATAAAGATGAGAGATGCAACCTTGAATTCAGGGGACGTATTTTTCCATATCATGAGTGCAATTGCATTTTACCAACTCAAACATCAGTGCTTGGGTACAACTCGGAACTAGAAACTAACATTACAAACATCAGGAACCTTAAAAGGGTCCACTGCAAGATCACACTTCACATCCTATAGTCTCACTGAGACCCCACTGCAAGATCATGCCAAGCATCTTCATTCTTTTGCTGAGTCTCCTGATCTGGAAATTGAAAATAATTAAATGTCAATACAAAGTTGACAAATGAAGAAACATAAAGTAACTGTGATATTGGGAATGAAGAGAACAATCAGAAATTTTGAAAATGTATTCTTTCCATTTTCAAGTACTATCAACTACAAATAGATATGAGCTTTCTCCTTGTATGTAAATTTTATATCTAAATGAAGAGTGCAATTAATCAAATAATGGACATACTTGAGTCTTCAGCATCATCAGGCCGATCAACCACTGGTGGCAATTGAAGCTCTGCATTAATAAAAGTAGAATATGAACAAATGAGCCATGAAGAGATTCTTTTTCTTTTATTTGGTCCAAAGATATTACCATCATCAGGAAGAGTGTCTCTCATCCATTCCTCGTCCAAAATATCTATAAGTATACCCTGGCTTAATTCTGACATACTTGATCTGCAGACTGATCAATTACTTTAAAGTAGAGAGATAGTTGATTGCAATATACAGCAGACTCATTAGTTCAGAGTTAAATAAGATTAAGCCCACATACAATCTCACCATCAGCATCACTCATAGCAGCAAATTATCACAATCCATCACCCTTACAATAAGGATAAACCTAAATGGAAATGGCAACCCACATAATATCCTATTAGATGACATCGAGAGAAATACATGCAAATAGTGAAATTCATAAATTGTCGATTAATTTAATTAGTGACGTAAAATCATAAAAAAAGGAAAAAAAAGAAAAGGTTTGCGCATGATGAAGAAGAGCATGACACTAATTTAATCACAAACAACAAAAAGAGAAAGGGTTAAGGGTTGAGGTTTCAGGAGTATCAACACTTGCCTTGGAATGCCCAAATTTATACAACATCCAAAAAGATAGGTGGTAGGGATAGCGAATTCCCGGGCATGACGTAAACATTGCAATTCTTGAAAAAATAAAATAGAAGGTCAAGCAATTCTAACTTAAATTTTTGGCTTAGTTTTGTAACATCAATTACCAGCCATTATTCTACTGCAAGGTAGTTACTTATGTTCTTGTTCCAACACATCAACTTCTAACCAAAAATCCACTGTGGATAAAATTAAACAAATTTAGCCCTCCATATGGGCTGTACATGTCATTTTTTTTACCCAAAAAGAGTTAAAAAATAGAAAACTATAAATTGGGGGTAAAAAAAAAAAAAAGAGTTATTTTCTTAATGCCCCTTCCATTACTCTTCAAACTCACTCCCAACACTCAACCAACGCCACACAAACAATCTGCTGCGCCGTCGCTAACTCCACCCCTCACCACAACAGACATGACAACGACTAGACATCCGGCCTTTTGTTCTGTCCAGTTGCGTGAGCAATCCCCTATTCAAACTTCAACAGGTTTTTTACCTTATCTTTTTCAATTTTTGTATTTTTGGTGAAAAGATTTATATCATTTTGATAATTTTTGAAACTTAATTGCCATCTACAGGCTCCGAAGCTACATTTTCTTTAATAGGAATTTCAGCTTTAAAGTTTTCATCTGCAATCGTTCAAAACCTGTTCAAATAACATTCACTTAATTTCAATATCGATCAACAATTCAGTCCATTTCGAGACCAAGACGTATAAATAATTTCACAACAACAGAAATTCGGGATTTGCTCTGACTGTTGGTACAAGATTAAAGTTCTAAAAAAAAAAAAAAAAAAACACAACATATTTTGACCTAATTAATGCCTTGAAGATAGTTAATCAGAAAGAAAAACCAGAGACATGAAAGCGAAGAGCTAAACATGTTGAATTGAAATAGAAGAAAAGAATGACGGTGAGAGATTACCTTGTTCGACACAAAAGAACGAAAAGTAAAAATCCTTTGAAGACTGAAGCAGGTGCGATGAGAAACCTTTTGTTTGAAACATCAACTGCCTCCGTTGCTTATAGTGTTGGTTGTTGTGTGGGTGTCCTAAGCAAAGCCCAGTAAAGAACGTCTTTAACGTATGCCAGAAGCCCACATGTGCCCTATGGCCCAATATGTACAATTTTGGCCATAAAGGTATCTCATCTTTGTGAGAATTGTTGTAGTACTATAATGATTATATGATGAAGTGATGACTATATTAATACACGTGTAATCACACTAATGCACTATATTGATTGCAAGATAATGAGATAAATAACTATCCGATGATTAATGTGAATGACCACAGCAATTGTGTCCTAACTTTATAACATTATTGTTTAAAAAATAACAGTTTGTGCAAAACTTGTCAATATAATAAGGGGCGCTTTGATTGAGGGTATATAAGATAACCAGGGATTCTTGTGTTTAGCTTGCAAGTAATAAAATATTACGATAATCTTTTATTATAAATAGTATTTACTATTGGTAATGTGTGGGTAATCTTATTATCTTGTTAGGGGGTGTTATTAAAACATTATCGAGATAATATGATTTTTTTACCTATTTTATCGATAATTAAAAACCATTTCGAATACAATTACTCTCAAATGTCTACCAAATAACAATTACCCTCTCCCCCCTCCCCTCCCCCAATATTTGATAAATTAGTAAAATGCCCTAGTCACAAAAAAATTTAAAAATTAACAAAATACCCCCAGCCACTGCTGGCCGTGACTCACCATCACTGACCGCCGACGTCAATCGTCGTAATAGTGCACGATTGACGGGATTTGGCCTGTTGTGCACCGATAAGGCCTTTTTCAGCCATGTATCACAGATCCATGGCAAAAAAATAGTCAGATTTGACGATTCTATGGCTGTTTCACAGCCAAAGATGTGGCCGTGAAATGGCACGATCAAAGATTGACCTTTTCACGATTATGAATTTGTGATCCATGACCATTTTAGACTTTACTGTTGCACGACCGGCCATATACGACCAGTCATGCGCCATTCTATCGATCGTGACTACGGTCGACAGGTGGTGGAGCTCACGCGGTAGATGGAAATGACTTTGCTACAAATTAAAGTTTTATATGGCTGATGTATTTTAGCAAAATTCCAAATATAAGGGTTTAAAAGAAATGATTCAAAAAATAATAATAAAAAATACTATTATATTAATATTTTAAAGTGATACCAATTTAGTAATGTATATAATATATCCATCTATTTATCCTCTTAACTAAATATATTATTTACCAATTTATTTAAACCAATCAAATATATTTTTTAAATATTTTTAATAATTTTTAAGATGATATTTTTTTCTATTAATATAATATATATTTATAATAAGAGATTATATAATTCAAACTCCATTGATAATAATTTTTTGTTACACAAAGCACAAACCGCTATTTCGAGATCTAGGAAAGTGTGCAGTTCAAAAGTAGTTTTGCACGATATAGAGAGTGTTTGTCTAAGCTTATGAAAATTAGCTTATAAGCAACAAGTGCTTATAAGCTAATTTTAGCTTATAAGCATTTGAAATTTTAAGCAATTACGTGTTTGGTTAAAATACTTATAAGTGACTGATAAGTAGTTGATGTGTTTAGTAAAATGTGGCTTATAAGTATATTTTATTATAAAATGACTAAAAAAGGTACTACATTAAACAAGGGTATACTAAGGAATTTTAAAATTAAACAAGGATAATGTAGTAATATACTTGATCAAACTAGCTTATAAGCAGAGTGCTTATAAGCCAAAAAAAAAAAAGTACCTCCCCCCAACTTATTTTTTTGGGCTTATAAGCTTAACTTATAAGCTAAAAAATGTTATAAATAAACAGATCAACTTAATTTTAGAGATTATAAGCTAGTTTGATCAGCTTATAAGCTTAGACAAACACCCCCATATTATTAAATGTTGTATTTGACATTTAATTCAGTAGGTTAGAAATAGAAAATAAATAAATAAAAACAGAATAATTCTATTAATTAATTCGTAGGAAAGTTTTACACAGAATTCAAAATTGATGACCATTAATGAGGTAGCATACCAAACTTTCCTTACTTTTGCAAGTTTTCTCTTCAACTAAATAAATTGGTAAAAAAAAAAAAATTCATGTTGGTATACAAAAAAAGGACAATTCTTAGACTTCTTTACTTTTATTTATTAACATAATCTTCACTGTTATAAATATAATGGTGTGGATTTATTTTTCATCTTTTTACGTAACACCTTGAATGAACTTCCTTTTTTTGTCCTATTGTTATTAATATATTCTATTAAATTAACATCTAGAAATTCTCCTATATCAATGTGACAATATTTGAATTAAATTAAATATTAGGTATCCAGGTGTCATATAATTATTAGTAATATATCTCGGATTAGGATTGTGTGGTTTGTCTTTAGTAAACGATTTAATTATTTTATTTATACAACTTACTCTCCCTCTTCACATACCATTTAATGCACTCACAATATAATAAATAATAAAACAAGTGGAGATAGCCACCTGGATTTCACACATGTAAGGGACACATGTGGATAACGTTTATCGTTGACTCAACCTAATATATCAAGCATGGTGGTGGGTGCGTGTGAACTTGAGGAAGGTTAGTTAGTTTTTAATTAATTCAGTAAATTATTAATAAGGGATCCATGTGAATGTCAGAAAATGAGTAATACAGTGACCATTACTTGTCATGATCAGGGTTCAGGGACACGGACTTGACTTGTATAGAAAAACCAAATGCACGAGGAACCAAGTTGAGCAGTTTGTTGTTAGTCCTGTGGGCTGTATCTCAAATTGATATGGAACAACAAGAGCATTATCCATGGGAAGACCAACAACAAGATGAAGAAAATGATGAAGCTTCGCAACTGCAAGGAAGGCAGTCTCGCCACCGCAACAGTTCCAATGTACGCATTGTTGTTCCTACTTACAACGGGCATCAAGAAGAAGTGAAAGAAGCGAGAGCATATTCAAATCATGACGAGCTTTACAAGGCTGCTGCTGGGTTTGCAGAAGAAGATAAGGAGGGTACGTAATACGCTGTAGAAAACTTGAGTTTACTTTGACAAACACCATATATTTAATAGCTAATTTAGTTTTTATGGGTTTTATATTTGATAATCACTGAGTAAAAAGGGAAGATAATTTCTATGCAGAAAAGAAAGTTAATTATTTTTTCTATATATAAATGTACTTATTCATAAAATCTTTGAGTTGCACACTAAAGATCTGCATTTATCGTGTTGGGTCTCATCGAAAGTAGTATAACTTGAAAGCGTATGTTCAATGGAGTTCTGAAATTAAGTATGGATGTTCCTCTTTGTGTTTACATGAAGATAATTGATTTATTTATTTAAGTGTCCATCACTTATCACAGAGGTTGGTCAATGTAATTTATGTTCTAGGAGATAAATCTCGATCGTGCTTTTTACTACAGGAAAAAGCTTTTCTGCTTAATTAATTACTAATTAATAATCTTTAAGCTTGATTGACTAACAAGATCTCTAGATGCCTTGTTTGTGAGATTTACTTGAACGAGGGTGATTTGTTGTTGGTTACTATATGGTAATTAAATTTAAAAAAATACGAGATAATCAATTACAAATTATCGTTGTTAGGGAAAGTTTATAAGGAGAGGTTGTAGGTGCTTAGGTCTATAATTATATATTTGCTTATATTTTGCATGGTTTTCAGGCACTACTTCGGATGAGATAAATCATAAAGAAGAGGAATGGGACATTCAAACAAGTTTAACCACCGAGGTCAGGGTCAGCAATCAAAATGTTAAAATATTGGAGGATAATGAAATCATATCAGCAATACAAGTGGCGTCACGTGAAGAAGAAAAAACAATTAGTTCTGACGTGCATCTTCATAATACAAATGGATCAAATGTAGATGCTGACTTAATTGAAGAGATTGACCCGGAATTGACAGAATTTGATGTTGAGGAGGTAATAAAGAAACAAGATACGCATGATTTAGTTTGTCCCAAGTGTAAGTCTTGTATTACCAGAACGGTTATCCTTGTTCGAAAGAAAAAGCCAAAATTTGTAGTGCCTATCGGCGGGCGCAATAAAACAAAGCCAATAAGAAAGCCTAAAGTCCCGTTAGATGTTCGTGAAGACACTGAACATACTTTTTCAAATGTTCCTCCAGAAACTGAACCTCTAATCGACAAAAGAAAAACTGAAGAAGATGTGTATTTCAGGTGCCTATCATGCTTCAGCTTTTTCGTTCCTGGAGGTATGTTATATTATTATTTATTATCAAGGGTTTTGAGGCAAATATCGAAGAGCTTAATTATTTTATTGAATTTAATTTGCAGTCAATTTTGGAAATAAAGATGCGAATAGGAAGGAAGAGGCAGCCGGAAGTGAAAGTGCTGGAGCAAAGGCATATTGGCCCTGGTCTTTTTTTATACCAATTACCAACAAGAAAACAGGTAAATATAGAGCTAGCTCCTCTTTAATGATCTCAGATCAGCATATATATTACCTTCAGAATTAATTATTCCCTAAAATCCAAGATGATATTATGTGCATGTGAAAACATGTTTCCTGTAACTGATAATTAACATATATGTATGACAAATCGCTAGTATTTAATTAAATAAGTTAATTTGATCTTAAACTATATATTCATATAGATACACACACTATAATATTTGACAAATTATGCGTGATGTTGGAAAGACAAACACAAATGAATGCAATTTCCTCATCTTTGTTTGATATAACATTGGTGTAGGTAATAGGGTATCGGACCCTTCTGATCATATAGAAGAGAAGAATGAAGGCAATAAGCAACCTGTAAGAGATTTCCATGTTAATTCTCCGCAAGGTGATCAAGGTGGATTGGAGTCTATCGAACCTGCCCAACATATTGGACAAATTTTACCCTCTGAAACTTTTGATGGTAGCACTCCTAAAAATACTGTAATTCCTTCAAAACAAAAACAAGATGATGCAATGGTTGGAAACATCACAGGTATTCACAAACTGAGATCATATACATATATATTTGATGTTGCAAGCACATTATAACATAAATATTATTTTTCACATCTTGATGTTGATGTTTGGCCAAAAGTTGGGGGAGCTCTCACCATGGCAAGTTCCAATACATTAACTTCTTGGTTTGTAGAATTAAGCTATTCAATCTTGAGATATTCATGGCATAATTGCGATTAGTATATTTATTATACTATTAGGAAACCACTTGTGATGAATATACATGTCATACTACGGATACGAATTCTGTAAAAATTATTGCATGTCACAGTAACATTATTTATAATGACATGATGCAGGAGGTGATTTTATTTTACAAGTGGCGTCCGAGCCTGGGAGTACTACAGGAGTTGAAATTAGAGAAGGCCAGGGATGGGATATCTTAAAGAGTATTGTTTATGGTGGTTTAATGGAATCAATTACAAGTTTAGGAGTGGTGTCTTCTGCAGCAGGTGCTGGTGCCACCACATGTGAGTGTTTACTTCCAACGCCTACATTTTATTAGATTAATGCAATTGATTTTATCTTAAATAATTAATATGTTAATTATTTACTTACAAACTTAATCACATTGATCTTGGGTTATTGCAGTGAACATTTTAGCTATGGGATTGGCAAATTTGGTAGCTGGACTTTTCGTCCTTGGTCATAATGTGAGTGATATATATTGATGTCATTTAATGGTCAATTAACTCGATTAAAAATACTTTATATATAAAGCCATCGTTTATTGTTAAACGTAGAACTTATAGTGGAATTTAATTTATATACAGCTTAGAGAAATGAAAAATGAGCAATATGGAGAGAGTCCAAATCAATTGAATGAAGAAGAAGGTCGGTATCAAAAACTACTTGGACGAAGAGGAAACTTCCCACTTCATGCAAGCTTAGCAGTCATATCCTTCCTCTTTTTTGGGTTGCTGCCACCTGTAATCTATGGCTTCTCATTTCGTGAAAGTGACAATAAGGACCTGAAACTAGCAGTTGTTCTGGGTGTATCTCTTATATGCATTATTCTACTTGTTATTGCCAAGTGTCATGTTAATAAGTCACCCCCAAAATCTTATGTCAAAACAATACTATACTACTTAAGCACAGGGGTTGTGGTATCTTGTGTGTCGTATTTTGCTGGAGAACTAATTGATAAACTCATGGAGAAGTTGGGTTGGTTCGACTCAACTGCAACTTCAACTCTTGCCATATCATTCATAGAGGCGTCTAAACCTATGGAATCCACATGGGCATCCTTTTGAAGTCTATGCAACGTCTGTTTCTAGGATTGTTCTTTCTATAATTTTCATTGTTACAATGTCCAGTCATTGTTCGTTTAGTTGTGCTTGTTTAAGAGTTAAAAAAGACAAGATTTTTGTTATCTTTTGGTTGTGCTTCAATAATTTTGTATCTATTCCAAGATGTTTAAATTTTGACATTTTCTTGTTCTTTTTTTATTTTAAAATTTTTGAATCTCAAGCATATCCCGAATTTGACTTTGAAATTTAACTCATGTTGTTTTAAATAAAACTCGCAAACGTAAGAATCTATTCAAGTATAGATCTAATGATATATGAAATCGAATTCACAAGGATTGTCTACAAAAGAAAAAATTAATTAATTAAATTAAATCTATTACTAACTAAGTTCACAAAAACTAATTCTAGTAAATTAAAATTAACTTAAATCTCTGAATTAATAATAAACAAAAGCTAAAACAGAGATCAAATCACTGAATCCACCTATATTTAACTTTTAATATTCTAACAATGATTACGTGGTAGTTAATTAAGATATCAAAATTGTCCCATGTGGATTTTTGAATTATTTCCAACGACACATAACTGTCAGCATTCAAAGATATTATCCCAAACTGAAATGGCCTTTTTCTTTACATTACTGACAAAATTTGAATTCAATAAGAGTTATGTGTTGTTGGAAACGAGCCTCTTGAAATTGCTAAATCGAGAACAAGTTTCTTTCTTTTGTTTGTTCATGAAATTTGACGAAAGTTGTATTCTTTGATCTGGGTTTCTTCCAAGTTCTGGTAAATATTGTGATGATTTTGGGGGTTTTGTTCTCTTTACTTGTAACTGAATGTGATTCTGTTCCTATCTGTGCTTTTTTTTTTTGGATATACATGTTAATATATGCTTATCTCGAACTTAGTTGGTTCAAATTTTATGATTTTTTGTTTCTATTGTAGTTTTTGAAGGAGTTGAATAGGATTGTCTAGAGATCAATAGTACTATATTCACAAAACTTTTTCACAAACATTCTCTCATAAATGCAACGTATCAGTTTATGATTAGTCAATTCGTAATGAGTCATACTGTTCAAATACAAACTAACCAATTACGAGCTGTCATATCAATGTTTGTGAGAAGTATTTGTCAGTCTATCTTTATTCTAAACGAAATTTTGATTTTGTATGCCTAGCCCCTAGGTGTGCTACTTTTCTATGGTTTGGTGACATCGTCATATTCAACAAGTTTAAAATCCAACAAACACACCCCTTGCAAGTTTGAAATCCAACAAACACACTCTTGAGCTAAATTATATCCAAAATTTGATTAATACATAAAGGCCAAACAACATGCACCATAATTTATCGTAAAGATAATTTAGTACCAAAAAAGTTTGGAAATAACAAATACCCACTTTTAGTCAGATTCTGTTAGTGAATTCCATCTGTTGAAGGACATGTGGTAATTTTCTATTTAGCCAAAAAAAAAAAAAAGCAAACAAGTGGTGGACGTTTTCAAATCCATAAAATTTTTGGTAGCTGGCGACAGGGAAATGACCGGAGAAATCTTACAATCAGTCACAAATAAGCCTAGACTCCAGCAGTCGGTTGTTGGGCATACTGAGAGTTGGATGCGACAAAAGGTCGAACAGTGGTGGCCGACAATGAAGCTGCGGCGACCAAGAAAAAATACCACAACAGCAACATAAACACTTCTAAACGGCCACCCACCTATCAAGCACCAAAAAACTAGCAAAATATGAAAGAAAAGGCCGCAAAACGTGACTGTCTCGCAGTGACAAATGCAGGTCATGGACGGCAAATGACAAGTGGAGAGTGCTAGTGGAGGAATGGGTTTTGAAGAGGAGAGTCGGTTTGCTCAAGATCAACAATTGTTTACCCCAAATAATAATAGTAAGAAGAAAAAGGAAGAAGAAGAAGAACAAATCTTAAACATTAAGATTAAAAAGCATATTATCAATTAGGTAATCTTGATTTTACAGAGATATGAATGAAAGTGTTGATGCGGGATTTTGGGCACCAACTAATCAATACGTGTGCAACGTTGATTGATCAAAAAGCACACGTGAAAATGAATATATAAAGAGAAGTAAATGCTATAAGAACTTTTAAAGTGGTTCGGATGCTGAGGTAGCAAGTCCTACGTCCACTGATTTGTATTGATAGTGAGTGTGGGTCAGGTTGCAACAGCGTGACTTACAAGATGTTTAGAAAAAGTAAATGAGTTGTTTACAGGAGAGAGAGAGTGATTTTTTTTTTGGTAAAAAATGGTCCAATCCCCCTAATGAAGGGGTCCTCTCCTTCTTATATCAAGCTAAAGCGTGTAATCATCATTAAATCCTTGGGTTGGTGTGATTGTCAGGATATAATCCGGCTTTATGTCCCATCACCTTCTTCCCAAGCTGACTTCGCACGGTTTACGGCAGAGAAATGGACGCGTGGGAGCTCCATATCGTTTGGCAGGCCTGACGTGTGTTTGTTGTTCTGACAGGGGCAGGTCATTCTCCACGTGACCCTCCCACGTCAACCCTTACTTTCCCAGGCATAACAGAAAGAATGGAGGAGGAAAATCCTATATTCACTAACTCTAATTCCTATGAATCAACTAAATTCCCTTAAACAAGTAAAAACTCTTCACTTGAGAGAGAGAGAATGTTTGTAGCTCTTCAATAAAAAAGGCATCAGCTTCTTCAACAATATAATAAGCAGAAAAATGAATCAATAGGAGATGATTGTCTCAAAACAGTTGAGTCCATCTAACTCTGGAGCAAATCTAGCCTTCCCAAAACTCGGTTTGATGAAGATAAACCCACTTGCTTCTTCTCCATGTGGGAAGTTTTATTCACCCTTGTAGAATCCTTCGACTCCGACTGCATGTTGTTTACCTTCTTCGTTGCAAAAAGAAAAAGAAGTCGTCACCTTCTGCAGAAAGAATTCAGCACAGAAAGCATCAAAGATGTTGAACATCGAATTCATGGTTGCTAGAGAGACTTGATTTTGATTGAATATTTCTAAAACCGATTTTTCAAATCCGGTTGGGGATGGTGATGGGAGGTGAGATCAACAGAAAAGGTGAAGGAAAAAGGAAAGAAATCAGAGGTCAGCACAAAAGGAGGCTATAGCAAAAGCTCAACGTTAGTAGAGAACAAAAAATCTCTAAATGCTTCTACTTTCTTTAACCCCTTTATGAGTTCCCAACTTGGTTAATTTCAACGACCTTTAGCCCTCTTTAACAAACTTCAAAAGATCATCGGTGATCTCCATCTCAAACTCTTCAAACAAAACTCATAAAATTCCTCAAGAAAGTAGTAGATCTTTCTTCTGTGATCAGAGTGGCTTAATTAATGCCTGCAAATGTAATTGGCAGTTTCAAAACGATCATTGGTAAACGGATATGAACTACGAAGACCTCAGATGGTTTAAGTCAACGGCTTTGAAGTCAAGCAAGCTTTCAAAGGAGTTATTAGGGCTCGCTTGTTACAACCTAAATCCACCTAGGTGCTCGAGATCCCTGCTATAACCAACCAAACTCAAAACCGACACTTTACACATTTCAAGCTCTTTAATTGAGTGTTTCTGCGTATTGGGTCTCTTGTTCTGGGGTGGAAACTTGGTGGGTTTGTGTTCACATTGGAGTTTAGTAAGTGTTTGGGTCTTTGTCTCGGTGGTGATTGTGGCAGCGGCGTGTGGTGTTTGAGTGGTCACTAGTGGTGGGTCAGTGTGAATCGAAAGTGGGAATCAAATTTTGTCTGTGGGAGTGAGTAAAACCATCCAAACGATCAAAGAGATTTTGGGTAAGAGTGGCTTTGAAGCTTTGAAGATGAAGATTGAAATCTGAAGATGGAACTTTGAAAATGCAGAAAGAAATTTTTTTAGGGATTTTGCATTTTCAAGCACCCGATTTTGGCAAGCGGACCGATTGAATCAATGGTTCGCATCTTTCTTCAATTCAATCGCGGGTCAATCCAGATTAAATATTATAACCAGGTTTAATGAGGGTTAAATACTAGAGTATTGCTGGTCTTAGTCGGTCCCTCTGTTCACTTTTCTTACTCACTTTTGTTAAAATGGTAGTCTTGTCTATTTTTTCACTTTTTTAACAAAGATGAGAAAAAGAAATGAGTAGGGGGAGTAAGTAAGACTAACATTATTCTAAATACTATAATCAGATTTAATGAGTGTCTGGACTAGTAAAGGCCTCGGATCTCGTCTGATTGGCTGAACGGATCAGGTTTAAAAACATGCTTAGGGAGCTGAAAAATGTTGCTTAATCCATGTTAATGTATAAGCACTAAATGGCTCGTATTATAATTTATAAGGATGGTATATGTACTCTACCACAAGAATTCATTCACATCCATTGAGAAAACTTTTGAGTGTACCATGTTACCTACATTTGTTATAAACTGCCCTGATGGAGATAGGGCTTAAGATTTTCTTCAAATTTACATATGTAATTTCTTATGTTTTAGTGTTTATGTACTTGTTTTCTATAGATTATATGCTTGCAGGTCTTAAATTGATGAGAAATTGAGTTAGATTGTGAACTTATGTGGTGAATTCAATTGAATTTGGAGTGGTTGATTGTGGGGGTGTAATTATAAAAAATGAAAACTGTAAGAATTATGAGTGTAACTGTCAAAATTAAAATTGGAGTGAACAGTACAAATACCCGCGAGTCCAGTTGTGTCCGCATAGGCTAAGGTCTGAGTCCAATATTTTGGACCCATTTAGATCCTTACCCATTGGGTCTTTACCCAACCCGCCCACTCATCCGTTTTGTCAAGTGTACTATTCACTCCAGTTTTTAATTTTGACAATTACACCCACACAATTTTTATAATTTTATTTTTTATAATTACACCCTCACAATCAACTACTCCAAATTCAATTCAATTCACCACTTTCTCATCAATTTAAAACCAGCAAGCATATAGTCTATAGAGAACAAATACATAAACACTAAAACACAAATACAAACAAAATAACATAAATACAAAATAACAATTTACAAATACAAAAACATAACATAATTTAATTAAAGAAATTCTTAATCAGCTCATGTTCATTCCACAATGTTGGTGTTAGTGGAGTCTCTTGATTCCGCACTACCTGAACGAAGATTGAGTTAAAAATTAATGAATATTATCAAATTGAATTATTAATTGACTTGAATGAGCGGTAACTAAAAGATATTTTTCACTTCAGTTTAATCTGACTTTTTAACTCGTGTTTCTCTAGTCCAACTTAAATTTAACTCATACATGCATGTTTCCGAAATCCAGATTGATCATTTAATCTACAAATTCAAATAGGAAAGCTATCAACTAATACATTATTTTACTGATGCATCTCTACTTTATGTTTGTTACTGTAAAAAACAATTAGTTAGAATATACAGATATACATATTACTATTGTAACCATATACAAAATAATTCTTTGATACTGATGCAGCCACATTCTGGCCGGGTGATATTCAACATATTATTCATCTCCATGCAAACATGTTAGACATGTTTTGAATTTGGGGAGACATGTTTATAGTAATACTAGCATTTTCATGGAGTATTAATAATGTTTAGAGTATAAATAATTTGGGGAGACATGCTTATAGTAATACTGATGCAGCCGCATTCATGTATTACATAGACAACTGCCAGTTTTACTATTCTACATAAACAAAGATGCATTTATTGGTTGTTGTAATTAGAGGTGGAACAAATGAGCCGGGTTAGGCGGGTCAACCCTAACCCGGCCCGCATTAGATAGGGTCAAGGGTTGAACCCAACCCGCATGCAACCCCCGGGAGGGCCGGGTTGCTATATGGCAACCCGTCAACCCGACGGATTGCTATTTGTTTACCATGGCCAACCCGGCGGGTTGGCCCAAAAAAAATAAAAAATAAATTATTTTTTTCAAGTTTCTCCCATTTTTTTAATTCTTTTAATTAAACTATTATGATTGAATTTGTACAAATAATTTTACACAATAATATTAAACTATACTTCTAAATCATAAATATTAAAATGTATAAAACTTCGTAATATTTGACACATTGTTATTATTATTTTTTATGGTACGTAAAATATAAAAAAATTAAATACTGAAGTCTTATTCTTAAATTTCCATGTCTTGTATAAAATATAATTCATTCTTATGCTAAAGATTCATCAATTGAATGAATAAATCTAATTTTTCTTATATTACAATTTTATTGTATTAAAATTGAATTAATATTTGAAATTTTAATTAAAAAAATTAATTTAATTGAATTATTGATATTTGAAAAGTTAACTAAAAACAATTTAAATAATTACATTTATTCATTTATAAATCGTTAATTATTTATTTGAAAAGTTAAGTAAATAAAATAAATAATAATAATAATAATAATAATAAAAAAGGGGGTTAACCCGGCCCGACCCGCAGCCTAACCCGGCAAGTTAGGATTGGCGGGCCAGGTTGGACCAGTCATTCCCCAAAAAATGGCGGGCCTAACTCGGCCTACCTTTGTTGGCGGGCGGGTTAGGACCAACCCGCCAAAAGCAGTAATCCGCTGCGAGTTGGGTCGGGCCGGACGGATTACTTTTCCAACTCTAGTTGTAATTAATTAAATGATAAGAGTTAAAAGACCTAATTATACTTGATGCTCAAAGAAGTGCATCTAAAGCTATATCTCGTACATTCAATTTATTTCTCGCTGGAATATAAATAATTGAATAAAGAAGTGATGGATGACATACTACGTACTATTTAGATGTAAGAGCTAATGGAATTTATGTGAACTATATATTATATGGTAATATGTATATACTGCTATGACAGCATTACGTAGAACCTAGTCTATCCTCGGTTTTCTCTCCCTATTTCTCTGTAATCTATCTTGTTCTTCTGCTAGTTCTCCATCACTCCTACTGCAGCAAATTTATAATGCTTCTAAAATCATAAAATAATTCATTTTATTTCAAATCAAAAGACACCATGGCGGAGCCTTCATGGCACCGCCTCCTCCTCATCTAGTAACAAAAACGACCCCATTTCAGCCTTAGATTCTTCTGCTTACTCTGTCTTGGTCTTCCAAGTTCTCACCATGGAACACATCTAATCGTTAGAGGCTTTGCTTCATGAAGCTCAAATGACGTTCTTTATATGGAACTAAACTTAGGCTTCTACATATCATAAATTGAATTTTGCGTTTTCTTTTTTTCCTTATTTAACTGAATTGTCAAATTTTCAAGTGGTCCACATATTTTTATAAAATTTAATTTTGTCTGGTTCTCGATTCTAATTTTTGAGAACTAGACATGGCCCTCATAGGCTTGGTTCCGGGTAGAAATCGGAACCTTGGGTATCCATCGATTCTGATTCTATCCTAAATTCTTGCACATCCGTATGGAGAAGTGTAGAGTGTATATAAAGATGGATACGATGGTAATAAATTAAATTAGTTAGTTCACTTGGTTTAGGGTCCTGGAAGTTAAGTCATTTTATTTTGGTACAAATTATGGGTAATTAAGTAATATCCCTTAATTTAATCTAATTGGTAATTTACAGAACCGTATTAGATAGTCAAATTTGTGGCAATAATCCAAGATAGAGAAACCTAATACTGAACAATTTTTAGAATTTACTAAAAAATATTTAATATTAGTTATTCATAAATTTACCATGAAATTTGAACCCAAATAAAAAATAAAAAAGATCCATCCCGGACTAGATCTTGATCGATTTACCAGATCTAATGAAGGAAGAAGGGTTGGACTAACTATAGCTGTGGGAAATGCAAAGCCAATTGGCGAGAAGAAGTGAAAAACCATCAAATCTACTCATAAAATTGGGGGTGAGCGATTCCGAGTATCCTGTATTTTTCGGGGGAACCAGAATTAAAATCGCATAGTGCAGGTTCCAAAAAAAAGGAATCGAAACCGCACAGTGCAGATTTTTAAATTCAAAGAACTGAAACTAAAATGCAGGTAAAATCAATTACCCCCCTATTAGTTAAAAAATAACAAAAATACCTTAAAAGTTTACAAATATACTCCTAATAAATTTTGATTACTCATTCATCTGTGTCCAATGTGACTCATAAATCCTCTAATCTCTAGGCAACATTTGAATTCAATCAATTCATCACAATTCACATAAAATTCCTCAATGAAAACCAAAACACAAACAATTAATTAATTAAATTAAACAATCATACTATAAATCTATAATTTAATATTATAGTTAATTAAATCTAATCATTTAATTAAGTATTGTACAAACATTTATAATGGAATACTATTATTAATTAAATAATCATACTATAAATCTATAATGTAATGTTAGAATTAATTAAGTAAATATTTAACTATAATGTAATGTTTTAATTGATTAAATTTGTAATCATTTAATTAAGTATTGTATTAATGTTTATAATAGAATGTTATAATTAATTAAGTAATCGTTTAATTAAGTAATCATTTGTTTACAACGTAATGTTATAATTAATTAAGTAATCATAATATAAATTTATAATGTAATGTTATAATTAATTAAATTTCTATTCATTTACATAGTATTGTGCTGATGTAATAAATTACTAATGTTTATAATATAATATCATAATTAATTAAGTAATCATTTAATTATGCAATGTTATAATTAATTATGTGATCATATAGAAGAAAGGTCCAAAGGTTGGACCCAAGAAGAAGAGCTTCAAGAAGCCAACGACAAAGGCAGAGAAGGCCAATGCAAAAGGAAAATGTTTCCACGATGGAGAAGATGGACAGTGGAAGAGGATCTGTCCGTGATACCTAAAGAGTCTGAGGAAAGGGAAAGGAAAAGCAGGTACAAATCAATGTCTTATGATTGAATATGAATTAGGTGTTAATTCAGATAGTCATTCCTGGATACTAGATTCAGCAACAACATCTCATATTTTTTTGTCTTGGCAGGTATTTCAGAATAGTTCTAAGGTGACAAAGGGCGTGATTATTTTGAGGATGGCAAATGGGGCACGAGTTGCAGCTGAGGCCATGGGGACTTGCCCAATAAGACTACCTTTAGGACATGTTTTGAATTTATTTAAAGTATTGTACTTTGAAAAAGCTACTAGAAACATCATTTCTATTTCTGCTTTGTGTAAAGCAAGTTACCATGTACTGTTTAATGAAAATGAATGTTCAATACATTTTGGAAATGTTTTAATTGGTAAAGCTATGAATACAAACAGTTTGTATGTCTTGGAACAAAATGATTATGCTTCAATCAATGCCATTTCCAATAAAAGAACTCGATCTAAATCAAATCCTAAAATTCTATGGCATCATAGATTAGATCATATAAGAGAGAGAAGATTAGTATAGCTTGGAGAAAGTGGGATCATAAACTCATTAGTTTTCCAAACCCTATCCAAACTATGAATCGTGTGTCCAAGGAAAGATAACCAAGTCTCCCTTTAAGAATAAAGGAGAGTGAGCTAAAGAACTAGTAGGACTCATATATACAAATGTGTGTGGACAATTCAATACTTTAGCCAAGGGAGGATTTGAATACTTCATTACTTTTACAAATGATATGTCACGATATGGGTATTTGTATTTAATGAAATACAAATCTGAATCCTTTGAAAAATTCAGAGAATTCAAGAATGAAGTAGAAAATCAAACTGGAAAGAGTTTTAAAATACTATAATTAGATCATAGAGGGTAAATACTTGAGTACAGAGTTTCGGGAGTTCTTAAAAGAAAATGGGATCATCTCATAATTAACTCCTTGCTATACACCCCAGCTTAATGGAGTGTTTGAAAGGAGAAATTGTATCCTATTGGATATGGTATGATCGATGGTGAGCTGCCATGCACATCTTTAATAGGAGAAATTCACTTCTTCTTGCCAATGTCTCTGTAGGGATATGTTCTCCAGACCAGCCATGCACATCCTTAATAGGATCCTGTCTAAAATTGTCCAAAAAATACTGTATGAGATATGGTATGGAAAACGTTGAAGTCTAAATTACATGAAGATTTGAGGCATCCAACATATGTTAAATTAGTTAAATCTAATAAGCTGGATGTTAAATATGAGAAGGGTCTGTTCATTGGATATCCTAAAGATGGTTTAGGATATTACTTTTACTTCCCAAGTGATCAAAGAGTTTGGATCAGTAGAAATACATGCTTTCCTGAGAATGAGTTCTAAGAGAAAAGCAGTGTAAGAAGAAATATTAAACTCAAGGAAGAGTCTGAAAAGCCAAGAATCGAGATTGCTAAAGCTGGAACATCCACTCAGAGAACCTCAATATCAGATACTATAATTCTAGTGCGAAAATCTTCTATAATATCTAAACCTTCGGAAAGATATGTGTTCATACATGAGCAAGATTTTGAATCTTACTTAGTAGGAGTAGATGATCATGGTGATGATCCTAGAAGCTACGAAGAAGCAATACTAAATAGAGATTTAGGAAAGTGGCTGGAAGCAAAGGATTCTAAGATAGAATCAATGCAAGCCAATCAAGTATGGTCACTTGTGGATCCACCAGAGGCAATAGTTCCTATATGCTGTAAATGGGTCTACAAGAGAAAAGTTGGCAAGAATGGGAAGGTGGAGACCTTCAAAGCTCGTTTGGTAGTGAAAGGTTATACTCAAAAACAAGGATTGGATTATGAGGAAACCTTCTTGCCTGTAGCTATGATTAATCCATCTGTATAATGCTAGCCATCATATCATACCATGATTATGAAGTTTGGTAGATGGATGTCCAAATAGCTTTCCTTAATGAGTTTATTAAGGAAAACATCTATATGGAACAACCAATATTATATCATTTATTGAAAAACATAAAGTATGCAAGTTGCATCAATCCATTTATAGATTGAAGCAAGCTTCCAGAAGTTGGAACATTCGATTTGACGACATAATCAAATCGTTTGGTTTTGTCAAAAATTCGGATGAGTTCTGTGTTACAAATGGGATAAAGATCATGCCATCATGTTTCTCATATTATATGTAGATGATATATTTTTTTTATGGGAAATGACGTAGGCATGATGATTGAGGTTAAAGTCTAGTTATCTAGAACTTTCTCAATGAAAGACTTAAGAGAAGTGACCTATGTCTTTGGCATTCATGTCTATAGAGATATAGCGAATAGGATAATTGGACTATCTCAAAAATTGTACATTGAGAAATGCTGAAAAGACTCAGCATGGAGAACTCTAAGAGAGGTGTCTTGCCCTTCACTCACGATCTTTATCTTTCCAAAAAGATGGGTCCAAAGATCAATGAAGAGAGACAAGGATGTTTAGTGTGTCTTATGCATCTGCCATATGCAGCTTAATATATGCAATGCTATGTAAAAGACCTGATATAGCTTATGCTGTAAGTGTTACGAGCATATATCAATCAAATCTAAGGGAGAAACATTGGTCAATTGTAAAATAGATCCTTAAGTACTTAAAAAGAACTAAGGATCTAGTTTTGAGTTATGGATGTTCAAAATTAAACATTCAAGGATACCTAGATTCTAATTTCCAGTCATATATTGACGATAGAAAGACTACATTAGGGTACATTTTTATATGTAATAAAGGTGTGCTGAGTGTTGGAAACGCAGATTTATTTAGTGATGCGGGGGTGAAACTGTAAGGAATTTAAGGTTTAATGCATGATTTATTATGTGAACTCTTGCGTGTTTCATTATCTTTTAAAATCGCGGCTACTATGTGTGTTTTCATGTATTCAGGTGCAAAAGAATGGATTATTCATGCTTATGCTAGTGTTCGGACATCCTGGACCCATCGAGTGCGGATAAATCAAGGCAAGAAGAAAAAAATAGTGAAATTCTGACTTTGCATCGCAGCACGATTTCCTAAGCTGCAGCATGGTACTATTTTTGTCGAAGAAGAAATGGCCTGAAACGTACTAGGGTGCAATTCAACTACACTCGGGCGCAATTAAACTGAGCTGTGGCGCAAATAAATTATGCTGAGGCACAAATTGTGTAGAAGTAAAAATGTCGCATTTCCAATCCTAATTTTGGCGACCAGTTTTTACAAGTTTGCCATTTTGTCTAAAAACTATATAAAGATAGCTTTAGTCTGTTTTTAGTCTGTTTTTAGGTTTGAGATACACATTTATGAGATAATACATTTAGGGCTTCTTGGAAAGGTGGAGCTTGGAGATGAGGAGCTGGGAGAGGAGAAGAGATTCTCTTCCTCTCCTCCTCCTTTGTTCGTCACGATTATGGTTCCAAGTGTAATCATTCTTTTCCTTTATGTTGTGGTTTGTTTTCTAGGGATTTGATGTAATCTAATTGAATGCTTGTGCTTTATTGTTATTGTAATACCCAGGATATCAAAGGTATGTTCCTAACTCAAAATAGTCCTTTAGATGTTAATTTTATGTTAAAAAGCATAAAATCTAACTAAGGGCAAAATAGTCAATTCATTTGGAATGGTATGAATCAATTATCTATAGAGAGACTTAGGGGCAAAATGGTTATTTTGCTTATAGATAAGCATTGAAAAAGTCAAGGATGAGTAGGCTTCATTGCATTTAATGGCATTAATTAAGTAATAATTATGTCTAGTGTGAAATGACCAAAATGCCCTCATATGAAGAATTAAGGACTTATGAGTTATACAATTAAAATAATTGGGCCAATTGCATAATTTTGGAAAATAAATGAAATATTTTCCTATAAATGAGATGAAATTTGTTCAAGCCAAAGGAAAGAGCCTTTCTTCAACATTTCTTCCATTTTCTCTCAAATCTTCCATGAAACAAGCTTTCTTTCTCTAAGTTTTAAAGGAGTTTTGCTTAATTTTTCAAGGAGAACAAGATAGGAGACTTGGATCATCAATTAGAAGGGTTTAAGGTAAGGATTAAAAACTTTAGTTTTGATGTGATTTGAAGATTTGAAGTAGATGTTGAGGTATAATGTTATATATGTAGGATTAAGGTGTAAAAGAAGTCAAAGGCAAAGGATTTGTTGGAGGAAGTCTTTAAAAAGGTAAGGAAGAACCTCCCATGACTTTAGGGTTTATGCTAGGGTTTGTAGATTTTTATGAAACCTTAAATTAAAGCTTTAAGGCATAGAATTAGTTGATGGCAAGTGTAGTTGAACTCATTTATTCTACTTATTGCATTGAATTCATTATACATGAAGTTATTGCTATTTACGTTTTATGAGTTGTGATGTTTGATTGAAGAAAATGAAGTGTGGATACTGATTGTGGCAAAAATTGTAGTATTGGAGGCCACATGATGTTGAATGATTGCTATTAGAAGTGTTGATGTGTTGTTTGCATTAGCTTACAATGTTATAGCAATAATGGATGATTATGGGAATGAGATTTTACACTTCCTTTAAGATGTTAAAGCCTACTAAGGGGAGGTTTATTTGATCCATAAGTTAACCTATTGGTTAATGTTAATAGGAATTGATGTGGCATAGTAAATATGAAAATTCGGATTTAGTGGGCTTAGGGGTTTTGTTAACCCTGCTTCAGTATTTTGACCATAACTTGAGTTATAAAAATCAAAATGAGATGATTCTTGAAGAATTAGAAAGCTAAGACACAGAGCTATAACTTTTATGTTTATGCCAAGAACCAATTCGTTTGAGGAAAGGATGGAAAATGGCCTGAAGCATAAACTGGTTATTAAAGTTTAAGATTTAACATAATCAATTCTTATGATTATGAATTGATTATTAATGTATTATTGTAATTATGCCATGTACTAATGTTTACCCATTAGTTAGATGATCTTTGAAAGATATACATGGTCATGATGTCAATGCATGATTAATGTTATGAAATGGCATGAAGATGCAATGTAATACATGTTTTAAGATGATGTATGTGAGCAAGAGGTAATGTAAATGGGTTGATAATCCATAGATGAATTAAAAGTATTAAGCTCACCAAAATATGTATTTACATGCCATAAGATGTTAGAGATGCAAATAGACATGATAGAGATGCATATAGACATGATGGAAAACGCGTAAGCATATCCTCGTATATTGATTGAGGAAAGATGAATATATGCTTTAGATGCTAAGTAATGCGTAAGCACGCCTCCCGATGATATGAGCTCTAGATGAAATTTGAGGCTAGATGATATGAAGTGCTTAAGATGCTAAGAAAGGTCCGATCGGCTAGACGTTAAATGTTTCATATGCATTTAGTTGCATTACATGAGTTATAATGTTATTTACATCATGAGATGATTTATACTCATGTTAGATGATTTTAGATGTTATGTAATGACATATGATGTGTGTGTACTATGTTTACATACTTATTTGTATGTGTACACATCATTGATGTTTATCTAGCCATGGGATAAAATGATGAAAAGTATATGAATTAGTAATAAAAAGGGAAGTATCCCTAGATGTAAAAGATAAGTGATGTGTTAATAAATATGTTTAAATAAAGATCAAATAGTACATTCAGAATGAAACGGATCATTCCTTACTGAGCGATTAGCGCTCACCCTTTCATTGTTGATTGCTTTGCAGGTAGACTAGAAGCGAGGGATGCTAGAGACAGCGAGACTATACGTGAGGGGAGATGATTTATTGTCATCTCGATGTTTTTATCTTGATGTAAATAATGTAAATGATATATATTTGTGAAATACCTTTGGAAGCTTCCACCCTATAAATATGTTTTGATTATATAATTTCTTAAAGTTTGTAAATTATAAGTTTGGATCCTGCGTGACATTTTATATGCATGTTTTGGATATTATTATCAATGTTTTAAAACCCAACCCGGGGCGAAACTCGACAAATTTTTTGGGTCCCGGGTTGACCGGTTGACAAAAATTTTTAAAACTCAACAAATACACCCCTGATAATTACCTACAAGTCCCTACATGTTTGAAATTTATCAAACACACCCCAAATGAAAATTGACCGGCGACTGATCGGCAACGGCGACAACCCAAATGCAACCCCAATCGTCCCCTGAGCTCATTTCCATTAAAATATACCCAAGATCTGGTCGAAATAGGTTCGATTTCGGCCAGATCTCACCGACGCCGGCGTGGGTATTCCAAGCCAGATCTCATCCACACCGGCACCGAAAAACCTCCCCATCACCCAAGAATTACTCTCCTGTTCCTCCCGACCAAAACCCACCTCACCCCACCCCCGTTAGCCTCGCCAATCGCCGGAAAAATCCCATTGTTGCCGCTGAAAGGTTTATTTGATTTTCGGTCGATTTACTCACCGGAAATCAACGCCGTCACTACCATTGCATTCACCGAAACTTAGTCTTCAAAAGCCCCAACCTTCCGACAGTCGATTGTTCGCCGATTATCCTCCCAAATCTTAGGGTTTTGGGGTGAATCGAAAAAGTTAAACCCGGCCCGTTGAAGCTGCCGGGTCCCGGTTAAACCGGTTAAACCGGCCGGGCCGGGCCGGGTTTTAAAACAATGATTATTATTATTATCCTTACACATATTTTTTTCTAAATACAACTCATTCTCCAGACATGTATCCTCGGGATTCTCATTGAGGGATATTCAAAGGATGCCTGACTGGAGGGGGGTTTTACAGTTATTCTATTTGTTTGATCCATTCTATTATGTTTTAGATTCATTCATTGCATTTAACTCAATCTTTAGTTGATATAAGGCCTGATCAACCTTGATGTTAGTTAATTAACTATATGAGACAAGATTGGGTATGGAATGATTGATTTGTAGCCCTGCTAGGGTATAGATTGGTTTTGTCTGTAAAATCGTCTTGCTCTTAATGGGTTTTCGTTATTAGACTAGGCTATACGCCACTAGCTAGTTTAGTTTATGGAAACACTAGGTTATTCCAAATAGCCGGGATAATACCGTAGAAACGAGAGACGTCGTGCCTATCCTAATTAGCTCTGTGAATGGATGATTTGTGTCTATGCGAATTGGTTCCTTCGTTGTTTAAACTAGGCTATATGCCACTAGCTAGTTTACATAATGAAAGTACTAGGTTGAACCTAATGATGTACGAACCCTAAAACAGAGTGGAAAGAATGAGTTTGATGATGAATACATTGTGTTAGAGTTAGTGCCCTAGAGCCAATCAATTATTGTAGAATTGACTCTCTGAAATGATGTTTAATTATTAATCAATAAAAGACAATTTTCTTCTGTATCATGTAAATCATAATTGCATGTAATGATATATGTCCTTAGGATGGTAGAACCGTGACGAGGGTATCAAGTGTTTCAAATCTTGATAGTGAGAACCATATGATCACATATGGTGGCCATTCTAGAAATGTCTGGAACTCCAGTATTATTCTGACCAAGGACGCAGATAATACAGAAATGCTATCATAGTGTTAAACGACCCTATCAAAAGACAGTGACTGATCTCACTTGTCAAGGTTATTTGTTGACAACCTGATGCGACACATGTGTATTTGCTTTAGGCAAGTTCACTGGACAGACCTACCAGAGGATTCCATATGGATGGTAACCCCAGTGTCTATGGAATAAATTCTCTAACAAATGGTGATGCATGTGTTCCTTAGACTTGAGATCACTAGAGCGTCTTGTGCATTGATTGGTGTAGTTTGATGCATGTGTTCCTTAGACTTGAGATCACTAGAGCGTCTTGTGCATTGATTAGTGTAGTTTGACACTAGCCTAACATAGTTTTATTTAGAGCTATCAATACGGTAATGATTGGCTACATCAAGGAGTATATCAAGACTATGGTGGATTGACAAATGATTCATTACTCCTGGGTACGGGAGAAGTTATCTTACTGTGCAATTTAGTGAATGGTAGTGATACTAAAGTTATGGCCACAGTGGGATTGAGTTGTTGGTCAATCCAATTCATTATTCCGGTCATTGGTCCAATAACTTAATACAAAGATATCAAAGATAACTGAGGTTGACACTATTTATGTACCTCAACCTCGATGAGATAACAGATGATGAAAGGCTCGGTTTGCACGGTAACCATATCATTGATAGGCAAGCTATTTCGCTGAATCCGAACCTATTGGGTGGCCATGATGCCTTGCTAAAGGCCAATCTTGGTCTGTGTTTAGTGAGACGATTGATTGGTGTTAATTGCAAAACTACTCACTACTGATCCATCATCGACCAAGACATAGCCTGATAATTATGATGGAGTTAGAGCCTTAGGATTCTTTGTAGATAGTTAGATTTAGATTTATTTTAATGTCGTTTATTTGTTTTCTTTATTTCAATTCTTGTTATTTTCATCAAGGCACAATTTCTAGGATTGCAAGAGCACTTCTAATTTTTGGGGATTGACCCTTATTGTGCACTATGCTGCTATTGCGACTTGTGCATTTGTGAATCATTAAACTTTGTATGTTTGTCAAGGTGCTGTTAGTTGGAAAAATTCCAAACAGACAACTACAGCAGACTCCACTATAGAAGCTAAATACATTGCTACTTCATAAGTAGCAAAGGAAGCTATTTGGATGCGAAAGTTTGTAATTGAACTAGTTGTGGTTCCGAACATGGCTTACCCAATAAGCATGTTCTGTGACAATACTAGAGCTATTATACAGGCCAAGGAACCAAGGGCACACCAAAAATCCAAACACATTCAGCGCAAGTATCATATTTTGAGAGAATTCGTTGGAGATTCTAATTCGAAAGACATCTTCAATAGAAAATGTAGCTGATCCACTGACCAAGGTGATGACACTAAAGTAATTGAACCATCATATTGAGAAGATGGGTATGAGATACAACATCATATGGCTTTAGTGAAAGTGGGAGTTTGTTAGTATATGCCTTAGAAACTATTTGTGTTGTTAGTTTCAAAGCATTATGTTTTGTATCAATATATCATAAATGATAGGAGATGGAGTTTTTCAATTTATATATATATGAATTGCTTCCTTTATTTAGTCATGCATTTAAAATAAAGTATGTATATGAATTTATCAAAAGGTTCCCCACGGAAGTAATATTATTTGGGCAACTATATTGCATAGTAGGCATACTAGATGCTTCCAAAAGATATAATGAGTTGATATAAGTACGGATGATTATGATAGTCATGTCACTTGGGCATTAGTATGGATTAGTGATTGGTGAACTATTTTTCGAACGTGACCAAATAACGATAAATCACTTGGAAAAGCATATAGTCAATGACTTATCGTTTAGTTATATCAGTGCACGATATGGTCCTTTGACCTAAGACATAGAGGTCGGATCCGATACGGATGCGTATGGTTCATATAGTGTATAAGTACGAGACTAGTCATGTTTCATATAATAAATCATATTTGGTCATGCGTTGTTCATATGTAGAAATAAACAATGTTCAAGACGGGATCCATTGACTTATAAATATAGGATCAGGAGTATCGTTGACTCCATCTGGATCTGGGTTCCTAGCCGAATGTTGATAAATGTCAGAAACCAAAATCTCTGGCCAGAGTATATTATTAGTCACACGGAAGTAAGTTCGTGATGACAAGTTCCAGATATACTGATTGAAGATTTGGTAGAAGATCGAGTTTAAGATTTTTGACTTTCCATGAATCTATACTCGATCATGATATATTAATAGAGGAACTTTACTTGCATGGCACATGTGATATGAAAAGGGTTCGATGAAGTATTTTTTTTAATTGTGGCTTAGAGACTATGGTATATTGCTAGATGTTTACTATAGTCATTGGGCCTTCGAACAGATTTTCAGGTTCATCCAGAACTGGCTTATTCCTAATCCACGGTGAACATATATGGTCATACCATAAGGGGTAGTGTTCAATAGAACACTTCTGGTAAGTTACAAGTGACTCATTTTTGTATGTACTTTCTCCGTTTTTCAGTTTACAGCGCTTTTCATACTGTAAAATATCCGTTTTTGATTATCTTCCAGTACTTGAAAGTGCTTCCGCAAGGGTTGTGTTTAAAAAGAACAATTCTGGTAAGCTAGTTAATAATTTTTTTAGGACTTTCTGTGTCTTTAAGCCTACAATGTTCTCAATCTTGTCAAACAAGGACTTTTAATAATTTAAAAGTGTTTTTATCCATGAATTCGCGGAGTTCAATATGACGCTTTTTCCCCGTAATTATGAGGATTTTGTTCCAAATATGAAGCACCCATAGTCAACTCAACCAGGAAGCAAGTGTTTTTATCTTGTCAAAAATTCATTTTGGATTAATTTTAAGTACTTGAAAGTGCTTTATTAAGCGCCAGAAGCGCCAGCATCAAGGTTTGTGTTTTTAAAAAAAAAAAAGGATACTTCTGGTAAGTTACTAAGTTACTTATTTTTTGAAGTACTTTCTGTGATTTTCAGTATACAATGTTCTTAATCTTGTCAAAATAGCACTTTTTCTTATTTCAAGTGTTTTCATCTATGAATTCCCAGAGGTGATGAATATGATGCTTTTTCCCAGTAACTATAATGTTTTTGTTCAAATATGAAGCATTCATGCTCAACCATGAAATGCAGCAATGATTCCAAATCCTTCGCAATATGGTTACAGAACTAGGTACTCTTAACATTAAGTTACAGCTTAGTATAAATTTCTTAATATTTTAACTGAATTCATTAGCAATCAGGTTGGTTTATATATAAGATAACGAATGAAAGGTCCAGTTCTCTTTGTTTGAGATGAGTGGAGAGTAAAATAAAGAACATTTTGCAATGGAAAACAAACCGCTAATTCTTATAAAGAACATTATAAGATGAAAATACTGCCCAACTTCTTTGCCATTTCTCTGTAACTTTCCTTTGTATCTTAGAATTATGAATAAATAAAAACCTATTGTCATGGTTCATACCAATGTGGGTTAAGAAGTTATGCCAGGCATAAAAATTACAACCTTCCAATACAAGATTATTTTACACCATTCATTGTGCATTATCAGTATTCCAAGCAAGTTGGTTGCACATTTTAATGCTATCCAAAAATTATCTGAACCCAGAAAGGATGTGTTTCAGGTCTTCTGAAATAAGTCAAAAAGAGTCTCAACTTTCCCTTCCTCTCCATTGCCTGTACTACCTTCTTCATCAGTAATGGGAGGTTCTAAGGCATTAATGTTTATAGTATCCGATAAGTACTCTTGCACTCTAAATGACAATTCCGTTTCAGGATGTTCAGAGGTCTGAAGAACAGACTCTGCCTGTTCAGTTGATGTTATAGTTACTTGATTCAGTGACTCCATGGAAGAACTCCTAGATAAAGTACTGGATGCCACCATTATTTCATCTCTTTCATCAATTGTTGATTCGAGTGAGCATATAGACCTTGTAGTGCGTGAATGCAATGAGTCGTGTTTAGACCTCTCCTTTACTCTCTTACACCAACTATGGAGCGACTCTCTCACACTCTCCGCCACCAGAGCTTTCTTCCATTGAGATCCCATCTGAATTGGTCAAAGAGCTATCAGCTTAGAATCCTAAAATTACAAGAGTTTAAAATGAACTCATATTTATTCCTTAGTCAGAAACATATGCTAAAGCTTCAATAAGCACACCAGAAGATAGAAGTTTGTAAATTGCGAAACATGTAAAGCATAGATGTACTATTTCAATTCAAAAATGCCAATTTAATTTTAGTATCAATATTTGTTTGTAAAAGTTGTTAGGCAAACCTGTGTCACAATCACATTCAGTGGCACTGTGCTGTAGCTGCACCAGAACTGAACAAGAACCCTGCATTTATAAAAATAAAATACATATATAAGATCGTTTTTGCCATCTAAAAGTACATATAACTAATCTATTTGCACATTATATACATCTAAAAGAAGATTTTTTTATTTTTATTTTTAGCCCTGTACCTTAGCTCTGTACTGTGCTAAAGGATCATTTTTGCTTGAAGCTGATAGCATCTCATTATTTATGTACATAATTTGCTCTCTCAACTTAATCATGATCAAAAACACAAAACGTAATTTGTGTAAATCAATGCAAGAACCACTGAGAAAGTTGAAGATGAGTATATTCTTATAAACAGAGAAGTTTTCTGGAAAGCACATGTTTTCAATCAGAGATAGATAGCTACAAGAAATTATTTCTATGAGATGAGCCAATGAGGGTGATTATCTCAAAGAAAAATGATAAACAAAGTGAAGGACCAAGGCATGGAATACTAATAATAGCAGCCGAGAATTGTGAATCCAATAAAATAATTGTCTTATTAATATGTTGAAACTTGACATTACAGTAAGATCCATGGCATTATACCAAAAACCAGCAGAAAGAAATGATATTCATATGCACGAGCCAAATCAGTAGCATAACTGAAAATATATCATATATTTTCATGGAAGTACATAGTTAAGAAGGAAACGTACCCAGAGGTCAATCGAATGATTATCATATAGTGATTTTTCAAGAAGCATGATCTCTCCTCAAGTCCCCACTAAACAACAGAAAATTACAGATTCATTACAAATTGCATGTTCTGGGATTAATTATAAAGCACAAAATGGTTTATGTACTAGCCTTATGTATTCTGTGAGTCATTGTTAATACATCGTCTATTTTAAGCAGTTCATTGACTGAAAACTATCAGTTAAAGGTCTTTGGTATATGATAGACCCCCCATCAAGAAGGTGCACAAATAAAGAGGGCATAAGAGTAAAAAGGCATAAGAGTGCATGCAATAGTGGAGGATGGGTTTGCGTGTGGCGTGTGAGGAATCAATTAGTTAGAGAGGGAATAATTCAGTTACTTGATTAGTATAAGAAGAAGGCTTACATAAGCAGAAGGGAGAATTATCAATTGTCATTTAAGGAGGCCCCCAGCTCCTCGAATTGCTAGGACTATCTGTTGCATTTGTTTTCATTTCATTGTAATTGAGGATTGTTCTGGATATTGTCATTTTTTTTTCCTTAATACCATATTGAATTGATCCAGGGTTACAGTGATCATTATTACTCCTTTTTGTCCCTTTTAAATTTGCTAGCTGTGTGTGTGATTAAGTGAGATACTCAGGAGTTCTATCAGTATATATCGGCTGTACATAAAAGAGGACATAAGGTGTTAATCATGTCATTTTTTTGTCATTTTTTTTTAAATACTTAATATAACACGAGAATGCCGAAACTGAATATTAGTACGACGTATGCAAATTATATGCTGACCATGGATTTCATAAGCAACCAAAACCACAGAGAAAGAACGAGTATACACTTACCAAGGACCATATGAATGTTGCCATCTCAAAGGCGTTCTGCACGAATAGGAAAGAACTGAGGATGACAGTCAAAGTGGATGAGAATCTGGATATGTGAATGAAATAACACAAGAAATAATCACCTGGAATATAATAAATTGAATCAACCGCAACAAAATCACCGGTTTTCTAAACCAAAATAGATCATCACTTGGCTTTACTTGAGTCCCAACGGGCGGCCCTGTCTGTTCCTTAATTTCGAGGGCCAATGAGGAGACAACATGCTGAAGCTTTGTTCCAACCAACATGACAAGCTTTGACACGTACAAATTGAGCACAAAATGCAACATTATTAGGGAGAGATCAATTGGATCAGATGATAACAAGTGTGAGAATACCTACAATGGCAGGGATAAAAGACAACCAGAAATAAATATTTAGACCTGCAAAAGAATAAACGGCTCCATTATCCCACAAAATAAAGCTTAATCGATAAAGGACATTCGCATTATGAATATACAACAATTTACCATGAATGTTTATGAAGATGCACACTATTGCATAACCCCAAAGTGGCCAGCTGCAAAATTGGAAATAATTTAGTGTAAACTTATTTTACTTCTTCCGCACTCTCTGGAAGAATTTATATCCAGAAAATCTCAAATGCACACACAAAACGCTGTATTGTTGGAAATTGTATTACACAATTATTTAGTCTCATTCAATTCCAAAAAGGGTAAAATACCATGTATGAATGCATAACTAAAAAAATGACACACAGAACTGCAATTCAGTTTGGATGACTGCATACCTAATGCCGAGGATGCCATGAAATTCGTCTTCCATACTTCGAACCATATAGTTATGGAAATTGTAAGAAAGTGGTAGTTTGTGCTTCTAAAAAGATAAAGAAGGAAAATAAGCAATATAATTTCAATCCTGAACCAGGAAGATAGCTGATATATTGATGATAACGATTAAACACAAAATTGAAACAATGTAATGGCTTGCAGACTTCAAGTGACATGCTAATAAAGACAACATAGCATTTTGGTGAAGAAGTATAATATGACTATCATCACTAATAAAAATATAAGCATAAGAGTCAGAACAAAGTACCAGGGCCTCTCCCTCAACCCTGCTCTTATACTTCACATGAATACTTGGGAAATTATAGATGTGGTGAATAAGCAAAGAAAACAAATAAAGAAGTATCATATAATGAAGCATTAGTACTAATCAGATACCCACAGTGATGAAACCCAGACGTAGAGCCAAGTAGTCTGACTTCCGTATAGAGCCCTTAAATTGTCTTAGAAAGCAAAGCTGCATAATTACACCGCAATAATCAACTTTACCTTAGACACTATCATTCAGAAATTAGGTGGACATTTACAAATCTTAACTTTTGCTTCTGAGAAGAAAGCACAACAATAGAAAAACAAAAATCATTACTACTTAATGCTAATACTTGTCAATCATATAAAAGCAAGAAAAGTTACCATCCAAAGTAGAACCCGACTTTTGCTCCATGGATGAGATGTGTGATGGAAGACAAAGGTGGTTTGTCGCCGCATCACCTTGAATTTCTTTTCTATAAAATAAAATGAAGACTAGAAAAGTGAATATAATTCAAAAATTAACAATGTAGATATGAATCATAAACCAAGAGTAAACCAGGGGCCGTTGCACATTCGCTAAAGTCTCTTCTGCAAGAGGCAATTATGCAGTTACTACTGCATTTTGTAAAACTACTGTCTATGTATATGGCACGACAACCAGTAATATAACAATGGGGCAACCTAAAACTATACAAATCTTCTCAGTGCATATGCAGTTGATTTTGATTTGCATGGAACTTTTTATTCGGCAATTCAAGTGCTGCTGAAGCCCCTTTTGCAGTACTATGACAGAAGCACATATTTTAGTTAGCTAAGCAAGATTGTGTACTGACTCGAGCTGGATAAGAAGATAAATAGTCTAAAATAATTGCTCTAGTTCATGAAATCCATAAATCCCAACCCACTAATTTGATTGACCTCATGTTTCTTGGTTGAACTAATCTGTATTGAGAAACTGCAAGACAACCTGATTGACACTTTGTCCATTCGCTACCACAGATTAGTGTGTGTCACTCATATTTGTTACAAAAAACACACATTGCAGAAGGAAGCTCTTATTTCATACTTGAAGTTGAGTTCAAATAACCAAGATCAAGTTGTCATCTATCAAACTATCGGATCACTTAAAATGAAATTACTACCAAGCTCTTATGTGTTAGATAATTAAAATGGTATCAAAACAGCATTTTGTTTCATAAGCAAATTGAACAACAAAATCAAGCAGGAACTTCCTGTCAACCTTGCAAACTTGCATCAGCCGTTGGAGCTGCTTGGTATTCCCATTTCCTCCAACTATAAATCTACAATAGCATGTCATCAAAAACAAATAAACCTTAGCACAAATATCAACGAGGCTATTAGACAAGGAAATACAATTAATATTGCATTTAGCTTTGAATAAAATATGAATGTCTTGACCAAACTATAGAAAATGCAGTATCATCAAGCTCCAATTATAAAACCACCTTCAAACAGAGAGATCAAGAATTTATTGAATGATACAAACAAAGAGACAAGAATGCACCTTACTCATGGCCAAACCAACAGCCAAGCAGCTGTAAAGGACATGAGTGATACCAAGAACAAACAAGAAACGGTGAAGCTGCTCAAGACCCTCAAGTGAAACAAACGGTTCACGACCCTTCAATCAACAAGGAGTGTGTTAAAAAGGCTAATTCACAAACTAAGAGTGCAACAAAGTTATTCAAATGGTAAAAGAAGAATTTTACCTCACCACATTGATGAGATGTGTGAGTGTTAATTCCTCTGGGGGGAATATCAGATTCATTTTGAAAAGAGAAGGAACTTTTTAACAAGACATGCTCATTGATGCCATAATCTTTTTCAGAACAGATATAAAATTTACTGCTGAAAAGTGATGAATTCACACAAATCTCGGATATCCATCGTGCCCATTGCGCCAACAACAAAGATATAAGCCCCAGCAACATCAGCTCTATCAGCAAAACAAACAAACAAATAAATAAATAAAAATCACATAAATCAAAACCCAAATGCCATATAAGAAATGCTATTCTAAACCAAATTAACAAAAGAACAAACAGAAACTTGATGAAAAATCAGTATCAATTTTAAATCAAGAAAAGTGAAAGTTGAAACTAATTGAAGAAACCCACCTTCTTTAATCTTCTCTAGTGAAGCAAATAGAGCCTTCCTCCTTGTTTTCTTCAACCACTACATAAATTTAAAAAAAATAAAAAAATAAATATTTTTCTACGAATTTGAACAACTTTTTGGCAATTGTTAATTTCTTCATATTCCCACCCCATTTGACTAAAATTTGTGAGCTAATCCAAATGGCTATTCTGGTTCCAAAATTGTAAAAGAAAAAACAAAATTCTTTTCACGTTGTAACATTTTCCGAGCAACCAAACAAAGTTAATATTACAAAATTGATTTCCTCCAAACCTTTGGGAAATCTATCTAAACTCCAAGCTAGAAAGGAAAACGAAATTAATTTGGCGTTTCTTTCCATTTCCAACATTTTCTTGGAATCAAATCAATACATATTACAAAGTTTCTAGATTTTCTAGGCAACAAATCCAATTCTTCGAACTTTTTGAAAACTTTCCTGAAAACAATCGAGGCAACTGCCATGTGGGTCCTAAGTGGGAAAAAGATCAGGATTCTTAACACATTGTTTTTTTCCACATTTTCTCAATAACGAAACAGATTCCCTAACTAAATTCCCCTTTTCTTAACAAATTAACATTTACCCCAATGAGAAAAACTAGCAAACAATTTAATTTTCCCACACTTTCTGAGAAACCAAAGAAGCCATTAATATAAAGCGGTTACTTTCTTGACCTTTTGACACTTCTTTGTTAAGCTAAGAAAAATTAGAATGTGGGTCCAAACTATTAACATAAGCAAGTAAATTTCAACAAGAAAGGATAAAAATAAAAAGAAAATTTCTTTAGTTTCCCACATTTTCTCAGGAACCAAACATACCTTTCCAAATTTGTAAATAGACTTTTGAGCAACATAACAAACGAAAACCAAGACTGTGATGACTGAAGCAACGGAGTACGTTGGAGTCTCCGCCAGAGACCTCCCTTGCCTAATTATCACCTCCTCCATTTCTCTCATTCCCATAAACAACAACCCATTAACACTCAAAATAACGACTAACTTTCTCGAGAAAACTCTATAGTTTCCCGAGAAAATATTGGAGGACCCAAGTGGAGTAAAATATCAGAAAGAGGAGGATCCTGGAAATGCGGAAGTGGGAAACAGGAGGTACATGCTTACCAACTTAAACATATATATGCTCTTACAGTAAAAAAAAAAAAACAAAAATAAATGTTCTTCCATTATTTTATCAGCTTCAACGTCAAAAATTTGCAACTTTTGATATTTATGCGTGTCAATAATTTTATATTTAAGATGGATATTTAAGGCTACCGAAAAAGTAAACTAAAGAAAGCTATAGAATTTGTATTTTTTATTATTATTTTTTTTTAAGTTTTGATTGGAAGAAGAAGAGGAAGAATACAGTGAAGAGATTGAAAGTATAGTTTAATGAAAGTTGTTGAGGGAGTGTTCGTGGTTTACTAAACAAACCCGCTTTCGGTTGCATGGGAATCAATGCATTATCTCTCTCACGTGCTCTAACCACACCTAACAACACCTAACCACATGGATACTATTTTGTCGCTATCTCCTTCTCTTATTTTGAAGTTCTAGCTCATATTTATTGGCTGAATTTAAGAAAATACTCCCAAATTTTAAGAAATTATCAAACGTATAATAAGCTTGAGAATGTTTATAGGGAAAATTATGATAAGGTTTGCGATAAGACCTACTGCTTTTATAAGGAACAGAGACTTCCAAGAACAAGAGAGCAAAATTAATTAATAAAATTCATCATTGATAATCACGATCTAGATTTGAACTTCAAATAACTCTCAAAGGACTCTAATTCCTATTCTAATTGTGTAATAGATTAATTATAATTCATATTTTAAAAGATATTATAATTACCTAATTCTACTTGACGTACCCTTTTTGTATATCTTTCTCAATCATCCTAGAATCAGGTTCCTAACATTACCTTCCCCTTCGGATCAACCTTGTCCGCAAGGTTGCATTGTATTACAACATAACACGTAGTTGTTATCGAAGCCAAGACCTTTAATTGTGAACAACCATAAGAAATCGTTTGGCTCAAATGAGGGCTAAGGCAGTAAAGAAACAGCCAAAGTTTCACCCCCGACGTCAAAATAACACTTGAAAGAGATACTCCCTTCGCACACTAGGTAAATCCAAGAGACAATGATTAACCGAACTGAGTTCCCATCTAGGATAAGCTTTCCTGATGACAGCTTCAGAGGTCGTGCCAAGGACGCTATGATAGGCGACTCAAAGTGAAGAGTTGGGCAGCGCCGCCTGAGAGAGAGCAGAACATATGGGAGGCTTGGTGAGGGGTGTCTATATTGATGGAGGATAGATGTTATTATGACAGTGAGGGACCAAGGAAGGTCAATGGCATGCTACTGGCAGGCGACAACCGCGACATAATTTGGAAGAATATCTGATGGAACCCACTTGAGAAATAACTTTTGATTCCAGGGAAAAGGTCGGGGTTGTTGTTGTCGTATGGATTTATCCAACTGGGATTCCAATACCAGGAGTTGCCGTGCAATTTTGTTGAGAAGATCCTCCATTGAATCAAGCTTCACGCCTTGCAAAGACTGAATAGCTATCAAATTGGTTACCTGGTCTTCCAGATCTTCTAAAGTACGAAGTCGATGTCCATTTGGCTACAAGCATTTCGCCAACTACCCTTGATAATCCACAATTACGAAGGGTCCAAAACAAACCTCCAAGGTTTGTAGAAAAGAATCTCAAGAACGAATTTGTCCATTGGAAGACATCCAGTGATACTAGGAAAGAGCCGGTCCATCCATGTGAAACTAAGAACAAATTAGTCGCTGTTCAAATGGTGTGTCAAAGTTATTGAAAATTGTTTTGCCTTAAATGTCCATCCTGTTGGATCTGAACCATCAAATCGCGGCAAAGTGAATCGAAATGGGTTGAAGATGTTGCTGTTGCCACCTTAAATTTAGTCACTTGATCATCCAAAATACGGGTTCCATCTGCCATGGAAAAAGAACAAGAGCACCAATGATAGGGTTTGGGATAGGATCTGCTTATATGAGGAACATAGACCTCCAAGAACAAGAGACAGGGAGATTAGTTGACAAAATTCTTCATTGATAATCACGATCTAGGTTTAGACTTCGAATGACTCCTAAAAGGACTCTAATTCCTATTTTAATTTCATAATAGAGTAATTATAGTTCATATTTTGAAAGATATCGTAATTACAAGATATCCTAATTGCCTAATTCTACTTAACATACCCTTTTTGTATATCTTCCCAATCATCCTAGAATCAGGTTCCTAACAAATTACATACTAAATAATTTATCAAATCATTTTTTAATTGACCAACACCTAGTAGGATTACACATTCATTTAAATGTATATTAAAAATTTGGAAAAATAATTAAAAAATACCTCTAAAATTGATGTGGTTTCATTCTCTTCATTACAAGTTGAGAAGCTTATGAAACCTCATCACATAAACCTAAGGTTGAGCACGGGTAGTGGGTAGAACGGAACCTGCAGGTAGAACCAGAACCGAAACCGGAACTTACCTGGAACCGGCACTGTGCGGGTAGGTTCCAGTTCCATTTTATTGGAATCGACACTGTGCGGTTTCGGTTTCGGTTCTTATGTGTGGAGGAACCGGAACTGGAACCTAGAAAAAGAACCTGAAACGGGTACCCGATTTGGAACCTGCTTGGAACCTGTAGAGGGTACCTGATTTGGAACCTGTTTGAAACCTATTTTGGAACCTGTTTTGGAAACGATTTTTGGAACCTATTTTGGAACCTGTTTTGGAACCTAAGCTCTAATGAAATATTTATGAATAATGGGGGGTTTTATTATTTTACATATAAAAAATTTAAAATAGAAAAAATTAAAATTTTAGAATAACCTAATTAAATAAATATATAATGATAGTTATTACATATAAACTACACCATATTAAAAACTTTAATATATTAATATTAAAGTTTTGATTAATTAAGTGTATAATTAGAATTAGGATCCAATTAAAAGTGTCTTCATGTTATTAAAAGAATCATTTTTGAATAAAATAGTATATTTGATTGAATAATAATATATTTAGTTATTTACTTCAATTATCAAGTTCTAAGTATATCTATAATAAATTAGCAATAAATTAATTATATATGATAAATTGATAAACATTAATAAATTTATTTACTAGTTAAATATCATACTTAATTAATTATAACATTACATTATAGTTAAATGATTACTTAATTAATTATAATTTTATAACATTACTTAATGATTTATAGTATAATTAATTATAACATTACATTAATTGATTACTACTTAATTAATTGACTTATAACATTTAGTATATTACTTAATTAAATAATTAGAATTTTAATTAATTATAGTATTATATTATAGATTTATAGTATAATTAGTTAATTACTTAATTAATTATAATATTTTATTACAAACATTAGTACTATACTTAATTAAATGATTAAAAATTTAATTAATTATAATATTACATTAAAGATTTATAGTATGATTACTTAATTCACTGTAACATTACATTATAGTATAATACATAATTAATTATAATATTACATAATTAAAAGATTACTTAATTGATTATGACATTTTATTATAAACATTAGTAATTACTAATTTACTACATAAACATTAGCACAATACTTAATTAAATGATTAAATATTTAATTATTTATAATATTATATTATAAATTTACAGAACATTAATTAAATGATTACTTAATTAATTATAACATTCTATAAACAGATTAATTATAATATTATATTAAAGATTTATAATATGATTACTTAATTTATTGTAACATTTCATTATAGTATGATTACATAATTAATTATAACATTACATAATTAGATGATTATTTAATTGATTATGACATTATATTATAAACATTAATTATAACATTACATTATAAATAAATGATTACTTAATTAAATGATTAGAAATTTAATTAATTAAGCATTACTTTATAGTTAAATAATTACTTAATTAAATTATAACATTATTACATTACATTATATTATGATCACTGTAGATGCAAAAAATCTACCATCATGAAAATAAGATCTGATCCCGTGAGGTTGAGGCCACTGACAATCCGTTAGACCTGCACACATGAAAGGGCAAGCGTGAAGCTTCCGGAAAACACCGAGATGGTGTTTGCCGTAGGCACTTTGACGCTCAAGTCAGCAAGGCTGAAATAGATTATTTGATAAGAATTAAGGAGATGAAGAATTACTAGGAGTCTTGTCAAAAGTTAGGACTACAGCGAAGGCGTCGGGTTCTAGGGTGCAAAAACTTTAGGAGCAAATAGATGGTTTTGAGTAGTGTAGATTGACTATGGGAGATTGCATGATTAATGAGAAGGCAAGCCTCTGTTTTTATAGTGAACCCAAGGGGTTGGAATCCTAGTAGGACATTGAGTCCTCTTTTGGGAGATAATCTCTATCATAAAAGAGATATGATTTCTTTTCCTTATCAGATTAAGTTTAATAGTTTAAGTAAGATTTGGAATCTTAGTAGAAGAGGAAATAGAATGGGATTTTGATTTCCTATTTATGGACTATTGCAGGCTATCGAGCTGAAACCCAGTTTAGCTGAACTTATAGGATAGCCCAACTAGTAGAGTGGGTAGTTCACAAGGTGATTTTAAGCGTAGGCCCGATCGGGATTGGGTTGAGGCTTTGGGCCATGACATGTTTATTTCGTTATTGGGCCTCGTCAAGCCTAAGACGATTTTTGGCCCTAACAGTTAGCCCCCTACTCTCTAAGTTAAAGAGTATTTAGCTTAGAGAGTAGATTTAATCGAATGTGTAAACTTATGAATCGGGCTGGGTCAATCGAAGGTGTAAACTCATGAATCAGGCAGGGCCGATCGAAGGTGTAGAGTCGTGAATCGGGCAGGGCCGATTGAAAGGTGTAACTCGTGAATCGGGCAGGGCCGATTCGAAGGTGTAGATCTGTGGATCGGGCAAGGCCGATCTGAAGGTGTAAATCCGTGGATCGAGCAGGGCCGATCCGAATGTGTAAATCCGTGGACCGAGCAGAGTTGATCCAAATTTGTAAATCCATAGATCAGGCAGAGCCAATCCGAAGGTGTAAATCAATGAATCGAGCAAGGTCGATCCGAAGGTGTAAATCAATAAATCGGTCTGGATCGATTGAAGGTGATCACAGTAGACGATTTAAAACAACTTCATATGGTATCTCGCATGGTGTATAGTTATTAATAATAAATTGAATAAAAAAAGTAATGGCGTGCATGTGCTAGACCAAATGAAAGATAAAACTCAAATGGAAAATGTCATGCATGTTTCAAGTAACAAGCCGCATGGAGAAGTGATGCAAGACCAAGGGAAGGATAATCTTACTTGGAGAAGTAACATGCCTGGTACGCATGTTTTAAGCAACAAACGAATGAGGTGTTTGGTGACTCGTCCTGTTGCATCGTCTTAAGCATGCTGAGTGGATATGAGAGCTTTTCCCTTTTATGTGTTGCCGCCCATTTTTGCTCGACCGAGTGGATATAAGCTATCCTAATTGACTAGCTGAGTGGAGGAAAAGTGAAAGGAAGTCATAGAAGTCCAACCAAAGAAGTCAAAGCCAGGCCAAGATAAGAAAAAAAATAAAAATGACATTCTTTCATTTAATGAAAGTAATCATTCTTTTTGGGAGTCTTCATGCTTCAGTTTGTCAAAGTGTGATATTAGAGATGCGTGTTTGCCGTGATGCAGTAGACCTTTGGATAGAACAATGAAGAAACAATTTTTTTTTCTTTCCAAGCCTAATGCAAAGTCTGACACGTCCATCTTGAAGAGGCGACTTTTGTCTTTAGGTGGACCGAGTGGCTGAGGAGATTATACTACTTGAAGTTGGTTCAGACTTCGGATGAATCAAGTGGGATGCCTTGAGTGGTTGTGGTAGAGATAAATTAAACTTAGCTGAGAGAGAGTATTGTGCTGAGTGACTGCCGAGTCGAACGCGATCGTGATAATCTGTTTGAATGGGTTCGTAGCTACTTTCTCCCGAAGCATGAGTGAGCCGATTCAGTTGGAATTGGGGGGTAAGATATAAGCCGTGTCGAGTGGAGATTGTATTCTCGAATATTTGAATGAGCCAGGTAAACGTTGCTGGGCCATGAGCAAGCAATATACTGTGAGCCCTTGACATCTCTACCACATCCTACACCTCTCGGCTCAATCAAGACAGTCAGAGCCAAGTGATCATTCCTGCTGCTGTTGGGGTTGATTAATTCAAGGTAAAGTACTGAGGGGTTATACCCGAGTTGAATGAAGGAGTTTTTGTATGTTTCAGAGAACAACTTTTCTTGGGTCAATCAAAGAAATCTGAGCCTAATGGAGATCGCCACTCAGCATAGTTGACTTTGTTGGTCGAACCGAATATAGGTAGTTCTTGTTGGGTCCTCGCCGGGCCTAACAAATATGGGTGGATGAATTTGAGTCATTGACTTTCAGCCAAGGAAGGATTCTTTGGTGAGCAGGTCACTCACGAAGGGATGATTGTCAGAGGCCCGACAGTGAGCGCCAAACTATAGATGCAAAAAATCTACTGTCATGAAAATAGGGTCTGATCCCGTGAGGTTGAGGCCACTGACAATCCGCTAGACCTGCATACATGGAAGGGCAAGCGTGAAGCTTCCGGAAAACACCGGGGTGGTGTTTGCCGTAGGCACTCCGACGCTCACGTCAGCAAGGCTGAAAGAGATTATTTGATAAGAATTAAGGAAATGAAGAATTATCAAGAATCTTGTCGGAAGCTAGGACTACAGCGGAGGCGTCGGGTTCTTGTGAGCAAGAACTTTAGGAGCAAATATATGGTTTTGAGTAGTGTAGATTGACTATAGGAGATTGCCTGCCTAATGAGAGGGCAAACCTCTGTTTTTATAGTGAACCCAAGGGGCTAGAATCCTAGTAGGACATTGAGTCCTCTTTTTTGGGAGATAATCTCTATCAAGAGAGAGATATTATTTCTTGATCTTATCAAAGTAAGTTTAATAGTTTGAGTAAGATTTGGAATCTTGGTAGAGGAGGAAATAGAGTGGGATTCTGATTTCCTATTCATGGACTGTTGCAAGCTAATGGGCTGAAACCCGGTTTAGCTTAACTTATAGGATAGCCCAACTAGTAGAGTGGGTAGTTCACAAGGTGATTTTAAGCGTAGGCCCGATCGAGATTGGGTTGAGGCCTTGGGCCGTGACATGTTTATTTCGTTATTAGGCCTCATCAAGCCCAAGACAATTTTTGGCCCTAACAGTTAGCCCCCCACTCTCTAAGTTAAAAAGTATTTAGCTTAGAAAGTAGATTTAATCGAATGTGTAAACTCATGAATCGGGTAGGCCGATTCGAAGGTGTAAAAATTCGTGAATCAAGCAGGGTCGATCCGAAAGTGTAAATCCGTGGATCGAGTAGGGTCGATCCGAAAGTGTAAAAATTCATGAATCGAGCAAGGTCGATCCGAAGATGTAAATAATTCGTGAATCGAGTAGGGTCGATCTGAAGGTGTAAAAAATTCAGTGAAGCAAGGTGAATCCGAAGGTGTAAAAAATCCGTGAATCGAGCAGGGTCGATCCGAAGGTGTAAATAATTCGTGAATCGAGTAGGGTTGATCCGAAGGTGTAAAAAATTCCGTGAAGCAGGGTGAATCCGAAGGTGTAAAAAATCCGTGAATCGAGCAGGGTCGGTCCGAAGGGGTAAAAAATCTGTGGATGGAGCAGGGTCGATCCGAAGGTATTAAAAATCTGTGGATGGAGCAGAGTCGATCCGAAGGTGTAAAAAATCTGTGGATGGAGCAGGGTCGATCCGAATGTAATAGCCGCTTTCTACTCAAATACTCATAAAACATGTACATAATAAAATACATATAAAGTAGTATAAAAGGTTGGGCCCAAATTTTTCTTTTATTAAATATATACATTCTTAAATACAAAAAAGTTGTATCATGCACAAAACATCAAAACAAGGTCGACAGAGTAGCCATTTCCCTTCGCTTGCCGACGCCCATCCGACCGTGTCCTTACCTAGATCCTGCAAAACATGAAAAACAATGGGGTGAGCACAACTAATGCTCAGTACGTAAATCATCTACGCATCTATCCCCGTAACTATCTCTCTCTAATTCTTTCCTTACAATTCTCATTTACTCTCCCTCTTATAGTTCTCTCTATTTTCTCTTTCTCATAACTCTTTTCTACTAAATCTCTTTAGTAGTCACGGCCTCATCTTACTGGAGGCACGGCCTGGACTCACCCCCACTCTACGTAACTTTTACTCATTCTAGCCGATCAGACTCGGTTATGCATGGATTCGGAACCCTTGGCCATGTGAGTGTATAATCTCTCTCTCGGGTACTCGGGTATAGCCCTCATCCGCATGCACTCTCACAGGCTACACCATTTTCTCTCTCTCTCATACTCATGCCGCTCTCTCAATGCGGCGTACATGTGAGAATACTCTACCCATAACTCACGGGTTCCCCATCGTACAACCTACTCTATTCTCTTTTCTCTTTGTTCTCTAGTGCTCATTCTCTCTTTCTCTCTCTTTACTCTTAAAGTAGCTTATACTCACGTCCTCTACTATTTCTCAAGCTACTTCTTAAGTGCATAAATGATGCATATGGACAACTCATGATCACTAATGCACTTATAAAATGCCAAATGAAATATTACATCAAAACAGTCATTCTGCACAGGTCACACTAAAAAGGGCATAACTTGCGTTATACACATCGGATTTCTACGGTTTTGGTCTCGTTGTAAAGCTTAAAAATAGGGCTACAACTTTTATGTTTTGGTCTCAGCCCAGTTCAATCCGTAAGATGCCCAAAATTCACTTAGAAAGTCACGGCTGTGACAGGGCAGATTCCACTTAGGCATTTCCTCAAACAACTCATGTGCATACCACAGCTCTACTTATCTATAACTCTACTCTTCTCTTTATTCATCCAAAATGGGAGGAAAACTCCCTCGTACAATCTAATTTCCTGTCAAGGCAAAACACTCCCATAGGGTTTGCTCAAAACTCCCTCCAACTTCAATCAAACTCAACTCATCATCATGCAATCATAACACTTCTCATAACTCAATTAAATTCATATCAACATAGATACATACTCATAACATCTCAATTTCTCAGCAAGTATAATACATACACAATCTCTACTCAAATAAATTCTTAAATCTCAATTTAGTTTGAATTTACTTACCTTGTGAAAAAGTGACTTCTCTAGCACTTTTCCTTTCCTTTGTTGTCTTGTCTTCTCTCTACAACTCAAAACAACAACAAGAACAATAACAACCAAATAAGACTTCACTATAACTATAAGCAAACTCACATCTAAAGCATGAATCCTTACCTTAGGATGCTTTAGATGAAATCTCTACTCAAAAATTCTCCAAAAGCTCTCTAAACTCCTTAGAAATCTTAGAAGATTGGATGGAGAAATTGAGAGAAATTAGACAATGGAAGAGGCGGTGGAAATGAATGAATAATGGGTTTCTCTACACTTTAACTCTTTTTAACTCATATTATAATCCTTTGATTCTTTGCAAATACACCCTTATTACCAACACATTCTCTACTTAATTTCCTTACATTTTACTCCCTACTATTCCTACTAATTAGGGGTAGAATGGTCATTATGCCCCAAAGGAAGAATTCTCTAGAAAACTCAAGAAACTTTTTGTTAGGCTCTTCGCCACGGCGAAGAACATTCCGTCGCCCCGGCGAAACCCGACAGAACCTACCCGTGGGTGCAGTACCTCATCGCCACGGCGAAGATTCTCCTTTGCCCCAGCGAAGATTGGATTTCCAAAATTCACCAAATTTCAACCAATTTTAAAGCAATCAATCAACCAACTCAACATACCATTTCAATTAAAGATTCACCAACCAACCATGAGAACAAACAAACTCATTTGAAGCTAAATCAATGAACTTTTAAGTAATACAGCAAATCTTAAGTATGTACCTCAAGTGGGGCGTTACACCGAAGGTGTAAAAAATCCATGAATCGAGCAGGGTCGATCCGAAGGTGTAAATCCATGGATCGAGCATGATCGATCCGAAGGTGTAAAAAATCTGTGGATCAAGCAGGGTTGATCTGAAGGTGTAAAATCTGTGGATCGAGCAGGGTCGATCCGAAGGTGTAAAAAATCAGTAGACCGAGCAGGGTCGATCCGAAGGTGTAAATCCATGGATCGAGAAGAGTCGATCCGAAGGTGTAAAAAATTCTGTGAATCGAGGAGGGTCGATCTGAATGTGTAAATCGTGAATGTGTAAATCGTGAATCGGGCGGGCCTGATTCGAAGGTGTATGTCAAGTGGAGCTTATATGGAGATTGTAGTTGAGTCGGCGTGACCGACTTGTAGTTGAAACCTTTGAGGGTTATGTGGCACAGTCGGCGTGATCGACTTTATAGTTGAAAACATTTAAGAGCTGCGTGGCCTAGTTTGTGTGACCGACTTTGTAGTTGAAAATTTCAAGACGTTTAGTCCTTATGAGCCGAGCGATGTGAATTGATTGAAGATGATCATAGTAGACGACTTAAAACAACTTCATATGGTATCATGCATGGTGTGCAGTTATCAACAATAACTTGAATAAGAAAAGTAATGGCGTGCATGTGTAATAGTAGACCAAATCAAAAATATACTAAATGGAGAAGTAATAAGCCAAACAAACTCATGGCTAAATGGAGAAGTGATTCATGGCGTGCATATATAATAAACCAAATAAATAATAAGTTAAATAGAGAAAGAGATACTATGCCTAAGATGCATGTGTTGAACAATAGAAATACTATGTCTGAGATGCATGTGTTGAACAATAGGCCGAATGGAGAAACAAAGAGCCGAATGAAGGTGTTTGGCCGGATGGAGATGCATGAGGTCGAACGAAGGTGTTTGGCCGGATGGGGCTCATTTTCATAGCCAATTGAGACTAATATTCTTGTGTTGCTTAATTAATGCGCACTTGGCAGGGGACATTGACTCAATTCAGCAAGTGAAAAGAAAATCAAAGAATTCCAAATAAAACTTCTAAGGAATAAAAATCTTATTGCGTAGGAGGTGGAATAGAAAGCATACCTTTCCAAAAAATTTGACACGTGGCATTTTGGGAACAAGGTGCATTAAATGGCATAAAAATAATGCTTTGGCATCCATTCACAACCTGGAACTTTTTCTTCTCTTCTCCTTTTAAGTTTTTATTCTTTCCAGTCGAGAGAGTGGGTGATTTCTCCAAAGACTTGTTGGTAACTTCTCTTGATTATTTTATTTTGTTTTTCTGGTGTTTGGATAGAACAAGGGTTGGGTTGGGTTGTGTTGTTGGATAGGAGAGTTTTGGAAGAAATTGGTCTAGTTGTTTAGGAAGGGCGGTCTTTCGTTGGATTTGCTACTGATTCCGTTGACTGAAATTCATTTGATCATACAAAGCTTGCTGCCTTAAGAGTTAAGACAGTGTATGCAGAATGTTGTTGTTGCTGCTATTGCTGAATTTGATTCAACTGTGAGATTGAGGCGGATCGATTAAAGGTTTGTGGGATTTTAGTAATTCGACACGGAGGCAACGTTAACGTTCTGGACCATTTGTTATGGTTGGAGAATTTGCGGGCCCATAGAAGGAGAGGAAGATGGGTTTTTAAATACCCAAAAACATGCCCAAGAGATGTAAGGGTTTTTAGAACACTAAACTCCAAAAAGAAATTAAACACACACGAAAAGTGAGAAATATTCCAACTAATGCATGGAACAAATTATAAATATGGGGGATGTGTTTTGATGCTTCAAGGTATCATACACATGCTGAATAAATATAATATGACAAGTGAATAGATAAAGCAAATGAAGAAAAGTAAAGAAAATTTTTCTTATCATGATGAAATTTTTTGATTAGCAATGTCAGTCGAAAGAAGTTATATACCTCCTCTCATGTTGCAAGTTATCATTAGCAGATGATTGTCAGGGCCCTACGGTGGGCGCCAAACTGTAGATACAAAAAATCTACCGTCATAAAAATAGGGTCTGATCCCGTGAGGTTGAGGCCATTGGCAATCCGTTAGACCTGCATACATGAAAGGGCAAGCGTGAATCTTTCGGAAAACACCAAGGTGGTGTTTGCCGTAGGCACTCCAACGCTCAAGTCAGCAAGGTTGAAATAGATTATTTGATAAGAATTAAGGAGATGAAGAATTACCAGGAGTCTTGTCGAAAGTTAGGACTACGGCGAAGGCGTCGGGTTCTAGGGTGCAAAAACTTTAGGAGCAAATAGATGGTTTTGAGTAGTGTAGATTGACTATGGGAGATTGTATGCTTAATGAGAAGGCAAGTCTCTGTTTTTATAGTGAACCCAAAGGGTTGGAATCCTAGTAGGACATTGAGTCCTCTTTTGGGAGATAATCTCTATCATAAAAGAGATATGATTTCTTTTCCTTATCAGATTAAGTTTAATAGTTTAAGTAAGATTTGGAATCTTAGTAGAAGAGGAAATAGAATGGGATTCTGATTTCCTATTTATGGACTGTTGCAAGCTATCGGGTGAAACCCAATTTAGTTGAACTTATAGGATAGCCCAACTAGTAGAGTGGGTAGTTCACAAGGTGATTTTAAGCGTAGGCCGGATCGGAATTGGGTTGAGGCTTTGGGCCATGACATGTTTATTTTGTTATTGGGCCTCGTCAAGCCCAAGATGATTTTTGGCCCTAACAATCACTTAATTAATTATAGCATTACATAGTTAAATGATTACTTAATTAGTTATAAATTTATAACATTATATTATAAACATTAGTAATTTACTACATTATTACATTACTTAATTAAATGATTAAAATTTAATTAATTATAATATTATATTAAAGATTTATAGTATGATTACTTAATTTACTATAACATTACAATATAGTATGATCATATAATTAATTATAATATCACATAATTAAATAATTACTTAATTGATTATGACATTATATTATAAACATTAGTAATTACTAATTTACTACATAAATACTAGTACAATACTTAATTAAATGATTAGAAATTTAATTAATTATAACATTACATTATAAATTTATAATACGATTACTTAATTAATTGTAACATTACATTATAATTAAATGATTACTTAATTAATTATAATATTCTATTATAAATAAATAAATTATAATATTACATTAAAGATTTATAATTAAAGATTTATAGTATGATTACTTAATTCATTATAGTATGATTACATAATTAATTATAATATTACATAATTACATGATTATTTAATTGATTATAATATTATATTACATTAATTATAACATTACATTATAAACAAATGATTACTTAATTAAATTATTAGAAATTTAATTAATTAAGCATTATATTATAGTTAAGTAATGGTTTAATTAAATTATAACATTATTACATTACATTATATTATGATTATTTAATTAATTATAGCATTACGTAGTTAAATAATTACTTAATTAGTTATAAATTTATAACATTACATTATAAACATTAGTAATTTACTATATTATTACATTGCTTAATTAAATTATTAAAAATTTAATTAATTATAACATTATAATATAGTTATAGTATGATTACTTAATCAATTATAACATTCCTTAATCAATTATAACATTCCATTATAAACATTAGTATATTAATTAAATGATTAGAAATTTAATTAATTATAATATTAAATTATAGATTTATAATATGATTAATTCATTCATTATAACATTACATTATAGTATGATCACATAATTAATTTTACCATTATATAATTAAATGATTATTTAATTATTTATGACGTTATATTATAAACATTAATAATTTATTATATAAACATTTACACAATACTTAATTAAATGATTAGAAATTTAATTAATTATAATATATTAACATTACATTATAAATTTATAGTACGATTAGTTAATTAATTGTAACATTACATTATAAACAAATGATTACTTAATTAAATTATTATGTAATTAATTATAACATTATTACATTATATTATATTATGATCACTTAATTAATTATAGCATTACATAGTTAAATGATTACTTAACTAGTTATAAATTTATAATATTACATTGCAAATATTAGTAATTTACTACATTAGTCATTAGTATATTACTTAATTAAATGATTAAAAAATCTAATTAATTGTAATATTACATTATAAATTTATAGTATGATTACTTAATTAATTATAATATTACATTATAAATATTAGTACAATATTTAATTAAATAATTAGAAATTTAATTAATTATAACATTATATTATACATGTATAGTATGATTACTTAATTAATTATAACATTACATTATAATTAAATAATTACTTAATTAATTACAATATTATTATATAACATTGTAAAACATTAACAATTTATAACATTAGATTAACAATTTATAGATGAATAATTGTTTGTGTCTTGGTTTTGCTTGAGAAATTTTATGTGAATTGTGATTAATTGTTTGAATTCAAGTGTTGCCTAGAGATTAGAGGATTTATGAGTTACATTGGACACAAATGAATAAGTAATCAAAATTTGTTAAGGGTGTATTTGTAAACTCTTTAGGTATTTTTGTCATTTTTTTAAACTAATAGGGGGTAATTAATTTTTTATAGGGTACCCGGGAAAGGAACCGGAACCGCATTTTAGGTTCCGGTTCATTGAATTTAAGAATCTGCATTGTGCAGTTTCGATTCTAGTTCCTTTTTTTTGGGAATCTGCACTGTGCGGTTCCGGTTTCAGTGCCCCCGAAAAATGCAGGTTACCCGGAATCGCTCACCCCTACATAAACCTAATTCCATAACCAAGGTAGTTCTTACATAACCCAAGGGAGGTATTTAATAGGGAAATGCATGATATCATATCTACCCCTAGGCTTGTAGTTGAACCGATTTGTTAGCGAATAGCTTGTGCTCGGCTCGGCTGAAGTTCGTATTCGGCTCGAAATATGTCGAATCGAACTCAAACTCGAACAATTTGAGTAATGTATGAACTGAGTATCGAATGTGGTAGTAATTGGCTCGGAAGTTCGCGAACAGTTGAAAATTTGCAAACAGTTAATGAGTTCTTGAGCTCTTAGGCTCGCAAACAGGTGAAAATTCATAGGCCATTGAATGAGCTTTCGAGCTTTGAGGCTTGCGAACAGTAAAATATATATTGATTATGTATATTAATTATATATATTAATTGCCCCTCCAAGATTATTTCAAAAACTATGATACATATTTTAAAAAATTTACCCTCATTTTAAATAATATTGAAAAATAACATTGATTTTTTTTTGAAAATTTCCATTAGTCCATTATATATTTATTCATTATAGTTTATAAAGGCAGCAAATTATAGTAATAGTACTTATTAGCTTTAGCTATGTTATGTACATTAAGGAGAAAATAAATACATGTATATGATGTACAATTGTACATATATTCTCAACACTCATTTCTTAAGTATATGTATATAAAAATTCTTACCCGTAATAACGAACTTGTAAAATAGATCTATTTATCATAATTCATAAACAGATTTATTGTTCTTGACCTTGCTTCATTTTAATTGTTGAGTGGCATTTCATCTGTAACCACAACTCATCCGCTGATTTTTCAACATCAGTTGAGACTTGTTTCAATCACATCTAGAGAAATCGAAGCAAGGCGACACCCAATGACATGAAAGGTATGCCGTGGAAGAAAAATATAAGTACATATATTTCTAGATAAATCGGTTATAGTAAGACTCACTGAAACTCACATGGGTTCGGGGAAAAGATCCCCGAATATTGGAAATTCACTTTTAGTCCATATGATTTAATAAATTACTATGTTAATATCTAATAAATACTTACATACACACACACACACACACACACACATATGTAAATTTAAGATGACAATATTTTTTGGGTTCAAACCACCTTAAGACCATTTACTACATTACTTGTGGCTTATCTTAGAACATTGAGCTTGTAGGGTATTTAATGAGTCCCATAGATTAATTGAGATGTATGCAAGCTTGCCTGGACATCCCAATTATAAATAAATAAATAAATATATATATATAAATTACTATATTAATATCTAATAAATACCTACACAAACACACACACACACACACATATGTAAATTTAAGATAACAATATTTTTTGAGGTCAAACCACCTTAAGACCATTTACTACATTATTTGTGACTTATCTTAGAACATTGAGCTTGTAGGGTATTTAATGAGTCTCATGGATTAATTGAGATGTATGCAAGTTTGCTTGGACACTCCAATTATAAATAAATAAATAAATAAATAAATATAAATATATATATATATTCTATCGATAATTTAATTATTTATTAAAATTTTATAAAATGATGATTGGTTGAACCCAATTTCTTTGAATAACCTTTGAAATTTATGATATGCAAGCTCTATCAAATAGAAATAAATAAAGGTGAACTTCTCATAAGGATATCAGTTTTCAAATAAGGTATGATATGATCTTGATAAATTATTATTCTTTCCACCTAGAATTTAAGTTTTATTATTTACCTATATCAAATTAATTCATGATAGTTACATGTGTTGTTAGGTTTGGTAGTAAGAACGTTAAATTTTAATTTCATGATTTAAATTATCATTTAAATTTTAATACAATATTATTGAAATTAAGAAGGTTTAGCTAGCTAGAATGAGGATAAGGTTACACTGTTATAGGTAGGATTTCTTTGCAATTGACTCGGGAGCTATTCTTAAAGTTTAATGTAATTACAAGGAGATTCATGTTAAAAATTTCATGGTAAATTTCTTAAAGAAGATTTGTCAAGGTTATACTGATTTTCATTAGATAGAGTTTTTCCAATAAATTAAAAAAAAAAAAAACCATATGTATATTTACACCTCATTCAACCAATCCTTTAAAGATCATTTTTTTTTTTTTTTTAATTTAATTGAAAACACAAGTTAAGACGACCTAGTTGAATGACAAACAATTTTACACAATGCACCATCTATCATTCCTATTAACAACAATTAACAACTAAAAATGGTAGCCCTACTCATAGCACACAGGAAAGAACCTGCAATTGATTTTTGACAGAGTTATAGTTACACCTGGCAAACGGGCAAGTGGGTAGATACGGGTTGGGTAACACGGGTCAAACAGGTCAAAACTGTGAACGAGTAAGGAAATACATTACCCGTACCCAATCATGCGGCAACTGGTGGACCAACTGGTCACCAGTTTCTTTTTTGTTTTTTAAAAATTTCCTCTAGTTTTTTCTTTATTATTTTTCAGCCCCACATATTTCTCTTTCATCTTCGTCTTCTTCTTTTCGCTCTCTCCATTTCTTCTTAATCTTTTTCTTATCTCTCTATAGTTGGAGTCTTTTTTCGTTGAAAATTTTCCTCTCAACTTTTTCATATTTCTTCTGCTTCACTCTTCACCCTTCCTCCAATTATTCTTTGTCTTCTTCTTCTCCCTCTCTTCTACTGAAAAGAGATTTAAGTTTTTGCCTCTCCCATTTTTTTCCTTTGTTCTTTATGTCTCATTCTCCATTTTCTCTTTTGTCTTTTATAAACTACATATACCATAGATCTATAATCTCCATGGCCACCAAGTGATGCTAACCGGTGAGGGTGAGCATGCGTTGGCCCCGTGGAAGGCTGTTGGCGAACGACAACCACTTCACGGATCGACGCATGTCTTCTCTTGTTGATTTGTGGGTTTATTTTTGTTGGTTGAAAATATTTGTTGATCCATAGGTTTAAGAGAGGAGAATACGTGATATTATTGATTTGTTGTTTGGGATTTAAAGAAATTGTTGATTTGTGAGTTTAGGAGAGGAAAAATATAAAATATGTATTATGGTTGATTTGTTGTTGAGACAATGCTATAGATATCGGGGTTTTTACACCTAAATTTTGTACCGGTTTACGTGTCCCCTGACTTAGACCATTCAATGGATTTGACGTTATTAAATTTTTTCTAGTGAACGGTCGTCCATAAAATATGGAAGGCCGTTCACTTACATGGATTCTCGTCCATATTATATGGACAGGGTTAATTTACTATGGACGGATGTCTCTATTTAAAGGACGCTCATCCATCGATAAATAAAATAAAAAATATTAAAAAAAATTAGGGACGGTCGTTCATAGGTTATGGACGGCCGTCCATAAATATTGGACGGGCGTTCATATGTTAATGGACGCTTGTCCCTTAATTTTGAACGGGCGCCCGTAAATAATGGACGTCCGTCCTTTTTTTAAAATATAAAAATTTTAAAAAAATCTGGAATGGACGCCTGTCTATTGTGTAAGGGACACTGACCGTCAGTATGTAATGGGCCTTGATCTATAAGGAATGGGATGACCGTCCCTTTATTTTTGGACGGGCGTCCCTACTCTAATTAAAAAGCTTCAAGTTGACTCCTCAGTTTATCAATAGCGGCATTTTTTTCTTCAAGCTGATATTTAGCCTCTCAGAGTCTCATTTGAGCTCTCTCTTCACGCAATACATCACCTAACTGCATCATCCGTTATCTGCTTCTTGAGTTCAAGTTCAAGTGCTAAGGTTTGGAAACTAGAAAGGAGTCCATAGTAAAGAGTCTTCATCATGTGAGAGAAGACAGGTGAGAGAAGACTGTCCACGCATGTTGCCTAACTTCTCATCTTCCATAACCTTCGCAACTCACCCGACGTTGTTTCAAAGCTCATAACCAATGGCTTCTTCTATGCCTTCCTCTGCTTCTTCTTTCTCTACAGCTTTTCACGCTTTCACACAACCCAAAACGCACCCCACTTATTCTCCATTAATCGCTAAAAAATTACCTTAACGGTGAAGTCATATAAAGTCTTCTCTGTGACTCGGCAAAAACACCAAAGGAACGAGCTTTCATGAAAAACCTAGGAAAAGTTACGGATTGGAAAGAGAACCCATGCTGCAAAAAGGTAGATTTAGATGACCCAAGTGAAGATTTGATGGAGGGAGTCAATGAAGGAGCCATGGAAGGCCATGAAGAAGAAGAAGTGGGGTACCTCTTTTAGTTATTTTAAGATGTTTCAAATGTCAACACTACAGAAAGTAAATATCTTAAGATGCTTTGAAACGAATGGCCCAAGATCTCTTTTAGTTATTTCTTAAATCTTCTGGAAAGGGTTGATGATTCTGAACCAACCTATTGTTGTAGGAGAGGACTGGCTCCACTTGGTCAGTTGTTCAGGAATCAGGCTTGAGACACGGTTAGAATGAATTCTGTAACGTCAAAATCGAGTTCTTCACCACAGGTAATTTCTCCTCCTCCATCATTTTAAGCTAATTGTTATTTATAATCTGTTAAAACGCGTCTTCTAAAGAAGAGGCAGACGAATAAAGATGGACTGGCGTCCAAATTGTTTTGTTTTAAAAAAAAATGGGCCTTCGTCCAAATTTTATGGACGGGCGTCCATATTAACTGGTCAGGAATGAATTCGATGGGAATGCAAAATGTCATATTTAACCCCCTTAATGTTTAGTCTTTTATACGTATTTGTTTCCTAATTGTACTCATTATTACTTTATTTTGGTTTAGGAAGCAAATGGAGGTGTTAATTGAAAAACGGAATTAATTAGGGGAATTCGGACGCTTTTGCTACGCGTATTATCGGGCATAATTCTCTCATCCGAGCTCCGATTGAGATGATTCAAAACGCTGTAGAACTCTAAGAACGAATCTACAACTTTCATGTTTTGAGTTTTGAGAGATACTGGCTGAATAAAGGTTGTAATCGAGCTTGAAGTTGACACACCTGCATTGCCGACGCCCCGAGCGTTCGACTTGTCATGCAAGTCGTCTATTATTGCACGTTTTGAAGACATACTTGCTGCACGAAAATTACAGCTGGAAACACCACTTTCCTATTTTAGTAGGACTCTATTTTATTTTATTTCCAATTAATCAGATTAGGATAAATGTTATTTTAGGATAGGAGAATATTTCTTTTAGGAGATTGAGTGGGATTCGAATTCTAAAATTGGATTTTAAAAGGGAGATCAGATTAGGTTTTAAGGACCATGTCTCTTTCTTCTCTTCTCTGGAATTTTCTTTCTTTTTTGGAGTTTTTGTTTATGGCCATGAGTGGCTGATTTTTGTAACTTGGTCGTCGGAAACGGAGACCTCGGAATCAACCAACTGTGAGATCTAATCTGTTTTATTTTAATGTTCAATTTTTGTGTTTGAGTATTGAATGTTATTCTGTGCATATCTTCATGATTGATGCAATTAATTACTAGGAGGCCTACTAGTGTATTATTTGTTGCAATCTACTGCTGAGTTTGATATCAAATCCATAATTGTTTGATCCCTCTAACTTGTGAAGCAATTAGGGTTAATAATTTGCTACGTCAGGAATTAATAATCTTAAGAAGAACATTCAACTAAATTAAATACAACCGCTTGTGTTTGTGTTGTTTAGCTTCATCGATTTCTCTAATTCTTAAGGCTGCCATTAGATTAAATCTTGAGCGCTTGTCTAGGGTTGTTTAGTGGTAAGATTAATTAAGATCGTTTGTTTCCTAATTAATTACAATTAAGGAGAGATAGGAAAATAGTTCCAACGGTGAATATTCAGGTATGAATTGATTTAATTTTGCATCAATGATCAGTTGTAAGATTCCGATGGTGGATGTTGACGGAGACCAAGTTTCGTTATATTAATTGATTTCGATTTGAATTGTTTTTTTGTTTTGATTTTTACCAAGATAGTTTTCTATTTTACTCAAAACCCCCCAACCTTATTCACATCATCAAAAATTCGGCTAGACACTCTTCGTGGGATCGACCCTTGCTTACCCTATTTACAGTTCAGTAGTTAGGTTAGGAAGGTTTTTAATCTTGGTTGCCTACGACAGCACACCAGATTTTGGCGCCGTTGCCGGGGAGTGATTCTAGTTGATTATTTTTGTTTTTGTGATTTTTTTTATTGCGTTTTTTGTTATTATTATTTTTTTTTTGCAGAAAAAAGAAAAGAAAAAGAAAATTATGAACAGTAGTACTGTTTCGGATGAACAGTAGTACTATTCATAAGGAAAATTTGGGTTGAGTTAGGAGTACTGCGAGTACCCGTTTCAAGAAAACGACGTTCTGAGCAAAACTAGAAATAGCCCCACCCTCTTGAGGCCAAATTCGAATGTTTTGATAGGGTTTTTGCCATTTTAGTGTTTCTGGCCAATTTAATTTAATTTAATTTTTTTTTAAATTTTCTAGTTAGTTTTCAATTTTTGTCATTCATTCTAATTCTTTTATTAGGTTTTTTGTTGTATGACCAGGTCCTCTAACCTTGGTGATTTAACATTCGATCCAGAAATTGAAAGCACTTTGCGTAGGTTGAGGAAGGAAGTTCGGAGAAATTCTGAGGAAAGCAATTTGGCTTTTGATTCCCAATTTGCTAGCAACTCTGATATAGAAGAGGAGGACGTCATGGCTGGAAATCGGACTTTGAAAGAGTTTGTCGCCCTTTGATTTGAATCAAGCACCTTTATGCATAACGTTTCTTGTTTTAGATGCTGCTACTACTTTTGAGTTAAAATCTGGACTAATACATCTCTTGCCCACTTTTCATGGCCTTGCAGGTGAAGACCCTCATAAGCATTTAAAGGAGCTTCATGTGGTTTGCACGAGTATGAAACCTACGCGGGTGACCGAGGAGCAAATTAAATTAAGAGCTTTTCCATTTTCTTTGAAGGATTCGGCTAAGGATTGGCTTTATTATCTACCCTCCGGAACTATAACCATAGGGAACGGGATGAAGAGATTATTTTAGGAGAAATATTTCCCAGCTTCGACGGCAGCCAACATTCGGAAAGAAATTTGTGGTGTAAGGCAGCACAACGGAGAGTCCCTACATGAATACTGGGAACGCTTTAAGAAATTGTGTGCAAGCTGCCCCCATCATTAGATTAGTGAGCAGTCACTGATCCAGTACTTCTACGAGGGCCTTACATACACTGATAGGAGCATGATTGATGCTGCAAGTGGAGGAGTTTTGGTGGATAAGACCCTTGAGGCCGCGAGGAACTTGATTGCAAATATGGCGGCCAATTCTCAACAGTTTGGCAGTAGGCTTGACCTTCCATCTAGGTGTGATAATGAGGTAAATATTTCTCCCCTAGAACAACAAATCTCTAGTCTAACTTCTCTTGTTCGTCAAATGGCTGTAGGTAACATGCAAACAGTGAAGGCTTGCGGGATTTGTTCGGTAGTAGGGCATCCAACTGATATGTGCCCAACTCTTCAAGAGGAGCCCATTGAGCAAGTGAATGCAACAGGTGGTTTTCCTGGACAACCGCAAAGGAAGTATGATCCTTATTCAAGCACATATAACCCTGGATGGAGGGATCACCTTAATCTTGGCTATGAGAATCCACAAGTGAATCAGCCTCACCATCAAAACCGCCCAAATTACCAGTAGTACCAGCAGCCATACCCCCCTAGACAACAACCGAGCCAAACTTCTAATTCTGGTATGTCTTTAGAAGATATTGTTAAGTCCCTTGCAACTAATACTTTGCAATTTTAACAGGAGACGAGAGCCAGTGTTCAAAGTTTGGAGAATTAGATGAGTCAAATGGCAACCGCGATCAATAGGTTGGAGGGGCAAAGTTCGGGGAAATTACCTTCTCAAACGGTGGTCAATCCAAGAGAGAATGTAAGTGCGATCGTCTTGAGAAGTGGTAAAGAGGTTGAGATTCCAATGAAGGCAGCCCCTGCATCATCGAAGGAAGAAAAAGAGAAAGATGTAGTTGTAGACAGCAACGTTCCCAACGACGATGGTGTTCCTAACAATAAGTTTTCACCATTGTCCGACTATAAACCGGTACCACCTTTTCCTCAAGCTTTAGCAGAATCTAGAAGAGATGAGCAAAACAAAGATATGTATGAGACTTTTCGTAGATGCGAGGTAAATATTCCACTTTTTGATGCTATTAAACAAGTACCTCGTTATGCTAAATTCTTGAAAGAACTGTGCACACTTAAGAGGAAACAGAAAGTTAAGGGGTGTGAAAAGGTGAGAGTGGGAGAAAATGTTTTTGCAGTGATTCAGAGAAAACTTCCAGCGAAGTGCAAGGATCCAAGTATGTTTACTGTCCCTTGTATGATAGGTAACACTAGGTTTGAGAAGGCCATGATAGACTTAGGAGCTTCTATTAATGTCATGCCATATTCCATATATGCTTCTTTGAAACTTGGACCTTTGAATAAAACTGGTGTTGTAATTCAATTAGCTGATGGATCTAATGCCTATCCTAAGGGTGTAGTTGAGGATGTTTTTGGTACAAGTTAATGGCTTAGTTTTCCTTACTGATTTTTATGTACTTGATATGGAAAATGGTGATCAAACTGCTCCTATTTTGTTAGGAAGACCTTTCTTAAAAACATCCAAGACTAAGATAGATGTTCATAGTGGCATACTTACCATGGAATTTGATGGTGAACTTGTCAAGTTTAATATTTATGATGCCATGAAATATCCTGATGATGATGATGATCATGTTTATTCTATTGATGTGGTTGATTCTTTAGCACAGGAAGTTTTTGAACTCAATGGAAAAGATGGATTGGGAGTTGCCATTAGTAAGCATCTTGAGGAAGAGAATGAGGAGTTAGCTTTTAGTACTGATTTGCAGGAAACGGTTGCAGCATGGAATGATTCTCCAAAGTTACAAGCGATAAGTAACGTTCCTTGTATTGCATTACCAATTTCTAACGAGAGGCCTTTACCTTCTGTTTTGCAGGCCCCCGTTCCAGATTTGAAGTCTCTCCCTAGTTACCTAAAGAACGTGTTCCTGGGAGATGGTAGAATGTTACTTAGTGCATCGCAAGAACAAAAGCCTTGAGTCGAGCCAACGACAATAAACAAAGGCGCTGCTTGGGAGGCAACCCAAGGGGAGTTTGTTTTCTTTTCTTGCATTTTAATTTTGGTTATTTTTGCGCTTTTCTTTGCATTTCATCTTACATTGGGGACAATGTAAGCTTTAAGTGTGGGGGAGGGGATTTACGTTGATTTAGGTTGTGTTTTAAGTTTAGTGTTCAAAAAAAAAAAAAAAAAAAAAAACGAATTCTGCCTAGTTTAAGGGTATACGGCTGGAAACCAGAACCCGCCTTAAAAACTACCTAGCAGTACTTGGCAACCTCTGGTATAACAACGCCACGTACACCTTAAACGAAATACCCCCGCATTTGTTTTTAGGAAGGTTTATGCTTTAAGTCATGTCTTTGAACGTCTAGTGATGCATGAAATAGTAACTTGACTTTGTTGTTGAGCATATTCCTTGACTTAGGATGTTAGCAATATTTCATAAAATAGAGTTAATCATATTTGAATCCTTGTAGTTTGAAACAATATGTCTTGAGAAGTTGTGTGAACTTAGTGACGAAGCATGATTGAGGAATGTATAACAACCCTTAAAAGAAAAAAAAAATTGTTTCTCTTAAGCTAGTCCTAAATTTGGGTTTAAGCAAATAGGAAAAAGAAAAGAAAGGTATGTGGTGAGTCGAGATGGAGCGTAAAACGCACTCACTCATAAACACAACCATGAAATGAGATGGAGCATAAAATTCACTCATTCTTTTTCAAAACAAAACAAAAAAAAAAAAAAAAAAATTGTATTCTTAGTTTGCTACCCAGTTTATAGTAGTAAAGAGAAACAGTAAAAGAAAAGTTGAGAGGGGAGTTGTACATGAATTGGTTGTGATTAGTTCCCTTGTTTGCATTGAGTGATTAAGAGTAATTGTGGAAGATGATAAAGAGAGATGAATGTCATTAACTCTGTTTTATTTTATTTTGCTGCTTCCTAAGTTAGGTATGAATATGCATGGATTAAATATTGTTGCTTATGCATCATGCTGATGTTCTTGAGATGACTTGAGATGATGGTGTTCCTGATATGACTTGAGTGTAGGGTTTGTTTGAATTAGTTTGCCCGAGGATGTGCAAAAGCTAAGTGTGGGGGAATTTAATGGGAATGCAAAATGTCATATTTAACCCCCTTAATGTTTAGTCTTTTATACGTATTTGTTTCCTAATTGTACTCATTATTACTTTATTTTGGTTTAGGAAGCAAATAGAGGTGTTAATTGAAAAACGGAATTAATTAGGGGAATTCGGATAGTTTCACCACTGCTTCGTATTCTGGGCATAATTCTCTCATCCGAGCTCCGATTGAGATGATTCAAAATGCCGTGGAACTTTAAGAACAAGATCTACAACTTTCATGTTTTGATTTTGAGAGATACTGGCTGAATAAAGGTTGTAATCGAGCTTGAAGTTGACACACCTGCATTGCCGATGTCCTAGAGCGTTCTGACTTGTCATGCAAGTCAGTCTATTATTGCACGTTTTGAAGACATACTTGCTGCACGAAAATTACAGCTGGAAACACCACTTTCCTATTTTATTAGGACTCTATTTTATTGTATTTCCAATTAATCAGATTAGGATAAATGTTATTTTAGGATAGGAGAATATTTCTTTTAGGAGATTGAGTGGGATTCGAATTCTAAAATTGGATTTTAAAAGGGAGATCAGATTAGGTTTTAAGGACCACGTCTCTTTCTTCTCTTCTCTGGAATTTTCTTTCATTTTTGGAGTTTTTGTTTATGGCCATGAGTGGCTGATTTTTGTAACTTGGTCGTCGGAAACGGAGACCTCGGAATCAACCAACTGTGAGATCTAATCTGTTTTATTTTAATGTTCAATTTTTGTGTTTGGGTATTGAATGTTATTCTGTGCATATCTTCATGATTGATGCAATTAATTACTAGGAGGCCTACTAGTGTATTATTTGTTGCAATCTACTACTGAGTTTGATATCAAATCCATAATTGTTTGATCCCCTAACTTGTGAAGCAATTAGGGTTAATAATTTGCTACGTCAGGAATTAATAATCTTAAGAAGAACATTCAACTAAATTAAATACAACCGCTTGTGTTTGTGTTGTTTAGCTTCATCGATTTCTCTAATTCTTAAGGCTGCCATTAGATTAAATCTTGAGCGCTTGTCTAGGGTTGTTTAGTGGTAAGATTAATTAAGATCGCTTGTTTCCTAATTAATTACAATTAAGGAGAGATAGGAAAATAGTTCCAACGGTGAATATTCAGGTATGAATTGATTTAATTTTGCATCAATGATCAGTTGTAAGATTCCGATGGTGGATGTTGACGGAGACCAAGTTTCGTTATATTAATTGATTTCGATTTGAATTGTTTTTTTGTTTTGATTTTTGCCAAGATAGTTTTCTATTTTACTCAAAACCCCCCAACCTTATTCACATCATCAAAAATTCGGCTAGACACTCTTCGTGGGATCGACCCTTGCTTACCCTATTTACAGTTTAGTAGTTAGGTTAGGAAGGTTTTTAATCTTGGTTGCCTACGACAGCACACCAAATTCTGTAACGTCAAAATCGAGTTCTTCACCACAGGTAATTTCTCCTCCGCCATCATTTCAAGCTAATTGTTATTTATAATCTGTTAAAACGCGCCTTCTAAAGAAGAGGCAGACGAATAAAGATGGACCGGCGTCCAAATTGTTTTGTTTTAAAAAAAAAACAATGGACGCCCATCCAAATTTTATGGACGGGCGTCCATAAAATGTGGACGGATCCAAATTTTATGGACGGGCGTCCATAAAATGTGGACGGCCGTCCATATTAATTGGATGGCAGTTCATAAAATTTGGACGGGTGTCTATTTTTTTTTTTGTAAAACAAATTTTTTTTTTTATGGACGATCGTCCATTCCACTATGAACGACCATCTAGGATGTATAGACGGTCGTCTGAAATCATTGGACGACCGTTCATTTATGTCATTATTCAATCGTCCAATGTGGTGGCCTCCACGTGTTTTGGTGCAATTCTTCGATGGATATAACATTTTTGTTTGTTGTTGTTGCTTAATAATGGAAGAAAATTTCCAGTATCTTTGTCAAAGAAAATGTTTATTTCTGGGTTCAAGAGAGGAGAAATATGCACTATTGTTGATTTGTTGTTTTGGATTTATTGTTGAAGAAAAGTTTTAAAAATCTTCTTTGAAGAAATTAAGATTGGGTGAACATTTTCTTGGGAAAATGAGTATGTCGACTGTCATTCATTAGATTCAAGAATCTCAACTCTTGTCTCTCTCATAGAGTTTAGAATGAGTTTGATACACTTTTTTTTTTTAATAGGATTTCTAACATCATATTGAATACATTTTAGAATAAGATTATGAAAATGTGTTTGATATATTATTGAAAAATATTTTCTAAAAATATTTATACCCTTACATTTATTAATTTAGCTAAACACTATCTATAATAAAAATTTATAAATTAACAAGAACACCCACTCCTACCCAATCTACTGCTGACAATCGACCACCATCATTGAATAGTGGTTGTCAATCTTCAGAATGGTGCACGGCTAGAATGGTGCACGACTAGCTGGATCTGGCTAGTCATGTGCCAGTTTTCTTTTTTCGGCCAGAGCCACCATGGATCTGGTCGAAAAATGTCAGATCTACGGCGAAGATATGACCATCATTAAGGACCACACCTTTGGTCGTAGATTTGGTCGGAAAAGGAAAGATCAGAGCATGATTGACAAAATCCAGTCGATCGTGTGGCATTCCGATGACTTATGGCCACTGTCTAACGGTGGTGGCCGATTGCCTAAAAAAAGTTGGGTGAGTGGAGTGTTTTTTTTTTTTTTTTTATTTTAAAACTTTTATTGAAAAGTGTAATTATTAAATGTTTTGAATTGAATGTAATAAGAGTGGATTTTGAAGAATATTAAAACAAGCACATTTTTTATTTTTTAAGATAGAATAGTGGAATAGAATAGGGTGAGAATAACTAAACAAACAGAGCCTTAATACCTAATTGTTATTGCATTTTTGCAATTGCAATTTTTTTTGTGTGTGGGTACCCACAGATATCACCAGATCCACCCGTGAAAATAATGGGCGGGCTAAATATGAGTAATATTCCCACAAGTCCTAAATACATTAACCCGTACCTATTAAAACTACTCGGGTTCCCATGGGTATATTAGCCGTTTGCCAGGTCTAATTATAGTATCTAGTGAAACTTTTCAAGATAATTCAGAAAAGGGCCTTCCTTTCTATCGCCAAGCAACGACTAAACTTATCGACAACTAAAAGTCAGCAAGCGTGATCTCCTAAAGCAGCTTAGTAGCTTACGAAACAAATTGGGACCAAAAAACATAATGCACAGATGCCAATTGTTCTCAATTGAAGGAGGCAATTCATTAACAGTAAAAGAAGAGCACACATTCAACCTTGCCTGGCCAGTAACTGAAGTTCTAATTGATTGCATCCAACTTGACATGTTATTAAGTACTTTGATCTAGCAGTTTAATTTTTCAGGATTAATTAATGACCCTGCAACAAATAGTTACTTCTCTATGCTAAAACCTATTTCCCCGTTTGGGGAAACAGGTCTCCAAATCATTAATTCTAGCAAGCTGTCCGTAAGGCTACATTAATATACGGGTAATGATAGTGTGATAGTTAATGGAGAATGTAACACTTACTATGTAGAACAGAAAGGTAGGCGGTGGTGATATTATGCACTTAGCTCGACGACAAGCGCTCCTTCATAACTGCATCATGGACAGCCTGGTTAAGCTATTCCCTAGAGGGCCCGGGATGCTTCTTGGAAGTCTGCATGACAGAGAGCTCTTTTACACAGTATACTTATAAACTAATATCTGTTTTATAAATAAAGATAGACATTCTTGTAAATGTAAAAGAAATCAGTACTAATTAATGTAACATCCATCTCCTCTAATAAAATTTCGAAAGTTACCCTATTTATTCATTTATAAAGATGATATCCAGATTTGAGTTGATAAAAATTTTAAATCTTATTATTTGAGTTAGGTAAAAGACAAATGAGAGAGTAGAATAATACATAATTCTCGTTATTCTCTCAAGTCTCAATTCCATTTGAAGAGGTGGATAACGATATTACAACTCACTCCTAAAATATGGAGAAGATATGATTTGATTTCATATATATGTTAATAACTTGTTATTGGGTCCCAAAAAATCTACCATAGATATTACACCACTCCATACTCCATAGTTGGATGTGGCAAGTGATGGAGCAATTGAACTTCATATGATTTGTCCTATGTATTAACACTTGGACACTATTGTCTTCTTTCTTTATATTATTTTAATTTTAACATAAATTTGACTTCTCGAAACCTGAAGTGTTAATATATACAAACAGCTAGGGTCTTGGAGACATGGAGTACTCTCACTAGCCAGCTAGCCAGTTTTCCTCCCGCAGTGCATAAGTTCACTTATCATTAGAAAGCTGGATCATTGCAAAGACTTGTATTTCTTCACAATATCCTCGCCTATTAAAGGCTATTGGTCCAGTGATCCAACAGTACCACATGCTATGCTCTTTAATGAGCTTCATTCTGTTCTGATATTCTTGTGATCTTCATTACTTAATGCCTTGAATACCATTAGTTTTCTTGCATGCATGTACTGAAAGCCATGTATAAATGTAGCTTCAAGCTTGGATCTTAGCCATAGATACATGTAGCTGAAGAAGAGATATATCGATGAAGTTACAGTGTGAGGTTTGTGAGAAGGCAGAGGCAGAGGTGCTGTGTTGTGCAGATGAAGCTGTATTATGTCGAAGATGCGATGAGAAGGTGCATGCAGCGAACAAGCTTTCCAGAAAACATCCGCGCGTCTCTCTCCTTAAACATCCACCTGCTTACTCCTCTTCTCAGCATCCCTTATGCGATATCTGCCAAGTAACTGCAGATTAACTTGTCCTCAATTACTTTTGTTGTCAAACCTTCGCTCACTGTTAACATATTATGAATTTTGTATTAGTGGGGTTGAAGCTCATTCCTCTTGATTGGATCCCATTTTTTAGCATTGGAAATAAAAGGTACTCTTCATTTATTTCTAATGATGAAATCATGGGTTTAAATCAAGAGGACACACTCAGAGTCCCACTATTTGAGGTGGGCAAAAGACAAATTCGAATTCAATGTATTGACAATGGGTCTGGGCGTTAGTTTACAACTACTCTTTAATTGTATATTTGCAGCTAATTAAATAAGCATGATGCAGGAGAGGAACGGGTATTTCTTCTGCTTGGAGGACAGGGCAATACTCTGCAGAAACTGTGACATGTCAGTCGACAATACGGCAAGTTCCATTGTGTCTTCCCATCAGCGGTTTCTCATTGGAGGCATCAAAGTTGCCCTTGAATCCACAACCACTGAAAATCCACGTTTTAAGGAAGGAATTGATTACCAGAGGTTGACATTTTCAGGTGTTGAGGGTAACTTGGGAGAAACTGCAGGCACATCGAGTGAAACTGATCATTTGGCAAGCGCAGCCTCAGCCTCAGCCTCAGCTTCAGCTTCAGCTTCATGGCCATTGGATGACATCCTTAGCACTAATGAGTTTTGCAACTATGACTTTTCAGATATGGAGTCATCTAGAATTACTGACTCATGAAATTTCCTAATAATTAATTGTAGTAACTGACTTGAGTAATAAATTCTAATTTCCAATAAGTTCGTTTATTTATTAACACATGAAAAGACTTTTTAAAGATCACCGAATAATAAGTCTATTTGATATCAATTAAGTAGATATTATTCACTTTCAATAGATTTCAGTAAGCATCTTTCGACCATAACAGGTTTAGTTAATTTATGAGGCATTTGGTTTGAGATAATGGAAGATTATTGGGGTTATGTCATCTTATATTACTTGATTATCATTTTTAGTTGTTCAATAATATAAGATTTCGGTAATCTTATATTATAATAGTTATTACTGTTGGTAATATTTAAGGTAATCTGATTACCTCTATTTTCTTAGGTATTGTAATATTACTAAAGTAATCTTATTTTTGTTACAAATCTATCCCTTATTAATAAAATTTTTGGACAATAATGCCCTTATTTTAAAATAAATTTACATTAATATACCATTTCAATTTTACTCTTATTTAATTGAATTTTTAGACAATAGTGCCTTTATATTTAAAACAATTTACATACCACCACTGCCACCCAGCCACCACTGCAGACAGCGAGCCAACCACCACTGACCGCTGTCGGAAAGTCGTCGAAGTCTCTAAAAAAGACAGAGATTCGGTGGGAGGCTCCGGGAGGCTTCGATATGGCCATAATAGATTTGGCCCTTAACGGCCAGGTCCATGGCCATTAACAGACACATCTCACCCAGATCTGGTTGATAATGGCCAAGGATCTAGTCGTTAACGGATCTGGCAAAAAATAGTCAGAATAGATCTGGCCATTTTCATCAAGATCTGACATGATATGGCTGTTTTCGACCCTCAATATGACCAGAAACAGTTATATCGGAGTCTCGTTGTCATTACGACTTTTGAAGACTTCCAGCGGTGGTTTGCGACGGCGATAAGGGTGGGGGTGATTTCATTATAAACTAAAGTTTTATATAAATAAGGTGTTTTAATTAAATCTGAAATATTGTAGGTTAAAAGAAATGATTTAAAAAATAATATTATATTAATATTTTAAAGATGACATGAAAAGTCGACCCCATTACATTATTGCTTTTCATATTGGTTTCATGTTTACTCGTGGAGGGTTTCTGATTTCCCCAGAATCTCAGTGCTAGTTTTCTAATTCAAGTCCTGTACTGTACCTGAAAAATTCTGTAAGAACATGGCCGCTTCTTCTTCTGCACCTTCTAACAGTAATGTTGAATGGAAGTATGATGTATTCCTCAGCCTTAGAGATGAAGACACTCGCAATAATTTTACGAGCCATCTTTATGCCGCTTTGTCTCGGAGAAAAATCGAAACCTTCATAGATTATGAGCTTAGGAGAGGAGATGAAATCTCTCCTGCACTCTTAAAAGCAATCGAAGAGTCTAGCCTTTCGATAGTAATTCTCTCCGAAAACTATGCTTCTTCTTCTTGGTGTTTGGATGAACTTGAGAAGATAATTGAATGCAAGAACAAAAAGGGACAGATCATTGTACCAGTTTTTTATCACGTTATTCCTTCTGATGTAAGGAAACAAACTGGGAGCTATGCAGAAGCATTTGCTAGACATGAAAAACAATTGAAGAAAACAAAAGAGAAGGTGAAAAGTTGGAGGGCAACTTTGACACAGGTGGCCAATCTATCCGGTTGGCATATACAGCAGCATGATGGGTAGCTCTAATTAATTTTGTTCTCTCTTATTCTTGTATTTCTAGCCATGCTTACTTTGTTTTGGATTTTTACTTTACCATGTTGAGGTCAACAGGACATCAAGATCTGATTTTTTATTCTGTCATTTCAATTAAATGAAATTGATTGAGTTCAAGGATTGTGTCCTATGCATGCCAATAGTAAGATGGGTACAGCTTGAAGAGGTTTTCTGTATGCATGCAATTGGAAGAAAGTTTTGAATTGTAAATTTTTTCCAGTCATAATTGGGTTTTTGCGGTTGGAGTAATTTCTCTTAGTCTGTAAACTTCTTGGTTACTTATGACCTTGTTGCGATTGTTACTGTCCATTGCATATTATGACTGAAATAATCTCTTGCTAAGTTCTTGTGTAGTAATACCATCAATTTATATTTTTTATCAAGTAATTTGATCCTTTAGTAGTGTCAAGAGTCTTCCAAGGAGTATTCAGAATTTGACGACTCTTATGGACCTTGATCTCCGTGCTTGTTCAAACATCACTGAGTTCCCAGAGGTTTCAGGAGATATAAAGTATTTATATTTGAATGAGACTGCAATTCAAGAATTACCATCTTCAGTTGAGTGTCTTACTGAACTAAATACATTGAGTCTTGGAAATTGCACAAGCCTAGAAAGTTTTCCAAGCGGTGTTTTTAAGCTGAAATGTCTCGAAGTTCTTTATCTCTTCGGCTGTTCAAAATTGGAGAATTTACCTGAAATCTCGGAGTCTATGGAAAAGTTAGAGACACTTGAGTTACAAGGAACCGCCATAAAAGAGTTACCTTACTCAATCGAACGTCTTACTCAGCTTTCTTTGTTGCACTTGGGGAACTGCAGAAACCTTACAAGTTTGCAAAATAACTTCTTTCAGTTGACATCACTTTCATCTCTTGTTCTTTCTGGTTTGTCTGGTATTGAGAAATTGCTGGACAACTTGCCATTATCTCTATTTTCAGGTTTGTGCTCTTTAGTTGAATTAAATGTCAGTGACTGCAACCTGATAGAATTGCCAAGTGCTCTCAGTTGCTTATCCTCCTCAAGAGTATTTAGATCTAACTGGAAACAATTTTGAGAGCCTGAGCCTCAAACCATTTTCTCGTCTTAAAAGCCTTGACGCTAGCTATTGCGAGCGACTTCAATCTATACTAGAGTTTCCATCTCCATTGCATCTGACAGATTTCCAGGCACATGACTGCTTATCACTCAAAACTATACCAAATTCAATGAATTTAGCCTTTACAGCAGACTGGAATTCCCAGCAGAGTTTCACATTTTCCAATTGCTTCAATCTGACTGAAGATGCACAAAGAAATATTCTTGCTGATGCAGAACTTCGAATACAGGTTATGGCAACTAATGCACGGGAGACTGCATCAATGGAAGATTATTTGGAGGTACCTGTCTTTCACTCTCTGATGTTGAGTTCTATCATTTTCTCTTGCCTTAAATGTTAAGACAAATATTTTCATGGTACAGTGGTATTGGCCAGGAGCTTCCGTCAGTATTTGTTTCCCTGGAAATGAAATTCCGGGGTGGTTCGGCCATCAAAATGTGGGATCTTCAGTAATAATGGAACTCCCTCAACATTGGTCTAGCAGTAAGTTCTTAGGCTTCGCTCTGTGTGTTGTAGTTACATTCGACGACTACCATGATTACATGAATTTCAATGTCGAATGCAAATGCAAATTTGAAACCAACGATGGTGACAAGCATAACATTGATTGTGGTCTGAATGGCTTAAAAGCTCAGTACAAATCCAGATCTCTTTCATCTGATCATGTATTCCTGTTTTTCCATGAGCGATTGTATGCTATGCTAGTTCAAAGAGATGATCAGGACCATTTCTTCAGTATGTACCAGTCCTGCCATAAGGTTTTGTTTGAATTCTTACCAGTAGATGACAACCAGTTGCCCCTACTGAATTGCAAGGTGAAGAAGTGTGGGGTCTGTATACTGAACTTGAAAGAGGAGGATGCAGAAATTTTTGACAGCTCCAACGTAGATGAACATGTTGAAAGTGGAAGTGATAGTAACTCCAATCATGAGGTGCAAGAGGATCCAAACTCCCAAACATTGAAAGAAAAGGAAACCAATTTAGAGGCTAATGCCTTCTGGTTGGCTCAAGGCAGAGCCAAGCTATTATGTATAAACTTCTTGGTTGGACTGGCTGTGGTTTTATTTCTGCGGCATTTCCTGGGCGTTGTAACTGTTAATGGTTTCAAAAAGCTCTTGGTCTCTTTGCTGCAATAAGCCCTGCAGACGTTGGGGCTAATTAACTTTGGAGAAACATGTATCTACAATTTATTAAATTCTTCAGTATCTTATATATGCAAGAAACACAGATTGGTTTAATTATGTGTTTTATGGATCTTATGATATGATATAACAAATGCAACTTCACTGAATTGGATATATGCAAACTCAATTGGATAAGAATACTCACAATTTATCTTAATAAATTTACCACTCCTTACCATAACAAACTTCTAAAATAAACTTCGGAAATCCCTTAAAAGACTTTGCAAGCACCTTATACAAACTCTCTCTAAGTAAACACATTATATTAGCTTGCGATAAGAGCAAAATGCGTTTTAGATGCCTACTACTACTAAATCTAATATATATGGTGCTCACTCACTATCCGCATAGTAGGTCTAAATTCTGGATTCTTGTCTAAGCATAAAAGGGCCACCTCCAGGATACATTTCAGCCTGTCCTGAACTTCAAGCGATGGTGCTGGAAGCCTACAGTCTAGCACATCACTAAGCTGTATAGACATATTGGGAGGCACATTAGATGAAAATAAGGAAAGAAAATCTCCTGGATGATTCCCTTTGATCACTTCCAATGTTAAAACTCCAAAGCTATACACATGGCACTTTTTGGTTATCTTCCTTGTGTAAGCAAACTCTGCAAAATAAAAGATTTAAATATATCTAAGTGAGTGAATATCATTTCTAATTTTCTATAGTCCTCCCTTGCGGATGCCCACGTAATGTTTAAAGACGAACATCAATAGTTGACATTGGAAATAATATTAGTTAGGATTAGCTAACAATTAGTTGGTGCCAACTAATATTAAAAAACAAACCCCTATTTGTTTAACTTTTCAAACTCTTTCTATTCTACTATCCTATACTAAACAGTGGAAAATGTATTCGTTTTAATATTGACTATTCAATTCAAAATTCAATTCTATTTTTTCAACCCAAAACATTTAACAATTACCTTTCACAATAAAAGTTTATAAATTAACAAAAACACCCCCAGCCACCCAAGCCATAGTCCCCCGCTAGCAACCACCGCCGGTTGTCGGCATCGAAACGACGCATGATCGGGGGATCTGGCCAATCATGTGCTGATTTGGATGTTTTCGGCCAGTCCACCATGTATCTAGCTAGAAACAGCCAAATCTACTACCAGAGATCTAGCCGTTGATGGTCATATTTTGCCAAATCTGGCCGTTGATGACGACCAGATTATGGCCTTAGATCTGGTTATTTCCAGCTAGATACACGATGAATCTAGCCAGAAAAGCCAGGTCAATGCACGACCGACCAGAGCTAGCCGATCGTGCGCCATTCTCGTGACTGTCGACTACCGTCCAACAATGTTGGCCAACTGTCGGCAGTCGGTTGGGTGGGTGGAGGTGTTTTTGTTAATTTATAAACTTTTATTGGTGAAGGGTGTTTTTGTTAACACTTAAAATTTTGTTTTTGTAACATTAGCCAACATTAGTGAACAAGGCCGGATTAAAAAAAAAAAAAAAAAAAGAATTCAAAGAATTTTCAACCATCATTATATGAAAAAAAAATAATAATAATAATATAAGGTTAAAAGGAATAAACGAGTACCTGGTGCAACATATCCATATGTGCCAAAAAGCTCACTCCAGTTTGATGACTCTTGTTTGAGAAACTTGGCAGTTCCAAAGTCTGAAACATGAGCTTCATATTCTTGATCCAATATCACATTCTTGCTCGATATGTCTCGATGGACAACTGGTGGGCAACAATCATTATGCATGTAAGATAATGCATGTGCTACTCCTTTTATAACATTTATTCTTTTCCTCCAATCTAGTTCTACGGCTGCATCAGTGCTCTTCAAGATGTCGGCCAAGCTACCTCTTTCAAGGTACTCATATACTAAAATTGAATATCGAGTATATGAACAAAACCCATAAAATTTGACGATGTTTCGATGTCGTAACTCTGTTAATGCCTTTATTTCATTGAAGAAGTCTTTTCGATTCGATAACTGATCAGTATAGAGAGAGTGCATTTTTTTAACTGCTCTAACATCCCCCGACGGTAACTCTGCTTTGTAAACAATTCCAGATCCACCTTCTCCAATACAATTCGCAACATCAAAGTTATTAGTTGCCCTTATGATATCTTCATATGCCATTCCATCAGAAGTTGACAATTCGCCTCTTTCTTTTTGTGAGTCTATCTTCTTTCTAAGAAAACTACAGATTCCAATCCCCACAATTGATAAGGCAATTGCTCCAACTGCGAAAAGGATAATCTCCCCTTTTCCTAAAACTTGTTTGTTTGGTGTGACGGATTTGCAAGGTTTCAATCCACTAGCATTACCACATAGTCCTTTGTTCCCTTGTAATGTTTCTGCAGGAGCATCTCGGAACACTTTGGTGTTAGGAACTGGACCCTGTAAATCATTATCAGATATGTCAATGCTTGACAAACCATTCATTTCTTGGAAAAAATGTGGTATCAAACCAAAGAGATTATTGTGGGAGAGATTTAACTTCTCCACGCTTTCTAGATTGCAGATTTGTGATGGTATCTCTCCTCTCAGCAAGTTGTTACTCAAATCGAGCTCAGATAGATGAGTTAAATTCCCCAACTGACCTGGAATTTCTTGGCTAAATTGATAGCTTCCCAAGTTCAAGTAATGCAATTTCAATAACGAAGCTAAACTTCCAGGGATTGAGTTACTCAATTTATTTGCGGATAAATCAAGGTACTCAAGTTCGGTAAGCAAGCCAAGTTCAAGAGGTATACCACCAGAAAGCTGATTTCCATTCAACGTCAAGTTAGTTAGAGAAGTCAACTTGCCAAGCTCTTTTGGAATCTCTCCAACTAAATGATTCCGAGAAAAATCAAGTTCATGTAGTTGAGGTGCGTCTCCCATTTCAGGCGTTATGCTCCCTGTAATGTGATTTCCTGCAATCTTTAGGGTGCCAAATTGTGGACACTTTGCCCAAGTAGATGAGATTTCACCGTAAAATTTATTGTTGCTGAGATCTAATAACTCCATATTAGGATAGATGCCAAAATCTTCAGATATATTTCCATTGAGCTGGTCATTTTCAAAGCGGGCTCTAACTAGGCTTGTGCAATTTCGTAAGCCTTTTGGGATTGGACCTACAAAATTGTTGTCACGAACAGAAAAGTTTTCTAGTACTCTAGTTTGGCAAATATTTTGCGGCAAAAAGCCAATGAAATGGTTATCAAACAACAAAAGCTTAACCAACTTCGTCAAATTTCCGATTTCTTGAGGAATGGAACCGGAAAGCTCGTTACCACGAAGATATAAGAATACTAAGTTACTCAGATTACCAAAAGAACTAGGAACGAAACCAATTAGTCTATTTAAGCTCAACCCGAGAGTAGAAAGAGATTTTAAGTTTCCTATCTCATGGGGAATGTGACCAGAAAGTTTATTGTTTCGAAGAAGTAAAACTTTTATGTTGCCCAAATTACTGAGGGTGGGAGGAATAATGCCAGTAAGTTGATTTTTGCTTAACCATAGATGGGAAAGGAACTTTAAATTTCCTACCTCCTCAGGAATGGAGCCATTTAATTGATTCTCAGCTAGATGAAAGACCTCCAAATTTAATAGGAGGCCAATTTCTGGTGGGATTTTCCCAGAAAACTGATTATTCGACAAATCAAGGTACTGGAGTTTGGAGAGGTTTCCAATTTGAGGTGGAATGGTACCAAAGAGGTGGTTACTGCTAAGATTAAGATAAGCAAGATGCGGAAACGAGGAGAACAAAAATGAGTGAAGCTTACCTTCTAAGCTTGTATTAACGAGCTGAATACTTTTGATATTTCCCTCATGATTGCAAGAAATTCCTGACCAACTACATGGGCTAATTTCGGTGGCATTTGCAGGAGAAAGGGTCCAGGATAGCAAGAGAGAACGGTTCCAGTTTTCAAGACTGGCTTTTCATATGATAAGAGCATGTGCTTCTTCACTAGAATCAGAAGCAACATCGAGTGAAGAATGTGACACAGCAAATAGAACCAGCAAGACAAGTTGGAACTCCATTGTGAGAAAATTTAACTCCCCGGCCATCCCAAGTTTCCATTTAACAAAATGACCTTGAAAATGTTTTTCATTTTTTTTTTTAATTTAGAGAAGCTGACGTGGCACAATTAGGATTCATTAAACATGTAAAATGGGTTAAAATGAAAAGATTAAAACATATGTGGGCAAAATCATAATTAATGAAAGTTTTAAAATTTGAAATTTAAAAATGAGGCCCACCCATTCAAATCGCTTAATCGAAACTGATTAGGGCAAAAATCGATTTCTTGAACCCTAAGCGGAGATTGTGCGATTTCCCATCGAAACTGTAAATTTTCACACCATATTCAATCCTAAAATCGATTTCTTGAACCCTAAACGGAATCTCTGCGATTTCCGATCGAAACTGCAAATTTTCACACCAAATTCAATCCTAAAATCGATTTCTTGAACCCTAAACAGAATCTGCGATTTTCGATGATACAGTCTAGATTTCTAATTGAAACTGCAAATTTTCACACCATATTCAATCCTAAAATCGATTTCTTGAGCCCTAAATGGAATCTCTGTGATTTCTGGCGATACAGCCCACATTCACAATCAAAACTGCAAAATTTCATACCAAATTCAATCCTAAACCATGGCTGACATTTACAATAAGGAGGAAAACCCAACGCCACTTCGAATCCTAGAGTCCGGTGGCCCAAGCAGTTCAATGGCTGCTCTGGTGGATCATTCGATCAGTGAAGGTAGTCCACAGGCAGAGGAGACGACGGCGGCACAACAACAAAGAGAAGAATCACAAAATGGTTCTGAAGAGGAGGAGGCCAGCGAGAGTTCAGGCGAGAAGGAGGAGTCTAGCGAGAATTCAGGTGAGGAGGAGGAGTCCGACGAGAATTCAGGCGAGGAGGAGGAGGCCGGCAAGAATGCAGGCAACGAGGAGGTCGGTGAAGAAAGGGTACGTATTTGTTTTGGGAGTATTGCTCTGTACTGTTGCTTAAGTGATCATTTGTATCGCTTAAGCGATTCATCGATCTAAGATTGCTTAAAAGATTCATTTAGTTTACTCTTGGTCGCTTAAGCGATTTCAGATCGCTTAAGAGATCTTGCACGAGGCAGAATCAAGATCTCTTAAGCGATCTGAAATCGCTTAAGTGACCACAAAGGTAATTTTTTGTTGCTGATATTTTGTTTATATCGATTATGCAGATTGTGCAGACCATAAACTATAAAGACTACGGGTTGAAAATTGTAAGCGATAATGTACCGTACTTCCCTGTAAGAGTGACGGTCAGGTCGAGTTGGGATGTTTTTGAGAGAATAAAGAAGATTTTAGATGGATTGAGGAATGGTGAAGAACGATTCAAAGAGACTTGTTTTGGTCAGTATTTTAAAATCGGAACAAATTGGAAAAAGGCGTTCTGAGGGCAGGGAGTGCATTATATGTTGCTGCACTTAGTAAAATGCAAAAACAAAAAAAAAGCAAGAAATGTGGTTTGTGGTGGATGGAAAGCCACTACGTTTTGGGATGATGGAATATGCCTTGGTGACCGGCCTAGGATGTGGGAAAATGCCAGATGAGAATGAGGCAAAGGCAATGAAGGAGAGTAGGGCAGCCATAAGGTTGGCTAACAAGGTTTTGCAGGGGGAAGCATCTATTATAGGATGCGATTTAAAGTAGAGGATAGAAAGAGTTCGATTTACCGATTTAGAGAAGTTCAAACTGTGCTTGGTATTGTTCTTACATTCGATCCTAATGGCTGGTGACTCAACAAAAGCCATTGATATGGATTGGGTGAGGTTTGCAAGCAACTTGGACTTCTTTAATTCTTATCCATGGGGACGGGTATCATTTAAGCGAACCATGGACTCCCTGCAAGGGAAAGACATGGCGTTAAAGCAGTCCCAATGGGCCGAAAAGGATAAACCGAGCATGTACAATTTGTTTGGCTTCCCATGGGCAATGCAGATAAATATTAATAGCTTTTTGTTATATTTTTTGTAATATATATGTTTGATTTATGATATGGATTGTTTTTGTTTACAATGTAGGCTTGGATGTATGAGGTCGTCCCTGTCTTCGCTAAGGCGGGAGGGAAGGGGGAGGAAGAAGAGTTTGGATGTGCGACAAAAATTTCCTAGGATGTTGCGGTGGCATGTTGAGAAGTATACCCATTGGGATTACGACCAAATAGACATTGAAATTGAAGTGGCTCGGGTGGGATTAAGCTTTTGAATATGCAGTTGCTTTAAAATGTCGCTTCAATCTAATTGATTTTGTTTCTTATTACAGGGAGTCGTCCGTCCCTTTCTCACCGCTACTAGGGGTGAAGCGGAGAAGGAGTATGTCACATCTTTCAAACCACTGGAGGATAAAAGTGATGAACGGATAGACCGTCTGATGCGGGACCTAGCAAGGGTCACGCATGTGACGACAGTTGTAGGGCCATTGCTTGAGAATGTGGTTGACGTCGAGGATGATGAAGCTCTAATCGACGGGAGGGAGGAGGAGGAGGAGGAGGAGAGGGAGGAATAGGTTCGTATGCCTTAGCAAACTGGCATAACAAGTACCGCTTTGCCGAGACGTCGGCATCGGGAGAATGAGGTGGTTGACCTCATAAACAGCTTGTTTGAGAGTTTTACAACAGCCGTTTATGAGAGGTTTGACAAGATGGAAGAGCAGATGAAAAGGGTGGAGGAGAAAGTGGATAAGGTGGCAGAAAAAGTTGGTACGGTGGAGGAGGAAGTTGGTGGAGTATTAAAGGCGGTTGAAGTGCAACTTGGGTTAAAAAGAGTGAGCTGAAAGAGCAAGTTTGTAAAATCGCCTTACACGGTAGTAACACATGGAAAGAAGAAGAAAATTAAGAAACAAATGGAGGAAGAAGAAAAAATGGAGGAGGTTAAGGAGGTTGGTGGAGGAAGTAGGGCAGTGATAATGGAGGAGGGTGAGGTGGGAGGCAAAGCAAGTGGGGATGTACAAATGAAGGAAGGGGGAGGAAGTGGACAAGCGAAAATGGACTCGAAGGTCGATTTGTATAGGCCAATAGAGGAGGAAAAGAAAAAACTTTTCTATGCCTATTACAATGAATCAGGAAGTGATGGCCATGTAAAGTGTAAGACAGAGGATTATCGTCGGGAATGGTTTGAACAGTTGTTGATGATGGGCAGGTGGCTTGAGGACTCGGTGAGTTATTTTCGCTTAATTTTCCTTATATGCTTATGTTTTCCATGAGCTATTGTATGCCAATTCTCTCTGCTTGTCGACTTCCTTCCGACCGTTGCTCACCTATTTCCTGCAAAACATGGAAAAAATATGGGGTGAGCACAAAAATGCTCAGTAAGTAAATCCCTTTCTCCTTCTTTGGTTCTTTCCTTACTTAATTCTGTTATTCTTTCTTTCTTTCGTTCTTAGTTCTTTCTCCTTTCTTTCTCTGTTTCTAATTCTTATTGTTATTTCTTTCTTCCTAATTCTCGATGTTCTTCCCTTCTCTCTGTTCTTTTTTTTCCTAATTCTCGTTGTTCTTTCTATTCTTTCTAACCATGATGGAATACATGGTAATATGCATGAATGAAATGCAAGTGCAATAATGCATAAAAATGCATTTTCTTTCTTCTCTCTATTTTTTTTCTTTTCTTTCTTGAATTTTGATGTCAGTTATCTATTGAACCCATATAGCTTATAGTGCAATATGAGTGGACCTCTAAGAGATGCCCCAATTATTGTGCTTTTGGCCATGTATGTCACCAACCAGAGGTACCTATTGCACATATTTCTCAAGGTAAGAGTAAGACAATTATTAGCTTCTAAAAGGCACCGCGGGTGGTATTGCACTGAGATCTGAGGATTGTGAGCCTTTGAGATAGTCAGTTACTACTGATCCCATTAGGGAGAGAGGGGGGGGAGTAAGAGAGGGATGTTTTAGAGCCAGTTGGGGTTTCAGTTACAGATGGGGTTTCTACCATACATTCTAGCGCAACTAGAGTTGGGGATGTTTCTTTGGCATTGATCCCGTATTAGGAAACTGTTTGTGCCAGTAGAGGTGAATTTTTCAACTCTTATTATGGGTTGGATCCTAATACGCCTTTTCCTCTGTAAGATGAGTAGGACTGCATTATGGGCTTTACAAACTGCACGGAAAATACTTAGGCTTCTTTTACAAGTTCTGGGAGCAGACAATCTACTTCCTCCAACAGGTTTGCTTTGCTTGTACTGCATAGTGATGATCTCCAAACTCCAGATGCCACTTTATCTGGATCAGTTTCCTTACCACCCCTGGAAAAGGGAAAGGCCTAGGACAATAGGGGCGTAGGCCCAAGTGATTGTTTAGCTTGTTTCTAACCCAATTCCAATGATAGGGAGTTGGAATATTAGAGGCCTTAACGACTTATCGAAATAGCGCGCGGTGAGGAATTGGATTTCTGATTCTTCTTTGGGTTTGATTGGTTTGTTGGAGATTAAGGTTGAGCAGGCTCATCTGCAGTTTTTGTCAAATGCGATGGATTCTACTGTTTGTCGAGTTCTGGTATGTTAGGAATCTTCTCTTTACTCTATAAATAGCCTTCATATCTCTCATCAGGAGGTTACTTGTAGGGTTACTCATGTTTCAAAGGGGTTCTCTTTCGGGATTACTTTTGTGTATGGTTCTAATGACCTTGGGAATTGCCGTAACCTATGGGATTTCCTTAGGGATCAGGCGACGGAGTTTGATTCAGAGGGGTTATCATGGCTTGTGTTGGGTGATTCGGAAGGGTTTATTTTACGAGTATGCGAGCTAGAGAGTGTTACGAGTATACGAGTATATATATATATATATATGAAATAATGGGCCCTTTCTAATTTTTCTTTATATACAAATCTTTACATAATGTAATAAAGTCACAAGACATCAACTCGACAGTGTTGCCAAACCCTTCCGCTTCTTGATGTTCTAAGTGACCGCAACTTATCTACTAATTGCAAAAACATTGAAAACAACGGGGTGAGCACTAATTGCTTAGTAAGTAAACCTGCCATGCTACTCTTCTCTCTTCGTTGCTTATATTTTGAATTTCTTTCCTTACATCAAACTTTTCTACTCTTCTCGGTTATTTCTTTGTTCTTTCTTAATATCTAATTTCTCACTACTCATGATAGTAGACATGGTATCTGTAACGCCCCACTTGAGGTATGTAGCTAATGTTTCTTATTTTGCTCTTATTTGAGTCGGTTTATTATTAATATTGTTTGGTTGGCCCTTAGTTGAATGGAGGTATTGGTTTGGTTGAGTGGTTGCCTTGAAAATTATGAAGACTTGGCGAATTTTGGTGTTACAGGCTTCGCTAGGGCAAAGAAGAAGCTTTGCCGCGGCGAAGAGGTGCTACAACCATGGTGTAGCTGCTGTAAGTTTTCGCCGGGGCGAAGAAAGTTCTTCGCCGCGGCGAAGAGTTGGCTGAGTTTGATTTTTTAAGTTTTAGACATTTTCTTCCCTAAGGGCAATTTGACCATTCTACCCCTAATTAATAGGAAAAGTGGAGAGTAAAATATAAGGAAATTTCATGGAGAATATGTTGGTATGGGGGTGTAATTGTAATGAATCAAAGGATATAGATGGAATTTTTGAGGAGGAGTAAGGTCAAAATGGGAATGCTTGCCCATAAGTTGAGTTAAAAGGATTTAAGTCATTGCAAACCTTTCATTCTTCTTCTCCATTGCCATTCTCCTTTCCTACTTCCTCTCAATTCCTCTTTCATTAGTTCAAGGATTTTTAGAGGGCTTTTTGGAGTGATTGGGGTAGAAAATCAATCTAAGGCATCCTAAGGTAAGGATTCTTGCTTTGGATGTGAGGTTTTGTATATATTTGTATATTAAAGTTGTATGGTTTTATTGTTTAAAGGGTAGAGCAAAGTCAAGCAAGCAATAGGAAAAGAAAGTACTAGTGAGAGTTCTCCATTACAAGGTAAGTAAATCTCCACCCAAGTTGAGGTTTGAGAACTTTTTTGAGTAGAGATTTAATAGCAATTATGTATGCATGTTATGTGCATGTTATATGCTATGAAATTGAGATTATTTATCCATGTTGTGATTGAATACACTTCATTTAAGAGAAGTGTTGATATGTGATGAGAAGATGTAGTTGACATGAAGTTTGGAAGGTTTTGAGTAAACCTTTTTAGAAGTGTTATTCCTTGGCAGGATTTATAGCTATGTGAGGGAGTTTTCTCCCATTTGGGATGGTTAGAGAAAAAAATAGAGCTATTGTTATAGTAAAGTCTTTATATGCACTTGAGTTGTTTGATGAAATACCTAAGAGAGGTTTGAGTATGAGTAATAAGCCTAAATTTGTGTAATATTGCATGTTGGCATCTCATAAGCACATTAGTGGTGATGAACCATCTATATGAATTAATTGTGCATTGAGGAGTGACTTAAGAAAGAGTAGAAAACTTTGTGAATGAACTACTCTAAGAGTAGAGAGAATGAGAAGTGCTAGAGTAGAGTTAATGAGAAGAGCACTAAAAACGGGTAAGTGCTTTGTGATCTCCACTCGATAGTTATGAAAAACAGGTAGGTGCTTTGTGATCTTCACCCGATAGTTATGAAAAACGGATAGGTGCTTTGTGATCTCTACCCGATAGTTATGAAAAACGGATAGGTTCTTTGTGACCTCCACCCAATAGTTATGAGAACGGGTTGACGCTTTGTGATCTCCACCCGATCGTTATGAGAATGGGTTGATGCTTTGTGATCTCCACCCGAAAGTCACGAAGAGTGGGTTGGCGCTGTGTGAACTCCACCCGGCCGTGCCTTCGGCAAGATGAGGCCATGACATATAGCAAAGGTTAATAAAAAGAAAGCTGTGTGAAAGAGAAACAGAAACAGAAATAGTGTAAGGAAAGAATTAAGAGAAATAGTTACAGGGATAGACAAGTAGAGGACTTACTTACTGAGCATTTTTTTGTGCTCACCCCATTATTTTCCTTTGTGGTTGCAGGATCTAGGTGATGTTATAGTCGGTTGGGCTTCGGCAAGCGAGGAGCAATAGCCACACTGTCCCCTGTTTTGAATGACATTTTGTAAATGATACTCTTTTGTACAAAGAATGTATATGCATAATACAAGAAATTTTTTTAAGGCCCATTTACTTTTATTAGTGTACATGTAATTTATTAGTATACAACAGTTATTACAGTATCATGCATAGGTATGATGCAAATGCTCAAATGCATAGGATGTGCATTTTCTTTTCTGTTTTTCTGTTTCAATTTTCTCTTCTTTCTTTCTTTCTTTCTTTCTATTCTTTCTTTTCTTTTCTTTCTTTCTTTCTTGCCGATTGGACTCGATTGAGGCATAGGTTCGAAACCCTAGCCGTGTAAGTGTACTCTCTAATTCTGGGTACAGTCCTCATCCATATGCGGACTGAACAATTCTTCTTTCTGATTCTAAGGCTGCTCACTAAAGGTGGCGTGCATGCGGGGCTAGGTCACTCACGAGTTCCCCATCACAACAACCTTCTCTTCTGTTCTTTAAAAGTGTTCTTTAATATTTCTCATTTCTTTCTATTTGTTCTTTAATGCTATTTAATGCTCTTATGAGTATGTATGCATGTAGATAAGCTCATGCTTATTATTCTTTCTAAATTCATATGTTTGGATGCAATAATGCAATATGGAAGGTGAACATGTCATTCTCTACCATCTACAAACTCATCTCAAGATAACAAATAATCATACTCAGGCATTTCATCAAACAATTTATATGCACACACAAACTCTAAATTGGCTACACTTCTACATCTCTTCTAAGCCACCAAAATTTGGAACAAAACTCACCAAAATCAATGTCAAACCTGGCCAGGATTTACACTTCACAAATTATACTCCAATTCTTCCATAATTCATCCAAACTCTCATCAAACATCGAGTACACAAACACTACTTCTCAAGGATAAATTCTAACCATCATTCAACATCCATTCCATCAACAATTCTTCATATATAAGCACATACATGCATAAAAGAAGTTCTCTACATAATATTGCTCCAATCATGACTAGTAGGGGTGTTCGGTTCTGGGTACCCTGCATTTTTGAAGGAACCGGAACCGGAACCGGAACCAACGGTTCCTTGAAATTTAGAACCAGAACCGGAACCGACGGTTCCGGTTCCTAGGTACCCAGAACCAGAACCTGTAACAACGGTTTCGGTTCCGGTTCTGGGTACCCTGTAAAATTACATGACCTCTCAAAAGTTTTTAAAATCGTAAAAAAACCCTTAAAAACTTACAAATACCCCCCCACCTGGCACTTGTTAACAAAAATAAAATTACAAATTATAAATTCAAAATTACAAACTCCATTACTTTGTAAAGGTAGATTCTCAAAAGTCAAACCAACTTACTTTAAATGTTATGAAATATAAATATAAATGTATTCACATTACTTTTTCTACAAAAGTTATTATTAACCCCCCTAATCTTTAATTTTATTTTATATTAGTCTCGGTTCCTGGTTCCTGGTTCCTGGTTCCTGGTTCCTGGTTCCGGTTCCTAACTATAGGAACCAAGAACTAACAGGAATCACACAAGAACGGTTCCAAAAATTTGGAAACGGAACCTACCCATTGACGACTGGTTCTGGGTAGGAACCAACACCAAACCTAGGGTACCCGTCAGTTTCGGTTCCAACCGGTTCTTTTGAACACTCCTAATGACTAGGGTTGGATCTACTTTAGTAGTCTTCCTTGATCCAACTCTCTTTCTCTTAAACCCTATGAACACAAATCATAAGAATTCAACACTTTAAAAATTAAATCTCACATCTTAGTGCAAGGATCTTACCTAAGGATGCTTGGGATTGAAATTCCACTAAAAATGAACCAAGATCTATGAATTTCCTTGAAAAATGATTGAAGAAATTTGAGAGAACTTGGGTGGAAAGTGGCGTGAATGGAAGGGGAAGAATGGCTAGGGTTTCATTCTTGAACTCTTAATATAACAAAATATTACTTATAGTGTCCCATTTTACCCTTGCACTTTTTATGAAATTTCATCTATGTCCCTTACTCAATTACCATAATGCCCTCATTTTTATTAACTTCTCCATGTTATTCTACTTCTTTTCACTCTCCACTTTTTCAACTAACTATGAGTGAAAATACCATTTTACTTCTAATGAAATTTTAAGGAATTTTCTTCACACTTGTTCAAGATAACTTTAACAAAATTCAACTAAGGATATTAGGGCATAAATAAAGCTACGTACCTCGATGTGGGCGTTACATGGACTTAGAAAAGAATCTCGTTTATGAGGAGCGTCCAATTTAGATCTTAGATAGAAAGATTAAAGAGCTCCGAAACAAGAGTATTCCACTTGTAAAAGTCTTATGGAGGAATCATAAAGTAGAAGAAGCAACATGGGAGGTAGAACAAGACATGCGGAATCACCATCCTGAGTTGTTCATCTGAATTTCGAGGACGAAATTCTTGTAAGGGGGAGAATTGTAACACCTACATCGAGGTACGTAATCTCATTTCCCTTAGTTGTAGTGTTTATTCCAAGATGAATGTATGAAATTAGCTTAGGGAAAATTTTACAGACTTTGCCGCGGCAAAGGGATTTTGTCGTCGCGGCAATGTCCTCTCTACCCAAATTGATGGCAAAAAATGCATGCTTCGCCGGGATGAAGAACTCCTTGGAAATTTTAGTGAAATTCAGGGGAAAACTTGCTATAGGGCAAAATGGTTATTCCACCCATAATTAGTTGAAAGCGTGGGCAGTGAAAAGAGATAGATTTTCATGGAGAATGCAATGAAATGAGGACATTATGGAAATTAACTAAAGGACATAGATGGAATTTCATAGAAAGTGTAAGGGTAAAACCTTCTACCCAAAAATTTAACTCGATGTCAAACCCTAAAAGTAGAGTACAATGTTGAATTATGATTTGGCAATTCGTAGATTTTTGTATGAATAGGTTAAGAAAAGATATTATTCCAAATATCATTGTTAAAGATACTTAAATGGTAAACCCTAAACCCTAAAACCCTAGACCCTAGACTCTAGACCCTAGACCCTAAACCCTAAACCCTGAACCCTACACCTTACACCCTAAACCTTGAACTCGAAACCGGAAACCCTAAACCCTAAACCCTGACCCTTGACCCATAAACCTTAAACCCTAACCCCTAACCCCTAATGCATAAACCCTAAACCCTAAACTCTAACTCCTAAACTCCAACCCCTGAACCCTAACCCCTAAATCCTAAACCCTAAACCCTAACCCCTAAACCCTAAACCTAAACCCTAAACCCTAGACCCTAAAACCTTAAAACCCTAGACCTTAGACCCTAAACCCTAAACTCGGAACCTTAAACCATGAACCCGAAACCCTAAACCAGAAACCCTTCAAACCCTAAACCCTAAACTTGAAACCCTAAACCCGAAACCCTTCAAACCCTAAACTCGAAACTTGAAACTTGAAACGCGAAACCTTAACCGCCCAACCCCTAACCCCTAACCCCTAACCCCTAAACCCAAACCCCTAAATCCTGAACCCTAAACCCTAACCCCTATCCTGTAAACCCTAAACCCTAAAACCTAACCCTTAACACCTAACCCCTAACACCTAACCCTTAACCCTTAAACCTTAAACCCTAAACCCCTAAAACCCCTAAAACCCTAAACCCCTAAAACCCTAAACCCTAAACCCTAAACCATAAATCGTAAACCCTAAAACCGTAAACCCCTAAACTCTAAACCCTGAACCTTGAACCCTAAACCCCAAACCCCAAACTCTAAACCTTAAACCCCAAACCCTAAACCCTAAAACCCTAAACGCACATATCGCATTGCAAACTTTGCCCATATATCTAGAGATTGTCTCACCCGAATATTGGAAATCATCCATAATAGTACAATATATCTTGTTTTTTCCAACGGTTGTTAAAAATATCATAACATTTTCTTCAATATTCATGCTTTTGGAGTCTCGCAAGTTCCTTTTTTGTGCCAAAATATATTATAAGTATTTAAAACATTGTTTATCCATGTGGCACTTCACAAATATTCTGTTAGGATGGCCATTAAGTACTTCCAACGTTTTATTGTGACCAATTAATGTGGATGTATGCCGTAATCGTCGTCCATGTGTTCTGAAGTCTGTTTCTAATGCGGCAACTGCAGACAATACAACTGCAACATCTACCAGAATTTCCCTTTTTTCATCAACATCATTTCTGTTACAAGCTGTATGCCTAGACGATGCCATCTAAACCTATACATTTGTAAAACATGGATCATCAATTCATACGGTTGTGGTACTTATGAAAATATAACATTCAATATTTAATTGTACTTCCAATCTCCAACTTATATGAAACATGCTCTAACATTAAAATAATAGCACATTGTATAAGTACATACAATAGCAAACATAAATTACATCAAATCCAAATCAAGATGTTGCAAAAAATAAACAACTACATAAGGGATCAGTGCCCACTGGTTAGTACAAAATTGTGGGACTACACGTATGACAAACCTACTCATCCTAATCAATTCGAAAACCTAGTATAAACCCAATTTAACCTATGCTTGAGTGGCATTTGTACGAATGCCTCCCTAAAACCTGGATTTTCATACAAGTAATCAACAACTATAATGTAAATATATGTATGAACTTGCATAGACGTCAAAATTTCCAAATAGTTGGACATAGAAAATCGATCAGATTGATGACTAGTGCTCTCTCCAATCCCCCCATCTTCACTACGATTTCCAACCCTGGATCCCCTACTTCTATTGACAAGTGCGTCTGACGATCTACTAATCACATCCAAAAGTTCTTGTCTCGAGCCGAATGTCTTCTTCCTCCTCTTGGGTCTTCCATGACCAGAGATGTTAGATTGATTTTCTCCCATCGTTCAATTCGAATTAGACTTTAAATTTACAAAAGAATAATAATACAAAATTCTTTACGTCAATAAATTTAGAAACCTTGGTTTACATTCAAGGGGATTAGATGAGAAGAGAATGTACATCAAGAAAGAGGAGAAAGGCAGGACACGCAGGCTCTATTTAATAAAATACAACCATACATACCCAAAAATATTTAAAACATTCACCCTTAGGTCTAAGGCTCATGTACCGGGCACCATACAATACACAAACAAGTACAAAGCATAAATTTCAAAAACAATCAATTTTTGAAATTAGTGGTTTAATTACATTTTACCCCCTGACAATTTGCAAATCTGTGTTTGGTCCAAATTTTTTTGAAACTTTGCATTTTAGCCCCTACACACTCGGAAGTGCGCTCGCTGCAGCGTGCATTGGTTATGCTGACGTCCATGCTCTATGTACGTTCGCCGCGACGATTTGGTGCGGTGCACGTCTGAAGGACGATCGCCGCGGCGATGGGTTTTATGCTCGATTGCGATTGCTGCATATGCATCGTCAGAACGCGCTGTAGCGATGGGTTATATCGCTGCGACGAGCGTACATAGATCTGTAGCTCCGGATCTGTTCATACAGCAACCAAAAACATTCTAACCGGATTTTGCAATCAATCAAACACATTGATCTCAAAAAAATCCATCATGCATTAAACCAAACCAGCAGATCATCAACAAATTAAAAATTAATTGATTAATCAATTTCTTAAAAACATATTTTAAGACAGATTTATGCAGATTCAATATGGCAACATATTATCATCAAATACATGTTATCAACCATACACATAAAAATTGTAAAATTCAATACCCTAGGCTCTGATACCACCGTTAGTAAACGATCCCGTAAACGCAGCGGAAACAAAAATAATATAACTCAGGGATCATTGACATGAGCCAAGATCAAGGGTATGATTTTACAATTTTATCATAATAAAGCAAGAATCTGCAAAAATTAATAATCTGTGTTTAGAAACCATACGCACGTTTGGAGGCTCCACCACGATTGTCTTTGAATGTTTTGCTACCGATCCAAGTGTAGGATCGAACCCACGTAGTCCACACGAAGACAATCTCAAAAGGACCAAAGAGGGATTTGCTAGATCCTCTTTGGCTTCAAGATTAAGAAGAAAAGAAATCAAATTGAATTGATTTAGGCCAAAGAAAGGTTTCTGCCGTGGGAGTGATTGAGAGGGCTGCTGTGTGTTTTAATTTTTTTAAAAGAAATTAATTAAATCAATAATTAACACACACACTTTTCTTTTTATAGTTAATCAATTTGCCCTAATCCCATACGGAATAGGCTTGGGCTCCAACCCAAATGCCCTATGTTGCCAAACACTCCCAATTTGATTTATTTTATTTTCCATCATTATCTCAATTAAAATCAATTAATATATATTTAGATATATATGTTAACATTTAACAATAATGATAATATATTTAAATATGTGCGAACACACATTTAAACGTAATTTCACTTATTTAATTTTTCTAACAAATTAAATAAAGGCTACGAACCTCAGCAAATTTAATTGCACTGTGAAATTACCAAGATACCCTTTCGCCTTAAAAGACGAAAACGCCCTTCTTTCTTCTTGGATCTTAAATTGTCTTCTATGTGTGTGACCCATAGGCTCCTCATCATATCGGTAGTGCATAGTATCGCGATTAACACCAATTAATCATCTCACTAATACACAGACCAAGATTGACCCCTAGCAAGGCATCATGGCCACCCGATAGATTCGGATTCAAAGAAAGTAGCTGTCAACGATATGGTTGCACGTACAATTCCCGATCCTTTCATCATACGTTATCTCGGCGAGACGAAGGCATAGAAATAGTGTCAACCTTCTATTACTCTCGATATTATTTATTCAGTTTCTGGACCAATGACCCGTATTGTAAATTGGATAGAGCAACAACTCAATCCCACCATGGCCACAATTTTAGTGTCATTGCCATATACTGAATTGCGTCGTGAGATAACTTTCTCCCATACCCGGGAGTGATGAATCCTCTGTCAATCCACTATAGTCTTGATACACTCCTTGATGCAGCCAATCACCATCGTATTGACTGCTCTGAAAAGAATTGCGTTAGGCTAGTGTCAAAATACACCAATCGGTCCACAAGGCGCTTCGGTGATCTCAAGTCTAAGGATCGCATGCACCACCATTCGTTAGAGGATTTGTTCCATAGACACTGGGGTTACCATCCATATGGAATCCTCTGGTGGGTCAGTCTAGTGGACTTGCTGCGGTGTAATCCCCTACAGCAAGCACCCATGTGTTGCACTAGGTTGTCACCAAACAACCTTGACAAGTGAGATCAGCCACTGCCTTTCGTCAGGGTCGTTCAACACTATGATAGCCTTACCGTATTATACGTGCCTTTACTTGAGAATAATACCCCCGGGGCACGGACGTTTCTAGAATGGCCACCATATGTGCTCATAGGGTTCTCACTATCAAGATTTGAAACACTTGATACGCTCGTCACGGTTCTGCCATTCTAAGGACATATATCAATAAATATTGCAATAATAATGATTTACGCGATATAGAATAAAATGCCTTTTATTGATCAATGAACATTATTACAAAGAGTCAATTCTACAATAATTGATTGGCTCTAAGGCATCTACTCTAACAGATACAGGCAAGGTTGACCAACAGCGTCTACAGTAGACTCGAAGTCTATAAAACATTGAAACTGCCTTCTTTGCCTACAGTAGTACTAAATCCTACGATGTGGCGCTTTCATTACAAACACATCTCTTCATATGACAACTCAAACCTGCCAAACAAATAGATATCTTGTATTACTAACAATTAATTATAGAATCAATGAAGACAGTATGATTTAACAGTTTCAAAACGTACAGTTTTGAAAGTATTTCCAAATGTTGCAAAAATGAATGAGTTAAATTAACATAATATGTTGTGATTTAAAAAAAAAAATAGACATCCCAACTAGAAATTTCATGTTGCCAGAACTTGATCGTAAAATAGCCAAACCCAATTTTGCAAATTTTGATTGACAAAACTGACCCTTTCACTTTTCTTTTCCTCTAAAAAAAGGCATTTTAACTCTATTCCAAATAATTTTTTTTTTTTTTTTTACTACAAATTGCCCATTTCACATTTTCATTTAGTTCACATGTTTCATATAATTTTCATTTCCCCCCTCATCTTCCCTTTTTATTTTTTTTTTACCCTTTAAAAAACCCAAACCCGTTTGGAACTTTAGTTGCTCTTGGTTGGAGGAGGGTGTGCAGGTGGGTGGCCGATGGAGGGTGAACTTCATTGGGAAATGTGCACCGGTGGTGGCAATCAGAAGATGGTGGCAATCGAAAGATGGTGGCCTTGAGTCTTAAGCGATAGAAAAAGGTGTTTTTGGGTGGTGTTTTTGAATGTAGGTGGAAGAAACCCAAACCCGTTTGGAACTTTGGTGGCTCTTGGTTAAAGGTGGGTGGCCGATGGTGGGTGAACTTCACTAGGAAATGTGAATCAGTAGTGGCAATTGAAAGATGGTGGCAATTGGAAGATGGTGGCCTTGAGTCTTGAGCAGTAGAAGAAGGTGTTTTTGGGTGGTGTTTTTGAATGCAGGTGGAAGAGGATGTTATGGTTGTTGTAACGTGGAAGAGGGTGGCGGTGGGTTTGTAATTTTTGAAGAAGAAATGTGGAAGAGGGTGGCGGTGGTTCTGATCTTTGAAAAATAAGGTGAAAGCCTTGGTATAAGGTGGAAGCCGTAGATAAGCTGAAGAAGAAGGAGAAAAAAGAAGAAAGAAGGCAAAAAAAAAAAAGGTGAATTGTGGCGGTGGTTGATCTTTGAAGAAAGTGGAAGTGATATGAAGGTGGAACCGTGAAGACCACTAAAGAAGAAGGAGAATAAAAGAAGAAAGAAGGAAAAAAAAATGAAAGTAAATTGTAGCGCCGCCTGCATAATTAGAATCAGAAGTCAGAGTCAAATTTTTATCCCGAGTAATGAGCCAAATGTGTTAAATATAATGAATAAAATATTATTTCATAAATAAAAAAACCTCTCTGAACTCTAACTCGTCTTCGTCAAACTTCTTCTTCTTCTCAAATCGCTCCAATCATCAGCCCTCTGTTGTGCGTCCGATGTGTCGTGCTCCAACCGTCAGCTCTCTATCGTCCTTCCGTCATTTTTCTTTACGGCAAACTTCTTCTTCTTCTCCAATTGCTTCAGTCGTCAGCTCTCTGTCGTGCGTCCGACGTTGTCGCGCTCCAATTGTCAGCCTTCTGTCGTCCTTCCATCATTTTTCTTTTCGGTAATGAGTTAATTTGTTTTCTTCATATGGATCTTTTTTGTTTAAATCTTTATTTCTAGTCATACAGTCTTGATCCGCTTGATTTCGCTATTTTTGTGGTACTGGATACTGCTTGGGTACTAGATATTCAAACTTTCTATATATTCAAAATCGCGCAATGAAATATGAGAAATTATGTTGAAATATTCTTTCTAATGGAAAAACGGTTTCTAGGTAGGTGTTATATGTTCACTTACTTGAATGAAGATAGCTTTATCCTTCATCCCCACAAGAACACTTTTGAAAGAAATTCTTTGTTTTAGGTCTTTAGCCCTTTTTATTTGCTTGTGTAAATGTTCAAAGGTGTGAATTTAAAATATATTGCTAATGTTTGATTGGAGGTTGAGAGATTGTGAGTAATGAAACCATGATTTGACAGTGGCAGAGTTAAATATAGAGCCTTCGCGGAATGAAAATACTAGTAAACATTCAGTTTTGTATTATTTTTTAATAAAAGGTACCACTTAGCAACTTGCATCTTCCTGTTTTGTGTTGTTGTTTATTTCCCATAAAGTGTATTAATCTTACTAGGAGTTGCATTTACTTGGTTGTTAAAATTTTTTTGCAATTTGATTCTAGTTGGCAAATGATATGGAACTGTCTGATGCCTGGGTTACCAATATTTATCAATCTAACCACAATTGTAAGTTTTTTGTTGGCTGAGTTCTTTTATAAATTATGTTTAATTGTTTGAGAATATTTCCTGTTCTATTGGTTAGGAAGCCTGTATTTACTTCTCTTGTTGCAAGGTCTCTTTGCTCCTTATGTTCTATTTATAAGATGTATTTAGCATTTTTTTTTTCTTCAATTACAGATCCTTACACTACATTTTAAATTTGGATGTTTTACACTTTATTATTGTCGTCTTTTATTCGCTAGCAATATTGGCTTTTGTAGTTATTCTGATTGATAGAGTTGTGTGGATTTCATTAAATTGGTTATCTACAATAATATTAGCATGAAACTTAACCTGCGTTTTTATGAAATTTATCACTAATCTGTTAAAAGGTAAATCTTTTGACTATTATGGAACTTTGAAGATGAGAAGTATCTATTTCCTTTCCAACCTTTTTCGGTTTTTCCACAAAAAATGTCAATCTTAAAAAAAATGTTAACCATGAGCCTAGGTTTGTTTTTTCTTCCCCTTATTTTGTTGTGCCTGTTCAATCTCAATTTTTTTGGTGCAGATGAGTAAACTTTTCGTAGTTTATGTTGGGTATAAGCCTGACATATATGACAGTTAGGATGAATGCAAACTCAAGTTCAGGGAGTTTAGAATGTTGTGCATTGTTCTTTCTATCCAAGTTATGATACTATAGCTACTTTTGAAGAATTTATAGAAGAAAGAAACTGGTTGGAAGGAGTAAGACTCATTCTTTATTCTCTTTCTAGGAATGTGCTAAAGTGGATTCACGAATTGAACATATTCTCACTGAAATATGTGTTCATTCCTATAGTCCTCTGGTGAGTTTTTTGATATTGTGGCTGTATGCATTGGTTTTATACTTACCAAAACGCGGACATGAGTTGATTTTGGTTGCTTAAGAGTTGATATTGATAATATACAACAATTATGCTGAAAGGGGTCATTGGAGTTTACTGATTTTGTGCAACTTTGGTGGAGATGTAAACTTGGAAATTAAAACTCGATGCATGGTGCTGCTTGATTCGCTTGGATCAAAAAATGGAAAGACATTGCAACCTCTGATTCGGCAATAAACTTTGATTATTTCACAATTATTTGCAAGCATATTAAAGCACATGATGAAATTGTATTGTTGGAGATGTGGTATTGGGATGGGTTTCAAATTGTCCAAGCTTAATTATGTAAGTTTGTGATGGATATTTATAAATCAGGAACAATGCCCCAGCATCCAGCATTGGTTGACAAACTGCCTTTGCTAGTGCCTAAGGTGATAAAACAGTATATTGTGTTGGTTGACGGTAATTAGTGGTTGATATGTTCAGTATTTCATGTATTTGTTGTGACCGATAAATGCACTCACCAGGTCCCTCAACAACGGAACCAGATGGATTGCGGATATTTCGTATTGTATTATATAATGAAGTTTGTGGAAGCTGCCCCAGAAGATTTTTCAATCAATGACGGGTATCCTTACTTTGTAAGTACTGCAGTCTTTTAATTGATCAGATTGATTTGTTTATTCTCTATTCAATTATAATATGTGGGTTATTGTTGTTGATTTTTATTCTCCACAGATGACGCATGATTGGTTTACACAAACTGAATTTATAGCCTTCTATGACAAATTGTTATGTGAAGTTCAGTAGCATAGCCTGCATTTTATTCATTTATGTACAATTATACTGTATTGAGTATTGTGTAATTAGTTGTTGCGGATGTAAAATGGATTTCATTTAAAAAATGGTGGTTAAGTTGTTCACTGTTGCGAAGTGCAAAATTATGTAATATTATTGGTTCACAGGTTTAAAGAGCATCATTATTCAGCTTCTAGTTAATTTATTGGAACATTACTTGGATTCAGCATAATGTAAATGCACAGGTACTCCGAAATATGTGATATGACAAATGCACCAATAATTCTCACAATTTTCATAGATAGTTTCGGCCCAAGATAAGTGGAAAAAGTTAACAAATTTCCTCAAATATGCAAACTTGTTTCTAAATTCCAGCCATGGTGTAAACCAAAAAAAAGTTAATTTTTCTGTTGCCTTGAAAAAAAAAATGGTTTCAATTGAATTAAAGTAGAAATAAACATGTACGAATTATAATTTGTGGTAATACAAAAATAAGAGTTCTAGATAGAGTTTTAAATTCGGAGATGCCAACTATATTTGTTGCAATACTAGGATCAGGTGTTGAATGTATATCCGACAGAAAATACAATAGGTTTTTTTTTTGGAGTTTCAATAGTCTGTGTAAATTTGTCAATAAATAATTTAACAATAAAATACTTGGCTAAAATACAAGAAAAAATATTTTGTTAATTGATAATTTCTTTTATTAACCAAATATGTTAATTATTTACACCCAGTAATCATCTAAAGGGCATTTTAGTAAAATCTAATCAAGACATCTCGTTCATGCTGAAACCAAACAGATTAATTAGTAATACAAGTAATCATTGCAAGGGAATTCTAGTAAAAAGGTATTTAAGGACATCTGTTATTACTGTCAACCAAGCACATTAATTATTAATACATTCCAATTGAACCAAGCACAATAATAATTTAAACCCGGTAATCTACAATGTAATCTTTCTTTCCGGTAATCTTATTACTAAGATAAAAAAACATTATATGATCTAAACGCCCCCTAAGTGTTATGTACTGTGGGTAATGAGTCTTCCGAAAATGGTTAAATTTGAAGATAATAACCTTTATTTTTCGATAAAATAAAAATGCAAAATAAAATTTAAAATTGTTCCCATCCTGCCAAAAGCTTCCTCACTTGTTAACAAATGATTATATTTAACTATATCTATAAAGTTTATAATTAAAAGCTAATAAATATATTAGCAATAAATACATTATTTATAATTAAAAACACTTTTTTTCTTACCGAACTCTTGAGAATTTTTATACCACGTTTTTGTGTGTGTGTGTGTGTGTGTGTGTTTGTGTGTAATGTATAGTATATGTTTACGAATAAGTTAAAATTAAATTTTAAAAGTTGTAAAACACAACTAACATTAATTATGTTTAAAAAACAAATTAGGATCCCAAATTTCCAGAAAAAAGCGGGAGTTGAAATGGCAAAAGAGATAAGTTGAGCTCTTCTTTCCAGCAAGTGTCTCGACTTATCAACTTACGTTAGATGAGAGGTGAATCTGATGCAAAACACTCTTAGATGTCTTTTAAGAACATGAAACTAGATCTGAAACAAGTTTGCCTTTTTCCATGATATTTTTTTTTTTTTCATTTTTTCAACTCGAATCTCTCTTCAATACTCTGAATTTGCTTCTAATTCATATTTAGTTTGCTTTATGATCTTGTGGTTACGTTTTAAATAAATGGGAAATATTTCGAGTGGAAGGAGAGTCAAAGCATACGTTCCTTATCGATGGGATTTTAGACGTTTTTTTATTGCCTTTCTTGTAATGTATAGATTATGCAATTGAGGTTTAGTCTTGTTATGCCTGAAAATGTAGGGCCGACGCAAGACTCAGTCAGCATAAAAAGTCAGAGCTTAGGTAGGCCCGCACAGCCAGTCAGAGGCAGCCATGCCATACAATGACAGGGGCGGCATGCTCGTGTCAGGGGAGTGGGTGCGCGTCAGACCAGCCAGGAGCTATAGCGATTCCACGTGTCCAATCCCAACACCAAATCGCGTAAATCACTCTAGAAGGTGGGCAATGGGACATAAAGAAGGATTTGCACGGATAATCTCACCAACTCACAGATTTAGTAATCATAACCTTAATCCATCCCACTATAAATTGAGAACTTCACTCTCATTTAAGGGATTAGCTAACCTCTCTAAAGAAAAGATAGCATTCTCTCTCTCTTATAATCATCTGTAAGTCAGTCTACTGAACGCGACCTTACTGCTATCGTTAATAAAAAGTCAGTGGACGTAGGATCTACTTCCTTAGCATTCGAACCACTTTAAATGCCGTTCTCTATTGTTTTTATCCATTTCTCTCATTCACGTGTGTCTTCTAGGCCAGCCCAGCATTTCACACGTGTATTTGGTTGGTGTCAAAATCATGCATCAATAGTTTGGCGCTAGAAGGAGGGCCTGATTTAGTATTCGTCCTTCATCAGGAGAATCTCTAACTTACTGGTCCTACAACAGCAAATGGCTCACCGACTTGAACCTGAGCGAACCAACCAGGGTGCTAAGGAGATTCCCCAAGTATAGGACACCTCTCCCGAGGTACCTTCGGTTCCGAAAAATGTTGCGGGGGATATCCTGTCAAGTTCACTACTTGACCCTGCCATTAGAAGCTACCTGGAGAGGTTCGAAAATACTCTCCAGACGGTCAATCAAAGGTTGGACCATTTGGACTGGGGCATGCTGGTGCATGTTTCCTACAACATGCAATATGTAGCAAGTATACTAATCACACAAGTAATATAATGATGAGTAAAGATCGTTCCCACGAGGATTGTTAGCTAACCACTAAGTATTATACTGTTCTCAAGTTGGAGCAATCGAAATCTTTGGATTGATGGGAGCTAATTATAACTAATCTGAACAATAACTTTTAAACTAAAATTTAACTAAAGATTGTAAGATGAAAACTCAGAAAATCAATTCAAGTAAAAAGGGTAGGGTTTTGACTTCATTCAGATTCTATGGGTTAAACCTAAAATTTCGCTGCTTTCACATTCGTATGCATTGATTGTAAACCAAACTCACTAAGGTGTTTAACATACCTTCTCAGGCTATGTTTCCCTATTCTTCCTTGTTAACCTTCCGCACCCAACAAATTGAAGGTTAACAATTCCAAACTCATTAAGCAAAAGAATCCTACAATGATTTCATTAATTCTTGGATCTATCTCTAGCATCCAATACTATAATGGTGATTACCCAAGAAGCCTAACATGATTCATTTCTCAATCTCATCATGTTCATCACATAAAGCATTAAAATTTAGAGTAAACACACAATCAACACATAGTCATATGAATAAAACATGATCAATAATTAACCCATTGGAAATCCGAATTACAATCAAAACCCTAACCCAAAATGGATTAGTTCATAGCTAAATTAATACTACAATTAAGAAAAACGAAAATAATCAAGTTCAACATAATGAAAAGTAAGAGAGAGGATAAGAAATCTCCCCAATTGATGAATCCCTTGGTTCAAAATCGAATCTTCACCCTTTCAATTGCTAAAAATCTCTAAGCTTAATCCAAAAATAATGTAAAAGTTGCTAACCCTACTTCCTGCACGACCTTCGGCAAAAAGGTTAAGTTTTTCTTTTATACCTCGCCCTAATTTTCTAAGAAAAATACGCACAACGTAAAATTGTGCGTTTTACAAAACTGAAAATCACGATTGTCGCCGCTGCGAAGAAGAAACTTCGCCGCGGCGAGGAAAGCCTCAGACTTGTTCTTTTCTGCCGTACTTCACCGCGGCGAAGGACAAATCTTCGCCGGGGCGAAGCAACTTGAAAGGTTCTGAAATTACCGAACTGTCACTCTGCTTGCTTCTTTGCTTTCTTCTTCGATTCTCGGTGCTCTTCCTTTCAAACAAGCCTCATCGTGCTTTATCCTGCTTTCGAACTCTCTTAACTTCTGAGATCCGCTAACTTCTGTGTCGAAAACTTTTGATTTTGCCCTTATTTGATCAACATGTCCATTTTAACCTGAAACACAAAATGTAAAGAATTAAACAACAATTCAGGTCAAAATGCACCACAAATTACCTGAAATCCGAATAAAAAGACTCATGAAAACTGTATAATCCAAACTTATGAGAATTAGCTGCTTATAAGGCAATTTGAGCCTATAAGCATTTGAAATTTGAGTGATTGCATGTTTAATTAAAATACTTATAAGTAACTCATAAGTAGTTGACCTTTTTGGTAAAATGTGACTTATAAGTACATTTTATTATTAAAATAACTAAAAAGGGTACTAAATTATTTTATCAAATAAAAAATAAGGTTAAATAATAGAGTTTTAAAATTAAATAGGGGTAATTCGGTAATATATTTGGTCACAATAGCTTATAAGCAGAGTGCTTATAAGCCAATAATAATAATAATAAAATAAATTGGGTTTTTTTTTTTGGGGGCGGGCTTATAAACCTAAAAAAATTATAAATAAACATGTCAGCTTGATTTTAGAGCTTATAAACTGGTTTGACCAGTTTATAAACTCATACAAACAACCCATTAGAAGATGATAATGTGTTTCATTTAGGAATTTGTAAAAAAATTAATGAATTTATTTTTATTTTTATTTATTTTTTATTTTTTGTAAAAAAAATTATCAACCTCATTAGTCTTGTGGTCAAGAAAATTTATTCCCTTTATTAACTTTCTATGTTTAAACTACCTTAAAACACCTATTACATTTGTAGTTTACCTGGAACATTGGACTTGTAGGGTGTTCAATGGGCTTTGAGGATTAGTTGAGGTACGTGTAAGTCAGCCCAAAATAAATAAATATTTTTTTTTTACTATTTTATAAATTCGTACATAAAATCCGTTATCATTTTCCAAATCTCATTTCAAACACATAAATCAAACTAAACGCATGCAAATTTAATAAAAACACATAATATAATAAATTTAATAAGAAACTTAAAAGCAATAATTTTGGGTATTTTAATCTTTTAGGTAAAAAAAGGGACTGGGTGGATTTTTCACTTCAAGAATTCTCTGGGGGTATTTCTATTTAACTCAAACCTCATGTGGGATTTTTTTTTAATCTCGATTTAGAGAGCTAGATTGATCCCATTTCAGAGTGGACTCGACCACCATCTGCGTGGTTCTCAACTATCTGGTGGGCACTACATATTTCTCATGCATCATGTCAGCTTTAGTATTATTTCACAAATTTTTATATTTACTCTTTAAATTAAAAATTATAATAAACAAATTACAGCTGAGATAAAGGTTCAAGTTTCATCCTCTCAATTAGTCAAACTGCAAGACCCTGTTTAGATCATGAATAATATTATTGATATATAATTAATATCCAGTAGGTTATATTCAAATAAATTAACCATTCAATTAATATTAATTCTTCAATTTTCTTGTACTTTAACCTTGATTAAATTAACTATACTTGACTAATGGTTTTCATAATGCATTTACTGTTGTCAAGAATCATATCTCCATAGCCATGCTAGCTAGTAAATCAAATAAATACACGTAACCATATCGAATAGTAATGCACGTAACCATAACATTAATGTTCTCAAAGTAAAGGTGGTGCTCGACTGAAAACCACATTTTTATGTGCACAGCCACATTAATATTAGTACGTATGTTATTTGGGATAAGAAAAATAATACAGTCACCGATGGTAGTACACCGAATTTATATACCGAATGACGTGACAAAATCCTGATCGTTGATTAATTTTAACTTAATATTAATCAACGGTTAGGATTTTGCCACATTATTCGCATGAAATTCGTACTACCATCGATAGCGTATAGTATTACTCTTTGGGATAATAGCATAAAGTACCCTTTAAATTTTTAAATTTATCATTTGGTTGATAATTTTTGCACTTTTATCATATAACCCTTGAATTTTGAAAATTGATCATGGGAACTCCTTTGTCCAACTCTGCTATGTTGTCATTTATGGTGAATGGGTGCAATGATAACTTTGGTTTGATAACAAAATATTGTAAGAAAACTCCAACAGATTGGCCTGATGATCAAGAAAGTTTGCTTCCTTCCTTAATTTCTTAAGTTCAAACCTTGGGGTCATTTACCATAATAACATTGTAGATTACCTAGTCTTTTGGGTTTGTAAGGTATTCAACCGACTTTGAGGATTAGTTGAGGTATATGCAAGCTAGCCCGAACAACTCGGCTACCAAAATATATATATATTGTAAGAAAATAGTAACCTTGGTCTTATAAAAAGTCAGTTTTGTAAACCTAATGACAATATAATTGAGTTAAGGCAAAGGAGTGCATGTGATAAATACTTTAAACTTTGAGGGCTCATATAATAAAAAATGAATGAAAGTTATTATGTTAATGTGAATTCCAAAATCTTAAGGATAGTCGATATTTTGCCCCTTTTTTTTCTTGATTTGTTGAGCAAATTAAGCGCTTATTTCATGTTACATGTCATTGTCTATGCACGATATTGCTGACTTTTTTCAAAATCTCTTTATAAGTTTAAAAAGTTATAAATAAACATGTCAGTTTGATTTTAGAGCTACAAACACCCCATTAAAAGATGATAATGTATTTCATTTAGGAATTTGTAAAAAAATTAATGATTTTATTTTTATTTTTATTTATTATTTATTTTTTGTAAAAAAAATTATCAACCTCATTAGCCTTGTGGTCAAGAAAGTTTGTTCCTTTATTAACTTTCTATGTTTAAACTACCTTAAAACACCTATCACATTTGTAGTTTACCTAGAACATTAAACTTGTAAGGTGTTCAATGGGCTTCGAGGATTAGTTGAGGTACGTGTAAGTCAGCCCAAAATAAATAAATATTTTTTTTTACTATTTTATAAATTCGTACATAAAATCCGTTATCATTTTCCAAATCTCATCTCAAACACATAAATCAAACTAAACGCATGCAAATTTAATAAAAACACATAATATAATAAATTTAATAAGAAACTTAAAAGCAATAATTTTGGGTATTTTAATCTTTTAGGTAAAAAAAGGGACTGGGTGGATTTTTCACTTCAAGAATTCTCTGGGGGTATTTCTATTTAACTCAAACCTCATGGGGGATTTTTTTTTAATCTCGATTTAGAGAGCTAGATTGATCCCATTTCAGAGTGGACTCGACCCACCATTTGCGTGGTTCTCAACTATCTGGTGGGCACTACATATTTCTCATGCATCATGTCAGCTTTAGTATTATTTCAGAAATTTTTATATTTACTCTTTAAATTAAAAATTATAATAAACAAATTATAGCTGAGATAAAGGTTCAAGTTTCATCCTCTTAATTAGTCAAACTGCAAGACCCTGTTTAGATCATGAATAATATTATAAATATATAATTAATATCCAGTAGGTTATATTCAAATAAATTAACCATTCAATTAATATTAATTCTTCAATTTTCTTGTACTTTAACCTTGATTAAATTAACTATACTTGACTAATGGTTTTCATAATGCATTTACTGTTGTCAAGAATCATATCTCCATAGCCATGCTAGCTAGTAAATCAAATAAATACACGTAACCATATCGAATAGTAATGCACGTAACCATAACATTAATGTTCTCAAAGTAAAGGTGGTGCTCGACTGAAAACCACATTTTTATGTGCACAGCCACATTAATATTAGTACGTATGTTATTTGGGATAAGAAAAATAATACAGTCACCGATGGTAGTACACCGAATTTATATACCGAATGACGTGACAAAATCCTGATCGTTGATTAATTTTAACTTAATATTAATCAACGGTTAGGATTTTGCCACATTATTCGGTACATAAATTCAGTGTACTACCATCGGTGGCTGTAGTATTACTCTTTGGGATAATAGCATAAAGTACCCTTTAAATTTTTAAATTTATCATTTGGTTGATAATTTTTGCACTTTTATCATATAACCCTTGAATTTTGAAAATTGATCATGGGAACTCCTTTGTCCAACTCTGCTATGTTGTCATTTATGGTGAATGGGTGCAATGATAACTTTGGTTTGATAACAAAATATTGTAAGAAAACTCCAACTGATTGGCCTGATGATCAAGAAAGTTTGCTTCCTTCCTTAATTTCTTAAGTTCAAACCTTGGGGTCATTTACCATAATAACATTGTAGATTACCTAGTCTTTTGGGTTTGTAAGGTATTCAACCGACTTTGAGGATTAGTTGAGGTATATGCAAGCTAGCCCGAACAACTCGGCTACCAAAATATATATATATTGTAAGAAAATAGTAACCTTGGTCTTATAAAAAGTCAGTTTTGTAAACCTAATGACAATATAATTGAGTTAAGGCAAAGGAGTGCATGTGATAAATACTTTAAACTTTGAGGGCTCATATAATAAAAATGAATGAAAGTTATTATGTTAATGTGAATTCCAAAATCTTAAGGATAGTATGATATTTTGCCCCTTTTTTTTTTTCTTGATTTGCTGAGCAAATTAAGCAGCTTATTTCATGTTACATGTCATTGTCTATGCACGATATTGCTGACTTTTTCAAAATCTCTTTATAAGTTTAAAAAAGTTATAAATAAACATGTCAGTTTGATTTTAGAGCTACAAACACCCCATTAAAAGATGATAATGTATTTCATTTAGGAATTTGTAAAAAAATTAATGATTTTATTTTTATTTTTATTTATTATTTATTTTTTGTAAAAAAAATTATCAACCTCATTAGCCTTGTGGTCAAGAAAGTTTGTTCCTTTATTAACTTTCTATGTTTAAACTACCTTAAAACACCTATCACATTTGTAGTTTACCTAGAACATTAAACTTGTAAGGTGTTCAATGGGCTTCGAGGATTAGTTGAGGTACGTGTAAGTCAGTCCAAAATAAATAAATATTTTTTTTTACTATTTTATAAATTCGTACATAAAATCCGTTATCATTTTCCAAATCTCATCTCAAACACATAAATCAAACTAAACGCATGCAAATTTAATAAAAACACATAATATAATAAATTTAATAAGAAACTTAAAAGCAATAATTTTGGGTATTTTTAATCTTTTAGGTAAAAAAAAGGGACTGGGTGGATTTTTCACTTCAAGAATTCTCTGGGGGTATTTCTATTTAACTCAAACCTCATGGGGGATTTTTTTTTAATCTCGATTTAGAGAGCTAGATTGATCCCATTTCAGAGTGGACTCGACCCACCATTTGCGTGGTTCTCAACTATCTGGTGGGCACTACATATTTCTCATGCATCATGTCAGCTTTAGTATTATTTCAGAAATTTTTATATTTACTCTTTAAATTAAAAATTATAATAAACAAATTATAGCTGAGATAAAGGTTCAAGTTTCATCCTCTTAATTAGTCAAACTGCAAGACCCTGTTTAGATCATGAATAATATTATAAATATATAATTAATATCCAGTAGGTTATATTCAAATAAATTAACCATTCAATTAATATTAATTCTTCAATTTTCTTGTACTTTAACCTTGATTAAATTAACTATACTTGACTAATGGTTTTCATAATGCATTTACTGTTGTCAAGAATCATATCTCCATAGCCATGCTAGCTAGTAAATCAAATAAATACACGTAACCATATCGAATAGTAATGCACGTAACCATAACATTAATGTTCTCAAAGTAAAGGTGGTGCTCGACTGAAAACCACATTTTTATGTGCACAGCCACATTAATATTAGTACGTATGTTATTTGGGATAAGGAAAATTTTACAATTATCGACGGTAATACACCGAATTTATGCACCGAATGACGTAACAAAATCCTGATCGTTGATTAATTTTAACTTAATATTAATCAACGGTCATGATTTTGTCATGTCATTCGGTGCATAAATTCAGTGTACTACCATCAGTGGCTGTAGCCTTACTCTTTGGGATAATAGCATAAAGTACCCTTTAAATTTTTAAATTTATCATTTGGATGATAATTTTTGCACTTTTATCAAATAAACCCTTGAAGTTTGAAAATTGATCATGGGCACTCCTTTGTCCAACTCTGCTATGTTGTCATTTATGGTGAATGGGTGCAATGATAACTTTGGTTTGATAAGAAAATATTGTAAGAAAACTCCAACGGATTGGCTTGATGATCAAAAAAGTTTGTTTCCTTCCTTAATTTCCTAAGTTCAAACCTTGTGGTCATTTACTATAATAATATTGTGGATTACCTAGTTCTTTAGGTTTGTAAGGTATTCAACCAATCTTGGGGATTGGTTGAGGTATACGCAAGCTAGCCCGAACAACTCAGCTACCAAAATATATATATATTGTAAGAAAATAGTAACCTTGGTCTTATAAAAAGTCAGTTTTGTAAACTTAATGACAATATAATTGAGTTAAGGCAAAGGAGTGCATGTGATAAATACTTTAAACTTTGAGGGCTCATATAATAAAAATGAATGAAAGTTATTATGTTAATGTGAATTCCAAAATCTTAAGGATAGTCTGATATTTTGCCCCTTTTTTTTTTCTTGATTTGCTGAGCAAATTAAGCAGCTTATTTCATGTTACATGTCATTGTCTATGCACAATATTGCTGACTTTTTCAATATCTCTTTACACATTGCTCTCCTCGTGGCCTTCTATTTTTTACATGCACAAAAATTTACACCTTATTAAATACCCATCACCCCACTCACTGCAAAGCAAATCATTTAGAACCTGAAATCTACTTCCCGCCATGCCTCAAACCTTTATTCAATGGCTGAGCTTTGTGGGGGCAGTATGGCTTCAATCCATAAACGGAACAAACATAAATTTCCCTGCTTACTCATCCGAACTCAAAACTCTTCTCTCCATATCCCAACTCCAACTCAACAATCTTGCCTTCGCCTCAGACGCCGGCAAGCTTTTCGGTTGGATTTCGGGCATTGCAGTTGTTTATATGCCACCCTGGCTCGTTCTCATGTTTGGTGCCACTCTTGGTTTGATCGGTTACGGTTTGCAATATCTCTTCATCACAAACCAAATCTCCTCTCTTTCATATGGCTATATCTTTTTCCTCACTGTTGTGGCAGGAAATAGCATTTGTTGGATCAATACCGTCTGTTATGTTGTAATCATTAGAAACTTCCCATCAAATCGTAAAGTAGCCGTGGGAATAACAACTAGCTACTTAGGATTAAGTGCAAAAATCTATACAGGTATTGTCGATGCCTTATACTTTCCCACAGAAAGAGCTAAAGCTTATCTCCTTCTCAATTCCATCCTTCCTTTACTCGTTTGTGTCATAGCCGCGCCTCTACTTAGAGATGTTAAAGTTGGAAAATGTAGAAGAATGAGAGGCGGGTTCTTTGTTATGTTTGTGATAACAATAGTCACGGGAACTTATGCCATTATTGGTAGCTTTAATTGGGTGTCAAAAATATTGTCGCCGCTTAAGAATATGATTGGTATGATAGTATGTCTATTAGTCCCATTAGTGATTCTATTTGGAGAAAAAGATTAGAGATGTTTTAGCGATAAAATGGTGGTTAAATGGAGAGCCAAATGTGTATAATTCAACAATAGAAGAGAATATTAGTGTGGAGAGAGTGGAGAACGGAGTAAGGGAAGATGAAGAAGATGTAAGGGAGATTGAAGATCATGAGATTGGTGTAATGGAGGAAATTGGGGTGAAGTTGATGGTGAAGAGAGTGGAATTTTGGTTGTATTTTTTTGTATATTTATTTGGTGCAACTCTTGGTCTTGTGTTTCTGAACAACTTGGGACAAATAGCCGAGTCACGTGGGTTCTCTGGACCTTCTTCTCTCGTTTCTTTGTCTTCTTCATTCGGTTTCTTTGGCCGTCTCTTGCCATCTCTTTTCGACTACTTTTTCTCAAGGTATGTCTTTGTTCTCTACTCTTCATTTAGCATCATGCTCTTACTAATTACATAAAATGAACAAAAAAGATTATAATAAAATTTTGGTTACCTCCCATATATCTCACCTTATCTTTAGGCACAGAGGTGATGATTTTTAGAAAAGAATCAAAATAGAATATATAGACATAGGTGAAATGAGCCCTACTCTTCCTTTCCAACGGCCCCGTTATTGGTGCTTGGTGGTGCATTTACTCATTTTATTTTTTGTTAATCAGAAGGTTGCATCTACTTCTTATAGGCGTTTAATGAAATATTATATATATTCTGAGCAAATGTCATTAAAGTTGTGTGACTAATTGCTTCTTTCATAAAATAAAAAATAAGAAATCAGAGACTAATCGCTTTCTTTTGGTTCATATATTAAAAACTCCAGAACCTTGGTATCTGAGAATTTTTCTCTATATATATACACACAATATACCAGTGTCAGAGAGTTGGTCAATTTGAAGGACGAGTCATTTCTATTGTGTACATTTGTTACTAGTTTGCTAGAGACGTACAAGTATAGTAATTAATATATGCGTTTTTGTCTGTTTGTTTCAGGAGCAAGTATATGATTTCAGGCACAGGTTCGATAGTTGCATTAACGGCTCCGATGGCGGGAGCTTTCATTTTACTTCTAAACACAACCAACCTTGCTCTCTATGTGAGCACTGCCATTATAGGGATCTGTACAGGAGCAATTACTTCCTTATCGGTAGCCACAACCACCGAGCTGTTTGGTTCTAAGAATTTCAGTGTCAACCATAACATTGTGGTTGCAAATATTCCAATTGGCTCCTTTCTTTACGGCTACGTAGCCGCCCTTATTTATCATAAGGGAAGCAATGAACATGGCCAATGCATTGGAATGGATTGTTACAGATATACTTTCATTTTCTGGGGGTCTCTTTGTTTCTCTGGGACTTTCCTAGCTTTCATATTGTATATCCGTACAAGAAAATTCTACTCAGGTTAGAAGGCAATGAAAAATTCTAATAAATTTCTCTGATAGGGAAGTATAGTTATAAATTTTATAAAATGATAGGTATTTAATATTTTCCGATTTATCGTTTTTATGTGTAGACACTTGTATGAATATTGTTGTGCAAAAAATACACACTAAAGTCAATACCATCAATTAGAGTTCAACAAACACTTAAAAATAAGGTGACATTAGCTGTCAAAAACCTAAACCGTCTCCAAGAGATATTTTATATCAATCCTATTTCATTTTAAGATAAGGATTAAGGAGTAGTCTCCAGGTGTTAAGACAACTTACAAAAACACTCACTATATTAACTTCAAAAGTATAAATTGATACTTGTCTTCATACAAAAAAGAGGTTGGACATAGATTTGAGCGAGCTGGGTATAGATATGAGGTTCATTATTTTTCATTGTAAAAAAAATATTTCTCTATCTTTGTACACCTTATAGGCAATATCATAAAAATAGTCAGAGAACAATAAAATCACAATGAATGGAGGATTCGTTTTAAGCATCCAAACCACTTTGAAATCAATCTCTCATTTATTACTTAGTCTATGCATTAGATTATCATAATTATTCACGTGTAATTTCTAAAAGCAGATTAACACTTTGCACTTACGATTTGTTGGTATCAAAATCAAGTATTAACAAATATAATCCATTAATTTCATATATAGAGTTACAGTAATTTTTGTGAGATCTATATCTTATCGTCTTATCGTTTAAATGACCAGTTCATTGCAAATGATTATCTAGTAGGATATATATATATATACATATATATATATATATATATATATATATATATATATATGTGTGTGTGTGTGTGTGTGTGTGTGATTTAACATGGTTGCGTAAAATATAAGGCAAAAAGCAATTTGAATATTGAAATAGCGATATTAGCCTGCCCAATTACTTTAGTTGAGATATAGGAATTGAAATTAATGACATGCCACTGCCTTTCCAAGAACATTTAATTGTATGCCAAACAATAGTAGGATCTGGGCGGCCTTAAATTATTCTAAAATATTAGGGTGTATTTGTTTTATTATTTTGAGTAGTACTTTTAAAATATTATTGGTAGGTAGAGTTGGGTGATTATTATGAGGTAGAATTTAAAAATCAACAAAAAACCCCATAGGTTTGCTAATTTAACTAAACACCCCAATACATAAAAATTTTATAAAATGACAAAAACACTCCCACCACACATAGTTGCCAGATTTTGGCCACCACCGTCGGAATCTGGCGTTACGAGGCACGACCGACTAGATTTGGCCGGTCGTGTGCTGAGTTGGCCTTTTCCAGCCAGATCCACTATGGAGTTCATTGACAACGAAGTGGTGACGCTCTTAAACCCCCACCATGATGCTCTAGTCATCACCCTCCCGATAGCCAACATCCTCGTCAAGAGGATCCTCGTAGACCCTGGGTCATCTGCAAACATCTTGTTCTTTGACGCACTCAAAGTCATAGGAATAGATGAGTCAAACATCATCCGCCATTCTACTCTACTCGTTGGTTTCAGTTTGGAACATAATACACAATAGGGGAGATATATAGCTCTACCAGTCTATGCCGAGGGGATCAACCTCCAAACTACCTTCATGATACTAGACGCCCCCTCCCCTTATAATGTGATCCTTGACCGACCTTGGATCCATGGCATGTGGTCCATCCCCTCCACCTTCTGCTAGACCATTTAGTTCCCTACCAAGTGGGGAATAAATGAAATTTGGGAGACCAGAACGCTTTTAGGGATTGTAATCAGATCGCCTTCAAGACCAAGCAAGGGATTATGTAGCAACTATAGTCCCACTTGGCCGGAGGGGCCGAGCCGGACCATCTAGCTATGGAGAAGCTAGACGAAGTCCAGATACACCTTGATCACCCAGATCAGAACAACTAAGTGGGTGTCCAACTTAGACTCAACATCTGAGAAAAGCTCATAGACTTCCTTAAGGAGAACCAAGATATTTTGCTTGGTCTCACTCCGATATAACAAGGATTGGCCTCGAATCAATAGTGCACGAACTAAATGTTGACCCGGACTACCTCTTGTGAAACAAAAGAGAAGAAAGTTCACTCCAAAAAGAAACAGGGTGATTAATGATGTAACACCCACATGAGGATTTAAGAGGAAGAGAGTTTGATCAAAGAAGATTTTAAAGGGTTGGATTGCTCATATCAAAGGTAAGTAAATCCTACCCTAAGTATGATTTAAGTTATGTTGTGTAGAGAATTTTCTTTATGCATACATATGTGTTATATGTGTAATTGTTGATGGATTTGGTGTTGAATGATGATTAGAACCTATCCATGAGAAGTTGTATTGGTGTATTTGATACTTGATGAATGTTTGGTTGAAATTTAGAAGAATTGAAGTGGAAATTTTGGAGTGTGTTTTTTGGGCAGATTTGGCGTTAATTATGGAGGATGTTATTCCAAATTTTTGATGGCCTAGAATAGAGATAGAACTGTAGCCAAATTAGCGTTGATTTGTGCACATGAATTGTTTGATAAAATGCCAAAGAGAAGTGCATGTATGAGTATGATTATGTGTTACTTTGGGATGAGTTTGTAGATGGTAGAGAATGACATGTTTGCATTCCATAATGCATAATTGCATTTAAACATGTGAATTTAGAAAGAATTATAAGCATGAAACCATCTACATGCATACATATTCATGAGAGCATGAAAAAGCACTAAAATATGTTAAATAGAAAATAGAAAAAAATGAGAGTATTAAAGAAATTCAAATCTGAATTTTTATTTAAAGAAGTGTAAAAAGATAAAAAGAAGAGAAGGTTGTTGCGATGGGGAGCTCGTGAGTGACATAGCCCCACATGCACGCCATCTTTAGTGAGTGGCCTCGGAATTCAGAAAGAAGAATTTTACAGTCCGTTAGAAGTGTGTGTGGATGAGGACTGTACCCAGTATTAGAGAATTCACTCACACGGCCAAGGCTCCAAATCCCTACCTCAACCGAGTCTGTTTGGCAAGAAAAGAAAGAATAGAAAGAAAGAATAGAAAAGAAAAGCAAGAATAGAAAGAAAGAAAAGAAAAGAAAAGAAAAGAAAAGAAAGAGTAGAAAGAAAGAAAAGAAAGAAAGAATAGAAAAGAAAAGAAAGAATAGAAAGAAAGAATAGAAAAGAAAAGAAAGAGTAGAAAGAAAGAATAGAAAGAAAGACTAGAAACGAAAGGAAGAAATAAAGAAAAAGGAACAGAAAACAGAATAAGAAAAATAGAAAAGAAAATGCATAATCTATGCATTTGTGCATTTGCATCATGAATTTTCATAATACCATGCTCATTACCATGAGTAGTGAAAATTAGAAAATTGAGAGAAAAACAGAGAGCAAAACAAAGAAAGAATGAGAAAGAATAGAGAAAGAAGAGAGAGAAGAACAAAGAAAGAATAGAGAATACTCAGGAAATGAGTTGTAAGGAAAGAAAATTCAGAACTTAAGCAACGGAGAGAGAAGGGTAGCATAGCCGGTTTACTTACTGAGCAATTAGTGCTCACTCCATTGTTTTCAATGTTTTTGCAGGTAATAGGTGAGTTACGGTCGCTCAGAACATCACGTAGTGGAAGGGTTGGGCTACACTGTCAAGTTGCTATTTTGAGTATATTTTGTAAATATTTGTATATAAGGAAAAATTAAATATGGGCCCATACTTTATTGCTCATTTATATGTGTATTTTCTTATATATATTTTTAATGAGTTTTATTGATTATTTTACGAGTATACTAGCTAGAAAGAAAGTATTACAAATGAGGAGGTGGAAAAGCTACTAAGCAACGATTTAGTTTGGGAGGTCTAATACCCCAACTGGTTGGCAAATGTAGTGATCGTTCAGAGGAAGAACGGGAAGTAGAGAGTATGCATTGATTTCACCGACCTGAACAAGGCTTGCCCCAAAGATTTCTTCCCCTTTCCCCACATTGACATGTTAGTCGACGTCATTGCTAGACATAAGTTACTAAGTTTCATGGACATCTTCTCAAGATATAATCAGATACTCATGCACCTGAACGACCAAGAGAAAACCATTTTCATCACTGAAATGGGTATTTACCGTTGTCAAGGTAATGATGTTCGACTTGAAAAACACTGGTGCCACCTACCAGCATCTTGTGAATTGGATGTTTGCCAGCTTATTAGGAGATTCCATAGAAGTATACATCGGCGACATGCTGATGAAGTTGTTGATCACTGAGCAACACCTTGACCACCTAAGGCAAGTATTTGAGGTACTACGAAAGTACAATATCAAGCTGAATCTAGCCAAATGTTTGTTCGACGTCTCCTTCAAAGTTCCTCGGCTACATGGTCACATAGCGCGACGTCAAGGCTAACCCCGACCAAATCTATGTGGTCTTGAACATTCCCTTACCTATTTGCATAAAATATGTCTAACATCTTACTGTAAGGTATACGAAGAAGAGATGACACTTCTCCGCATCCCTCAGAAAGTCTAAGAAATTCGAATGGACCCTAACATGTGAAGCATTGGCCCAACTGAAAAGGTACTTAATGTTGAAATGTAAAATAGGAAATAGAATTATTCTCTTTGTAATATAGGAAAGAGAATTATTCTCTTTGTAATATAGGAAAGAGAATTATTCTCTTTGTAATATAGGAAATAGAATTATAATAGGAATAGGAAATAGAATTATAATAGGAATGTAACAATTTACTTCCTAGATTAGTTTTTTGTTTTTGCTATAAATTCATTGTACATTTCATTATGAATATACAAGAAAATATTTCTCCACATGGTATCAGAGCCAAGTGTCTCAAATTTCAAATTTTTTTTCTTCTCTTTCTTTCGTAATTTTTTTTCTATGATCTTCCTCGAACGATCGAATCTAGTCTAATCACACTAGACTGATCGTCTTCCCATCGTCGTCATAACCCGAGTGATTTCGTCGCCGGCCATCGCTGCACACGCCGCTCGTTTTTCCGGCAAGTGTTCTGTTTTTCCAACAAGTATTCTGGGGGCTTTTTGGCACGTAAGTTTTTGCTTTTCTCACGCCTTCAAGACACTCGACCTTCTCATGGATTCCTCAAAAATCAGCCTCTCACCACATACAAGTGGTTTTTTCTTTTTTATCTCTCCCTCCCATCACCACTGAGCGACCTACCTGAGCTGCTAATATTGCTCAGGCTGATCACTCTGATCTTCATTCTGAGTCCTCTACAGTGCCATCTCAGCCCTCCTTAACTCTCACAGTACTGATTATGATGAATACTTACAAGATCGAGCCGATGAGCCTTCTTCATCTATTGCCTCCGTCGCTCAAACGAGTAATTCAGTTGCTTGCCTTTCTCAGTCTTCCGCTTTAGGACCTTGGGTCCTAGATTCAGGTGCCTCGGATCATATTTATGGTAACCCTCGTTTACTTACTCAGATTACAAATAATGTATCTTTACCTCCTGTTACTTTAGCCAATGGGTCTAAAGCCGATGTTCAAGCTATTGGACGTGCAAAACCCCTTCCCTCCTTAGCATTAGACTCTGTGCTTTATATTCCCAAATGTCCATTTAATCTCGTGTCTATTAGTAAACTTACTCGCTCCTTAAATTGCTCTATTCGTTTTGATACTGACTCTGTTATTATACAGGATCGCGACACGGGACGGATGATTGGCACAGGACGTGAGTCACAGGGTCTCTATCATCTCCATATCCCATCTATAGCATGCATTGTCTCCGAGTCTCCAGATCTCCTTCATAATCGTTTGGGCCATCCTAGTCTTTCCAAACTTCGGAAAATGATCCCAGGTCTATCTACATTATCATCCTTGAGTTGTGAGTCGTGTCAGCTTGGAAAGCATACTCGTCGTTCTTTTCCAAAGCGTGTCAATAAACGGGCTGCGTCCCCCTTTGAGTTAGTGCATTCAGATGTGTGGGGTCCTTGTCGTGTTAACTCTACTTTGGGATTTAAATATTTTGTTACATTTATTGATGACTATTCCCGTTGCACTCGGTTATTTCTCATGCGCTCTCGTTCTGAATTATTTTCCATATTTTCATCATTTTGTGCTGAAATTAAGACTCAACACAATACTACCATTCGTATATTATGAAGTGATAATGCTCGTGAATATTTCTCTGATTCCTTTACTAAATTCATGACATCTCAAGGAATTCTTCATTAGTCTTCTTGTGCTTATAGTCCCTAACAGAATGGCATTGCTGAGCGTAAAAATAGACACCTTATTGAAACTGCTCGCACTCTTCTTTTACATAGCCACGTCCCTTTCCGGTTTTGGGCTGGCGCGATTCTAACCGCCTGTTACTTAATAAATTGCATGCCTTCTTCTGTCTTACAAGACCAGGTTCCCCACTCCATATTATTCCCTGATACTCCATTATTTTCTCTTCCCCCGCGTGTCTTTGGAAGCACCTGTTTTGTTCACATTTTCCCTCCTGGTCAGGATAAACTGTCAGCCAAGTCTTTGAAATGTATTTTCTTAGGGTATTCACGTCTTCAGAAGGGCTACAAGTGTTATTCTCCCGCCACACATCGCTACTTCATCTCTGCTGATGTTACGTTCTTTGAGTCTTCTCCATTTTTTCCTCATCCTTTAGTGGAGTCTGATCCGGTAGTAGATGTTCTACCTATTCCATACGTTGCTTTCCCACCTCCGTCTGTTTCGATACCTCAGTCTCCTACTAATACCACTCTTCCTGTCGACAATAGTCTTGTTCCTTTTACAGGTGATCCTGATGTTTCGCTGCCGTTCCTGAGATCCCTCACTACAGGTCCTGTGCCCGATTCCTCCAATGCCACGGTCCTGTCTCCAACTGATCAGTTTCCCATTGCTATTCGTAAAGTTATGCGGTCTACATGCAACCCTCATCCCATCTACAATTTTTTGAGTTATCATCGTTTATATCCTTCATATTATGCCTTTGTCTCCACCCTTTCTTCTGTTTCTGTTCCTTGTAATGTTCATGAGGCACTTTCTCACCTCAGGTGGCGTCCGACAATGGTTGAAGAAATGTCTGCTCTGCATCATAATCATACTTGGGAGTTAGTTTCCTTACCTCTGGGCCATTCGATTGTTGGTTGTCGATGGATTTACACTGTCAAGGTTGGTCCAGATGGTAAGGTTGATTGGCTGAAAGCCCGTTTGGTGGCCAAGGGATACACTCAGATCTATGGGACAGATTATTTTGACACTTTTTCTCCTGTTGCTAAGATGTCTTCCATCCGGTTGTTCTTTGCTATGGCTGCCATTCGAAACTGGCCTATGCATCAATTGGATATTAAGAATGCTTTTCTTCATGGTAAACTTCAGGAAGATATTTATATGGAGCAACCTCCTGGTTTTGTTGCTCAGGGGGAGTCTCGTTTGGTATGTAAACTTCCTGTCTCTATATGGTCTAAAACAGTCCTCGTGCTTGGTTTGGACGATTTAGTACGCTTATCCAAGAGTTTGGTATGATTCGATATGAGTCGATCACTGCTTTCTATAGACATACATCATCAGGGCAGTGTATCTATCTGGTTGTTTATGTCGATGATATTGTTATTATAGGAAGAGATCAAGATGGCATTGAACAGTTGAAGCAACACTTGTTCAAACACTTTCAAACGAAAGACTTAGGGCTACTCAGATACTTTCTTGGCATAGAAGTCGCTCAGTCTAAATCTGGTATTGTTATTTCTCAGAGGAAGTATGTACTGGATATTCTAGAGGAAATAGGGATGTCAGATTGTAGACCAATAGACTCTCCTATGGATCCTAATTTAAAACTTTCACCTGGACAGGGGGAGCCTCTTACTGATCCTGGAAGGTATCGAAGACTTGTTGGAAAACTTAACTATTTTACTATCACACGACCGGATATTTCCTTTTCTGTCAGTGTTGTGAGTCAGTTCCTTCAAACTCCGTGTGATAGTCATTGGGATGCAGTTGTCCGGATTTTGAGGTATATCAAGGGAGCACTAGGTAGAGGCTTACTGTATGAAAATAAGGGCCATTCGCATATTGTCGGATATTCAGATGCTGATTGGGCAGGTTCTCCATCTGATAGACGTTCTACCTCAGGATTTTGTGTTCTTATTGGAGGAAACCTAGTTTCATGGAAAAGTAAGAAACAAGCAGTTGTTGCAAGGTCAAGTCTTTGAAGCAGTATCGTGCAATGGCCTTAGCTACTTGTGAGCCGGTTTGGTTAAAACAACTAATTCAAGAGTTGAGATTTTTTCAAGTATCACAAATGAAGTTACTCGTGATAATCAAGGCGCCCTTCATATTGCTTCAATCTAGTGTTTCATGAAAGGACTAAACACATAGAAATTGATTGTCACTTTGTTCGAGAGAAAGTTCTATCAGGGTGTATTGCAACTAGTTATGTCAATTCCAACGACCAGTTAGCAAACATCCTCACTAAGTCTCTCAAAGGTTCTCGTGTTGACTTTATTTGTAACAAGCTTGGTGCATATGACTTATATGCTCCAGCTTGAGGGGAGTGTTGAAATGTAAAATAAGAAATAGAATTATTCTCTTTGTAATATAGGAAAGAGAATTATTCTCTTTGTAATATAGGAAATAGAATTATAATAGGAATGTAACAATTTACTTCCTAGATTAGTTTTTTGTTTTTGCTATAAATTCATTGTACATTTCATTATGAATATACAAGAAAATATTTCTCCACACTTAACATCGCCTCTTTTACTCTCTAAACCAAAAACAAGGGAATGACTTTTCACCTACTTAGCATATCCAAATGGGCCATCTCGGTCGTACTAATTCGAGAAGAAGAAGGAAAGTAACTGCCTATCTACTGCACCAGTAAGTCTCTGCTTGATGTTAAGACATGATATAGCCAACTTGAGAAGCTTGCGCTCGCTCTTATCACCGCCACAAGGAAGTTAAGACTGTACATCCAATGCCACCCAATCGTGGTCCTGGCTTTTTACCCGTTCAAGAAGATCCTCCATTAACCAGACCTCTCAGGTCTGCTCATTCAATGGACAATAGAGTTGAGAAAATTTGACATCTTCTTCCAACCTTGTACCACCATCAAGTCTCAAGTGCTAGCTGACTTCATCGCCAATTTCACACCTAACACTTCGATTCGGGTGAAGAGGGAGTTCCTATGCTTGATAGACCATGCATCATCCAAATGGATCCTATCAGTAGATGGTTCAAGCAACGTCAACCACAACGGGCCAGGACTCATCCTCACTTCTTCGAAAGGGGATATCATATAATAGTTCATAAGGTGCAACTTCAAGGCAACCAACAATGAAGCCGAGTACGAAGCATTGATCATCGGCCTCTCCTTCGCTAAAGTAATGGGGGTTAAAAAACTTGAAGTTAAGTTTGATTCACTGTTGGTGGTGAATCAACTCCAAGGCTCCTACGAAGCTCGAGACGCAAAGATGACCTTTTACTTCAACTTAGCCAAAAACTCCAATCAGCATTCGAAGAGATTGCCTGGCTCGACTCTTCAAGTTTTGACCCCAACAGTGGTTCCACTGATTCACCTTCAAATACCAGCTATAAGGATCGGCTTGGTAGAGGTATCTCCGGTTGGCCCGAATGAGTCATGGATAACACCCATCCTCTACTTCTTAGAGAATGATGAGGTTCCTGTTAGGGTAGGTGCACTAGAGCCAACGATTTAGCTCTTGTAACCTCATTTCAAATTAATAAAAAGGCATTGCCTATTTATGAGCATATGCTATAGCATTTATTTATTGTGCGTAATAAAAATAGTATATATCCTTAAAAATGTTGGAACCAGTGATGAGGGAACTAATTGTTATAAATCTTAATTGTGAGAATTCTATGAGCACAAATGGTGTGTAAGCGAATGATCAGATTCGCGTTGCAGAAAAAGGCACAATGAAATAATAATTTTAAAAATGAATCTATCATTATTCTAAACCCAAATATCTGGGCAACGATTATAACGTTTTTACATGTTAAAACGAAACTAGTGTAAACGAACAAATATGTATAAAATCAAATCCATTCAAGGATCAAAATACTTACGTACATTTGGAGGCTCCTTCAAATGACTCTAATTTGATTTCGCTCCTAATTCAAAGTAGAATCGCACTCACGTCGTCCACACAAAGATAATCCATAGAACCCACTCTTATTTTGCTAGAACAACAAGGAGGCTTCAAGAATCAAAAAGAGAAAAAGAATTTTTTTTCTCCACTAATGTCAAAAACGTGAGAAGGAGAGAAGAGGGTGGCTAGGGTTTTGTTTGTATTCAATGAATGAATATATATTATGTTTTAATTAAGTTTCACTGAATTAAAACCCTAATCCCAATAGGAACAGCCATGGATTCCCAAGTTAATCCGTCATTGCAACCAAACACACCCTTTATGGTATTTTAATTTTAATTAATTATTATTACAATTAAAATCAATTAATATATATATATATATATATATATATATATATATATATATATATATATATATATATATATATATATATATATATAATATTAACATTTAATTTTAAATTATATCTCACTGATTTTAATTTTAATATTAAAATTAAATAAAGGTAACAACCTCAACAAATTTAACTGCACTATGAGATTACCAAAATACCCTTTTGTCCTAAAGACGAAAATACCCCCTTTTACAAATTGATTCTTAAATTATCTTCTAAGTGTGTGTCTTGTAGGCTCCTTATCATATCGACTGTGACTAGTATTATGATTAACACCAATTAATCGTCTTACTATGCACAGACCAAGATTGTCCCCTAGCAAGGCATCATGGCCAGTTGATAGATTCGAATTCAACGAAATAGCTACCTATCAACGATATGGTTACCATGCAATCAAATCCTTTCATCAACCGTTATTACATCGAGGCTGAGGTACAGAAATGGTGTCAACCTCAATTATTTTCGATATCTTTGTATTCAGTTACTAAACCAATAACTAGATTAATAAATTGGATTGAGTAACAACTCAATCCCACTGTGGCCACAAATTTAGTGTCATTGCCATTTACTAAATTGCATAGTGAGATAACTTCTCCCGTACCTAGAAGTGATGAATCCTTTGTCGATCCACCATAGTCTTGATACACTCCTCGATGCAGCCAATTATTACCGTACTGATAGCTTTGAATATAACTACGTTGGACTAGTGTCAAACTACACCAATCGGTGCACAAGACACTTTAGTGATCTCAAGTCTAAGGATCATATGTGCCACCATTCGTTAGAGGATTTATTACATAGACACTGGGGTTACCATCCATATGGAATCCTCTGGGGGTCTGTCTAGTGAATTTGCATACAGTAAGCACCCATGTGTTGCACCAGGTTGTCAGCAAACAACCTTGACAAGTGAGATCAGTCATTGTCTTTCGACAGGGTTGTTCAACACTATGATAGCCTTATTGTATTATCTATGTCCTTGGTCAAAATAATATTAAGGCTACGGACATTTCTATGCCACCATATGTGATCAATGGGTTCTCACTATTAAGATTTGAAACATTTAATACCCTCATCATGGTTCTACCATCCTAAGGACATATATCATTACATATAACAATGATTTTCACGATATAGAAGAATATGTCTTTTACTGATAAATAAACATTATTACAAAGAGTCAATTTTACAAAAATCGATTGGCTCTAAAGCACCTACTCTAACATGACGACCCTTTTTAAACCATCCATAGTCAGACTATAAATCTGACCAAGGACACATATAATATGGAGAGACTATCATCGTGTTGAATGACCCTATCGAAAGGTAGTGACAGATCTTACATGTCAAGGTTGTGGGCATCAACCTGGTGCAATGCATGGGTGCTTGCTTGTGTAAGTACACTGGATTGACCCATAAGAGGATTCCACACGAGATGGTAAACCTAGTGTCTGTGGAATATATCCTCTTACGGATGGTGGTCCATGTGGTCCTTCGACTTGAGATCACCAGAGCACTGTGTGTAAATATCAATGTGATTAGACATCGTCTCTTTTAGGGATTACCAGAACGGTGGTGATTGGTTACATCGAGAAGTACACTATGACTATGGTGGATCAACAAAGGATTCATCACTCTGGTTATAGGAGATCTTATCTCGGAGGGATATTTGGTTAAAAAACTATGACCTCAAATCCGTGGCCACGGTGGAATCAAGTTGGTTCTTGAATCAAATTTTGTAGTCGTCAGATTCAAGAACCAAATATAGAACATGTCAAGGTAGCTTTTAAGGTAGACACTATTTCTATACCTTAAACTTTGATAAGATAAAAAGTGATGCAATGGATCGAATTGCATGGTAACCATACTATAAACAAGGTAAGCCTAAATCGCTGATTCTTTACTTACTAGGGAATCATGTTGCCTTGCTAGAGGTCAATGTTGATTAGTATACGAAAACACTAATTGTTTGATGCTTAATTAGTTATCGAGACACTACCGGCATAGTGAAGAGCCTTCGGGTCACACACATAGAAGGTAGTTAAGTGAGACATGGAAATGGAAGGACAATCTTGTCCTTGGGCCAAAAAGGGTATTTTAGTAATTTGGAAGTCCAAGGGCATTTTCGTCATTATGGGAAAAAAGGGTACTTTGGTAATTCTGCTAAAGGGGTTGACGCCGTTATCCAATTTATCGGGAGAATTTTCAGCAAAATTGGAATCATATTAATTAAAATTAATATGGAGAATATATATTTAGTTTAATTAAATATATATATTAAAACCCATATATTAAATATAATAAATATATATGGATTAAATAAATAGTAATATTTATTTAATTAGAATATGTATTTATATGGGAATTAAATAAATAGGAATATTTATTTAATTAGGATTCATTTTTAAGGAGAATATTTTTAAGAGATATTTTAATCCATTATTAAAATTTAGAATTGTAATCCAGTCCAAATAGGAGTTAAGGATTTACAATCCTTATTGGATTCTTAATTGGGATTACCTATATAAAGGGTGATTGGGTTTTGATTTAATAGAGCAATTCTCATAAAGTTAATTTTGCAAATTGAATAGCAAAATTAATTCTCCCAAAACCCTAGCCGCCGCCAACCCTAGGGAGAAATTCTCTCTCTAAATTCTGCCATCTCTCTTAAGCCATTCGATTGATCTAGTGGTCAATCCTAGGGTGATCCCAAACCTACCTTCTTGTGGATACCGACATACTTAATCTTGTTGGATTGATAGCAACTAATTTGAAAGATCCAGAGGAAGAGTTGCCAATTGAGGTAAATCACATAACCTTGTATGGTTTTATATGTTGATTATTCAATCTGAATCATGATCTTGGGTAAGGGGATAATGCCATAGCAAGAATTTTTTTGTTGTAATTTCATGCATGCCATGACATGGTTCCTACACTTCTAAGGGATTGAAATGAAGCATACCGGTTGAAGGCCAAAGCAACTTGGTTCGCCATCCATGACGGTCACCTACTCAAAAGATCCTTCTCAAGTTTGTAACTCAAATACATCACCCCCAAGGAAGCAAAGTTCGTACTTGTGGAACTCCAAGAAGGCGAGTGTGGCAACCACGCTAGGGGACGTAACCTCGCTAATAGGGCACTCATGGTTATTCAATTCTAGTCAATTTGTTTTTTTTTTCCAAGTTATGGTTTAGATTTTCTTTTCTTTTTCTTTATTATTATTATTATTATTTAGGATTTTATTCAGAAAATAATCGAAGAGCTGCGCTATAACAAGTTATAGGTTTGAGATTTCTTGATTCTATTGGTACTAGCTAGTTTCTTTTTATACCAACAAAACCAGGTTTGTTTCTTGATCTTTTATTTTCATTTATTCTTTAGCAAATTTTCTTTTTTATTTTCTTTCAAAAGAAAAAAAAAGAGATATTATCATTGCATGCTAGGTTGCAAGTCTCTTAATCCTAATTTAGAACCTATAGATAGTGAGATTGAGAGAACATTTCGTTGTGGAAACTGTCACTTTAATAAAAAGAGAAAACACATAGCCTTTAAGGATAGTTTTGAGGATAATGAAATTTTAGTTAATATGACTAAAGAAGGCACTCAAGAAAGACCTTTCAAAGATTACTTTAGTCCTTTATCTAATTTGAGTTCCTCATGCATTATATATCCACAAGTAACAGCTAGAACCTTTGAACTGAAACCTAGTGTCCTTAATTGTCTCCCAACCTTTTATGGTTTGGATAATGAAAAGCCCCATAATCATTTAAATGATCTCTATGTCGTGTGTGGAACTTTTAAGTATGAAAATTTCTCTCCTGATAATGTTAAACTTCATTTGTTTCCATTCTCCTTGAAAAATGGAGCTAGATCATGGTTAAGCACATTACTAGCTAATAGTATTCAATCTTGGGAACAAATGGTTCAAAATTTTTTAATAAATATTTTCCTATTCGTAAGGCTAATTCTATTCTATAACACCCACATCAAGATACGTAATTTTATTTATGCCCTAATACCCTTAGTTGGATTTCTTTGAAGTTACCTTGGACAAATGTGAAGGAAATTCCTTAAAACTTCATTAGGGGTAAAATGGTCTTTTCACTCATAGTTAGATGAAAAAGTGGGAAGTGAAAGGAAGCAAAATAATGTGAAGAAGATAATAAAAATGAGGGTATTTTAGTAATTGACTAAAGGACATAGATGAAATTTCATAGAAAGTGCAAGGGGAAAATGGGAATTCATGTGTATAATATTAGATAAAAGGTTTCATTGAAGAAACCCTAGCCATATATGCAGCCCTTGTTCACACCACCTTTACCCCATTTTCTCTCAATTTTCTTCACTAAATTACCAAGGAAAATCATAGGATTTGACTTGGATTTTTGGAGATTTTTAATCCTAAAGCATCCTAAGGTAAGATTCTAGCAAAATGAGTGTGATTAAACTTTAAAGTTTTAAATTCTTATGGTTTTTTTTTTAATTATGATTTAGATCCAAGAGGAAGAGACTTTAAGCAAAAGGAGGTGGTATCACACATTCAAGGTAAGTAAACCCCAATTTTAGCCTTGATTTGAGCAAGACTTTTGTAGTATAATTCTTGCATATTTGTATGTGATTGTATGTGAGAATTGTTGGCTGTTTTTGATGTTGAATGATGTGTAATTTCCAGCCATGAGAAGTAGTGTATGGTTATGTGATGATTTGGTGAAGTTATGGAAGAATTAGTGTTGAAATTTTTGAAGTGTTGAGATTTGTTGAAAATGGCCAGGTTTAATACTAAAGTTAGTGAGTTTTTGGCTCACAATTTGGTGGAATTAGAGAATTGTGGAAGTGTATCCAACATGGTAGTTGCATGTGCATATGAAGTGTTTGATGAAAATCCAAGGAGCAAATGCATGCATGAGTTGGCTAAACCCTAATGAAGAAATGGATAGAGAAAGGCAAGAATTGAAGTAGGAAAATTATGTTTGGGCTTAACCAAGTGTAAATGTTAGTATTCAAGGGTGCATATTGTTATGCCAAAATTTAGAATATCACTTGATCATGTTAGTTCCATGAGAGAAATGGCCCTTAGTGTTTGGTTCTAGTTACTTGAACCTTTACTACTTCTTGAAATGCACATGAAAGTGTTAGAGAAGAATTGCAAGTTAAAGTGTTACTTTGATATGGCAATTGTGATAGTAGAGAATGGTAGAATATGTCATGACATACCATTATGCCATAATGAATTTGCAAGTTTGTATATGTGAATTTGGAAAGCACATTAAAGAATGGGCTTGATCATGCATATATTGTGCTCATGATATATATGTATAGCCCTGATTTAGTAAATGAGAATATGAAAGAATATGTTAGCAAAGAATGAGAAAGAAAGAAAAGAAAGAAAAGAAAATGACTAGTAATTTTCTTTTAAGCTAACATGCAAGTATGTATATTTTCTCATTTACTAAAGAATGCAAGTGTAGAATTTCCATAGCTTGGAAATTCATGTTGAAATGTGTATAGTATCTCTTTCTATTCTCTTTCTCCAGCATGCTATGTTATAAGTTTTTTTGCGATGGGGAACCCGTGAGTGACAAAGATGCCTACACCATGAGCGAGCGGCCATAGCAGAGAGATACAGTATTTGTACAGTTCGTCTATAGTGTATGTGGATGAGGATTGTACCTAGCAGAGATATCTACATGCACGTCGCCACTAGTGAGCAGCCGCAGCAGAGAGATACAGTATTTGTACAACCCGTCACCAGTGCATGTAGATGAGGACTGTACCCACTCAAATGGCCAGGGTTCCAAATCCATGCATCAACCTAGTCCGATTGGCAAACCAGAAAGAAGAAATAAAAGAAAGAGAAACATAGAAGAAAAGAAAGAGATAGAAAATAGAAAAGAAAAGAAAGTTCTTTTCTTAGGAAAGTTTATTATTCTGCATATGTATTATGCTACTTACATGATTCACTATTTCTTATGTGCTCAATGATGTACAATTTTATTCATTGTCTTTGCACGTTGATAAGTAGAAAATCAGAGTATTAGAAAAGAATGAAGAATGTCAGAAAGGAATGAAGAATATTAGCAAATATTAAACTGAGAAAAGGAAAATCAAAACATGAGTAACGGAGGAAGAACAACCGTGCAATATGGTTTACTTACTAAGCAATTAGTGCTCACTCCATTATTTTACTATTTTGCAGGTACTATATGATTTACGGTCGGGTGGGACGTCAAGAAGCGGAGGAGATTGGTGGCATTGTCCAAGACTACCTTGTACTTATTAAAGTATAACAACTATTTTGTGTATATATTTAAATGAATTAAAATTAGAATTTTCGGATTTTACATTATGTATATATGTCTATAAAAGTTATTTGGTGGATTTTGTTATATTTTTCTTAAGGAATTACTAGCTATACAGTATATTACATAGTCGCAAGGAAATTTTTGAGTTTTTACAAAAGGAGGATGAGCAATACAATGAAGCTTGGGAGAGATTTAATGGGTTGCTCTTGAAGTGTCCTCATCATGGTTTTGAAAAATGGCATCAATGCCAATATTTTATGGAAGGATTGTTGCCAAATGTTCAAAAGTGGTTGATGACAATAGGTGGAGGTGAGCTTTTGTCTAAGAGAGCGATAGAAATTTAGGATTTTTGCCAAAGGCAAGTAGATAACTCTCAACAGAGGAGTTGGTCTTCTAAGAACGATAGGAAAAGAAGAGGGATGTATGAAATCCAAAGTGGTGAATCAAAGTCATAAATTAAAGAAATGAAAGCCATGTTGGAAGGAATTTCTCGTCAGATAGCCTCTTTAACAACTAATAACCATCTGAAGCCACTTGTTTACAACCAGCTTGAACATGATACATACTTTGACCAAGTCAACTCCCTCAACCTATTGCGAAAACATCCTGCCAACAATCCTAAGTCAAATACATACAACCCAGGATGGAGGGATCATCCTAACTTTTCTTGGTCACAAGGACCTCAACATAATGACACAGCAACTCAAGCTCCCCAAGTAGGATTCAAACCATTGAATAAAAAATTTTCACAGCCTAACCCATGGGAGGAGGCCATTCAAAAGTTGGCAAAGTCTACACAGAGTGTTGTTGACCAACAAAGTCAAGACTCTAACTTAGGCCTAGCAACCTATGCAATCTATCACGATAGATCTTTATTCCGAGGATAATAGGCTGCTTCCCCTAAGTCCTTCATGGAGAAGAACCTAGATAACCAAGTGTTTACCAACAACAAGTTTGGTATATCATTCCCAATCAAAAGTATATCATCAACATAGAACACCAAGAATACAATTGGGCTCCCACTCACTTTCTTATAAATACAGGGCTCATTTTCATTTTTGATGAAACCAAAATCTTTTATAGCTTCATCAAAACAAATGTTTTAGTGCCTTGAAGCTTGCTTGAGTCTATAAATGGACCTCTACAACTTTTATATCTTATTAAATTGTCCATCAAGAATGAAGCCATTAGGTTTTGTCATATACACATCCTCTTCAAGGTTTCCGTTCAAGAAAGCTGTTTTGACTTCCATCTGCCAAATTTCATAATCATGATATGCATCAATCGCAAGCATAATCTAGATAGACTTCAGCATCGCAACCAATGAAAAGGTTTCATCACAGTCAATGCCATGAACTTATTTGAAACCTTTGGCAACCAGTCATGCCTTATAGGTATGCACGTTACCATTCATGTCAATCTTCTTCTTGAAGACTTATTTACATCCTATGGGTTTTACCCTTTCAGTGAATCCTCCAGAGTCCACACTTGATTCTGGTACATGGAGTCCATCTTAGATTTCATGGCTTCAAGCGGATTAGCAGAATCTTGATCCAATGCAAAGGCATCATAGGTTCTAGGTTTATCATCTTGTAGACTAGTACGTCGCCATGCTGAGTTACAAGTGTTGGAGTAGATGCCCTAGAGCTAATCAATTATTGTAGAATTGACTCTTTGTAATAATGTTCATTAATCAATAATAAAAGGCTTTTTATTCTATATCGCGTAAATCATTATTATTGCAATATGTATTGATAGATGTCCTTAGAATGGTAGAACTGTGACGAGAGTATCAAGTGTTTCAAATCTTGATAGTGAGAACCCTATGAGCACATATGGTGGCCATTCTAGAAACGCCCTCAGTAGCCCCAAGATTATTACGAGTAAAGGGCACGAGATAATACGGTAAGGCTATCATAGTGTTGAACAACCCTGTCGAAAGGTAGTGACTGATCTCACTTGTCAAGGTTGTTTGGTGACAACCTAGTACAACACATGGATGCTTCTTGTAGGCGGATATACCGCAACAAGTTCATTGGACTGACCCACCAAAGGATTCCATATGGATGGTAACCCCAGTTTCTATGGAACAAATCCTTTAACGAATGGTGGTGCATGTGATCTTTAGACTTGAGATCACTGGAGCACCTTGTGCACCGATTGGTGCAGTTTGACATTAGCCTAACGTAGTTCTATTTAGAGCTGTCAATACGGTGGTGATTGGCTGTATCAAGGAGTGTATCAAAACTATGGTGGATTGACAGAGGATTCATCACTCTCGAGTACAAGAGAAGTTATCTCATGGCACAATTCAGTATATGGCAATGACACTAAAACTGTGGCCACAGTGGGATTGAGTTGTTGCTTTATCTGGATTATAATATAGGTCATTAGTCCAGAGACTGAATACATAATATCGAGAGTAACCGAAAGTTGACACTATTTCTATACCTTCATCTCGTCAAGATAACTTATGATAAAAGGATCGAATTGTACGATAACCATATCGTTGACAGGTAGCTACTTTGCTGAATCCGAATCTATCGAGTGGCCATGATGCCTTGCTAGGGGCCAATCTTGGTCTGTGTATTAGTGAGATGACTAATTGGTGTTAATCGCGATACTATACACTGCCGGTATGATGAGGAGCCTATAGGTCACTCACATAGAAGATAATTTAAGAGCCAAGAAGAAAGAAGGACGTTTTTCGTCTTTTTAGGGGAAAGGGTATTTTGCTAATTTTACAGTGCAATTAAATTTGCTGAGGTCGTAGCCTTTATTTAATTTATTAGAAAAAATTAAATAAGTGAAATTATGTTTATCGCATATATTTAAATAAATTATCATTATTGTTAAATGTTAATATATATATTAAATATATATTAATTGATTTTAATTGAAGATAATGATGAATTAAAATAAATATCTAATTAGGGGGTGTTTGGAATCATGGGGTGTTTGGGTTGGAGCCCAAGCCTATTCCATATGGGAATAAGGCAAGTAAAATAACACTATAAAAGAAAAGGTGTTAATTGAAAAAGGTGAAGAGTTTTTATTCATTCACTATTCATTGAAAAGTGAAAAACCCTATAGCCCCATTTTCTCTCCCACACCAGATTTTGGTTTAGCCAAAATCAAATACTTTTTTTCTTCTTTGTTTCCTAAGACTGAGGAGGATCTAGCAAATCCCTCCTTAGTTCCTTGCGATTATCTTCGTGTGGACTACGTCGGTTCGATCCTACACTTGGGTCGGTAGCAAAACGTTCAAGGACAAAGTTGGAGGAGCCTCCAAACGTGCGTAAGATTATTGAACCTTGAATCTGATTTTCTGCAGATTTAATTTATATATTGTATAAACTGTGATATTATACCCGGATCGTGGTTCTAAGGAACGATCCATGTCATTTATGTTTTTATTTTCCGCTGCGTAAGTGGGTCATTCACTAACAGTGGTATCAGAGCCTCAGGTATTAATTTCTATAGTTTATTGTATGATTTATAACATGTATTTGGTTGATAACATGTCATTTTTGAAAAATTTGCAAAAAACTACAAAATCAGAAAAATCTGTTTTTGGATGAATGATTTAAGTGAAAAAATGGTTTATAATGTGTTGATGGATATTATATTGGTTGGTTGATATCCTAGATGAATGTGTGTGTGTTCGATTTGATTTGGATTCGTGTTATTACACAAAATTGCAAAATAACGCGAACTGTTCATATTGGGGATTTCCAGGTTTTGTCGCATCTTCGCCACGGCGAAGTGCTCTCTGGAATTTTTCGGCCCGGCGAAGATAAAACCTTCGCTGTGGCGAAGTCTGTAGCTTTCCCAATGCTGTATTTTTCGCGAAGGGGTTAATCTGTAGTTTTTAATAACCTATAAAGCCAACGATCATTCTGCACATTTACGAGGGTAATTAATTAATAAACCCACTCGATTCAAAAATTGATTGTTTTTTAAATGAATGCTATGTACTTGTTTGTATATTGCATGGTGCACGGTACATGAGCCTTATGACCTATGGTGAATGTTCTAAATTATTTTTGGGTATGTATGGTTGTAAATTTTTAAATAGGGCCTGTGTGTCCTGCCTATCTCCTCTTCTCAATGTACATTGCCTTCTCATCTCTTTCCCCTCGAATGTAAATCGAGGTTTCTAAATTTGTTGATGTAAAATAAGTTTAATATTAATTTTATTGTAAATGTAAAATGATATTTTTGTAATGTACTTGAAGACAGAGCAAAGGACGAGGCAACCATACTTGAAGACTCAAGATGTTTATTACAGGACCCTTAGGTGACCTACCGATTCCTCTAGGCTTGAGGAAATCGGTTTTAGTTGGGCCATGTACCGACACGTGTAATATTGTGTTTAGAATGCATGCTAAGGTTGAATGTTGAATAACATGCCAAACAATGTCATTCTAACAAAGATAATAATCTGATGAGACATTAAATAACAAACTCTCAATTAAAGTATATTAAGTCACGTAAGCCTTCCATCACCATGGTTTTAATCAAACTACTATTCGTCGAAACCTTGTTCGCCAAAGCGAAGGGTACACTTCTACTAGTGGGAGGTTAAAATACATTGGAGTTTTCCTCAATGGTGATGGGTCGACTTAAAATGACGGTTTTGCTTGTTCGCCAAAACGAAGGTTGATAAACGCGTCATAGGCATAGTAGAGCAATACACATATTATGTGTACGTGGTGACATATAATGTCCACTCTACTGATATTGAGAATCACACTTGAGGACAATGGTTGGAGCCATTGGATTGTGTGATTGGCTTGTTGGCTTTTTCACATTTGAGGTTGATAGTGGGAGCTATCAACAGGTGTGGATTAAGTTTGTTGGCCTACCTAATCAACTCATTTTGGCTTGTTCGCCAAAGCGAAGGTTTGAAATAGGCAGGATGGGATCTCGGTCCACTAGGAAAGTCAACGGGCTTTCCCGAGTTAATAGTGAGGGCTATTTGCTTGAGTAAAATAGTGGGAGCATCGTTTAATAAAAGACCATATTTAATAATAATGAACTTTATAATGACTTTATTTTTCTGCAATTGTAGATTCACCAAAATGAGCATTATGAACTGCGGAACGATAATCGAAAGAAAGCAGTTTGATGGATCCAATTTCTCAAACTGGTATCGTAATCTTCGGATTATACTCAAGTCAGAAAAGAGATTGTATATCCTTGAAAAGCCATACATGGATGAGCCTAATCCTGATGCCCTAAGGAAGTTAAGGATACTTGTTAAAAGATCCTTGATGATGCGGATAGCGTTCAATGCTTGATGTTAGCATCGATGACACCTATGCTGCAAAAGCAGCATGAGAATATTGATGCTTCTTCCATTATTCTACACCTCAAGGAGCTTTACGAAACAAATGCTCGACATGAGAGGCACAAGGTGTCGAAAGCACTGTTTAGGAGTCGTCTGATTGAAGGAGCCCAAGTTGGTCCTCATGTGCTCAAGATGATCGAGCATATAGAGAGGCTTGAGACTTTGGGATGTGGCTTGGATGCAGAATTACAAATGGATTTAATTTTGGAATCCTTGCCTGATTCTTATGCTCCATTCATAATGAATTTCAATATGAACACGATGGAGAAAACCTTGTCAGAACTTCTAAGCATGATGAGGACTGCAGAGCAAGACTTGAAAAAGTCTAAGCCTATTTTATTGGTTACTGCCAGTAAAGCAAAGGGTAACGGCAAGGGTAAGGCCAAGGCCAAACCCAAGCCCAAGCCCAAGCCCAAAGGACAGGTAGCTCTTGGGCCTGAGAGTGGCATAGGGAAGGGCAAGGTAGTTTGCTTCTTTTGTGGCAAGCCTGGCCACTAGAGGAAACACTGCAAGGCTTTCCTCGCAAGAAAGAAGAAGTCAGAGACTATGACTTTAGGTATTTATATGATTGAGATTAACTTCTCTCCCTCAACATCTTGGGACATAGGATGTGGTACTCACATTTGTACTGATGTGCAGGGACTAAGGCAAAGTAAAGTGCTCGCCAAGGGAGAGGTGGACCAACGAGTTGGAAATGGAGCACATGTGGCTGCATTGGCTATAGGGACTTATTGTTTATCTTTGCCTACAGGCTTGTTATTGGAACTACATAACTGTTATCATGTACCTTCCATTTCTAGAAATATTATTTCAGTATCCGCTTTGGATAATATAGGGTATCATTTTGAAATATCTAATGGATTGTTGTCCTTTAGTTTGAATGGTATCCTATTTGGAATTGCAAGGTTATATAATGGATTATATGTTCTTGATTTAAACAAAAAAGATATTCTCAATATTGAAACCAAGAAAGCTAAACATAGCGATCAAAACCAGACATATCTCTGGCATTGTAGATTGCGTCATATTAATAAGACTCGCATTGCAAAACTTCAAAGGGATGGAGTTTTGGACCCTTTTGACTTTCAGTCATTTGAGGTATGCGAGTCATGCCTGTTAGGCAAGATGACCAAGTATTCTTTCACAGGACAAGGTGAAAGACACGAGCCTGTTAGGTATCATCCATAGTGATGTATGTGGTCCACTAACAGTTGATGCCAAAGGTGGATATTCATACTTCATCATATTTACTATGATTTCAGTAGATATGGTTATGTCTACCTTATGAGACATAAATCTGAAGCCTTTGATAAATTCAAGGAATTCAGGAGTGAAGTACAGAATATCTTGGGCAAAAGTATTAAAGCTCTTTGGTCGGATTGAGGAGGTGAATACTTAAGCTCAGGGTTTTCAGAGTACCTGAAGGAATGTGGGATAGTATCACAACTCACCCCTCCTTATACACCCTAACACAATGGAGTGTTAGAAAGGAGGAACAAGACCTTACTTGACATGGTTAGGTCCATGATGAGTTTTAGTGATTTACCTGCATCGTTCTAGGGTTATACCCTAGAGAATACGACTCACGTTTGAACTATGTGCCATCAAAGTCTGTAGATAAGACTCCATATGAGCTATGGAGTGGGCGAAAGCCTAACTTGTCTTATCTAAGGATTTGGGGTTGTGAAGCTTATGTTAAGAAATTGACTTCGAACAAGCTGGGCCCAAAATCCTGTAAATGTATATTTGAGGGGTATCCAACGGAGACCAAAGGATACTATTTCTATCACCCAGAAGAGCGCAAAATTTTTGTTGCTCGATCTGGTGTCTTCTTAGAAAATGAATATTTTCTAAGAAGTACTAGTGGGAGAAAAGTAGAACTCGATGAAGTTCTAGAACCACAAAATATACTAGATGAAGGACGGAATGATGTGCCATAAGAAGTGGTTGAACATCATGAGGAGGTTACTCCATAACTTGTGGATCAAAGTGAACCACCTCAAGTAGTACAAGAGCTATGTAGATCTGGGAGAGTACGCCATGAGCCCGAGAGATACGGTTATCTCGTGACTCAACATGGTGATGTATTAGTCTACCAAGACGATGAACCCAGAACCTACGAAGACACTATATCGGATCCAGATTCTGTTAAATGGCTTGAAGCCATGAAATCTGAGATGGACTCCATGTACCAGAACCAAGTATGGTCTCTGGTGGAACCACCTGGAAGGGTAAAACCCATAGGGTGTAAATGGGTCTTCAAGAAGAAGACTGACATGGATGGCAATGTGTATACTTATAGAGCACGATTGGTTGCCAAAGGTTTCAAACACATTCATGGCATTGACTATGAAGAAACCTTTTCACCGGTTGCCATGATTAAATCCATCCGGATTATGCTTGCAATTGCTGCATATCATGACTATGAGATTTGGTAAATGGATGTCAAAACTGCTTTCCTGAACGGAAACCTTGAGGAGGATGTGTATATGACACAACCTGATGGTTTTGTTCTTGATAGTCAAGCTAATAAGATATGCAAGCTTCAAGGAGTTGGAACATTCGTTTTGATGAAGCCGTAAAAGAATTCGGTTTTATCAAGAATGAAGATGAGCCCTGTGTTTACAAGTAAGTGAGTGGGAACGCAATAGCATTCCTAGTGTTGTATGTCGATGACATACTTCTTATCGCGAATGTGATGAGAATGAAAAATGTCATATTTACCCCCCTTAATGTCTAATCTTTTATACTTATTTATTGCCTAAATGTACTCATTATTATTCTATTTTAATTTAGGATGCAAATGGAGGCGTTAAATGCAAAACAAAACTAATTAGGTGAATTCGAACAGTTTCGACATTGCTTTGTAATCTGGGCATAACTCTCTCATCCGAGCTCCGATTGAGATGATTAAAAATGCTGTGGAACCATAAGAAATATATGTACAACTTTAATGTTTTGAGTTTGGAGAGATATGATGCGTGTTTCCTACAACATGCAAATGTAGCAAGTATACTAGTCGGACAAGTAATAGAGTGATGAGTGAGTATCGTTCCCACGAGGATTGTTGCTAAGCACTAAGTTTTCTACCGTTTTCAAGTTGAAGCAATCGAATTCTTTTGGATTAAAGGGAGTAATTTAAACTATAACTAAAACAAAATTTACTAAAATAAAAGTAAACTACGAAAGCAAGATTTAAAATGGGATAAAATCAATTCAAACAAACAGGTAGGGTTTTGACTTCATTCGGACTCTATGGGTTAAACCTAAAGAATTAAACTAAATTCATATTCACATGCATTGATTGTAAATCGAACTCTCTAAGGTGTCCAACATACCTTCTCAGGCTATGTTTTCCTACTCTTCCCTATTAACCTTCCGCACCCAACAAAATGAAAATTAATAAAATTAAGCACAAGAATCCTAGATTGATTTCATTGGTTCTTGAATCTATCTCTAGCATCCAATAATACAATGGTGATTACCCAAGAAGCTTAACATGAATTATCTCTCAATCTCATCATGTTCATCACATAAAAACAATAAATACGGGAATAATCACACAATCAAAGCAAAATCATATGAAATTAATAATCATCAACTCTCTAACCCATTAGAATCAACTACATCAAAACCCTAAATTGAAAATAGGTTAGTTCATGGCAAATCAATAAAACAATTAAAAGAAACGAAAAATTCCAAGTTCAACATCATGGACACAAGAGAAAAGGAAAAGAATCTCCCCAATTGACAAATCCACTGGTTTCACCTCGAATCTTCACACTTTGTTTAATCCAAAATCACTCAAAAATAAATCTAAGAAAATGTAAAAAATGCTGTCTATCTCTCCACGAACGCACTCAACAAAAAGACTAAGTATTTCTTTTATACCTCTCCCAAAATCCTAAAACTTAGCCTAAAAATGAAACTGTGCGAAGAAGGAATCTCGCCGCGGTGAAAAAGGAGCTGAATCTGGTGCGTGACTGGCTCATTTCACTGCGGCGAAGAACAACCTTCGCCGCGGTGAAGCTTCTTGAAGAATTCTGAAATTACAGAAGTGCCCTCCGCTTGCTTCTGAGTCTAGAAACTCCAAATTTGTCTTTATTCGCTCAACATGTCCATTTTAACCTGAAACACGAAATGTAAGGAATTAAGTAGCAATCCAGGAAGAAAAAAAACTAAGAAGTATTTAAAATCCGGCCTAAAAGCATTAAATAAACTAGCATAATCCTCGGATTATCAAATACCCCCAAACTAAGGACATGCTCGTCCCCGAGCATCAGGTACAAAACAAGATAAAAGAAAAACACAAACGTTCAAAAACACAAAACAGCAAATGACAAAAATTGAAAAAGATAAACAAGAGATTTGACTCACAAAAACAATCGCTAGAATTTATACCAATCTCAAAAGTTGTTGCAAAATTATTAATAGAAAAATGTTTAACACTTCAAGAAGTTATAAGTTGCATCGACTTTCTTTCTCAATTGGTCCTCCGAGTAGGTAATCCCACTTCAATCCACCTTCCGACTTCCCAGATTATTTTATGCAGGAATGCAAAGTTTATCAAATGGTGGCAGACTCCATAAGCCTAAATATCGAATTCCTTTCTCCCACTAATGAGGACTAGACAAAGATAAGAATCAAAAGGTCTTTATAAGCTTGTAACGCTAGGCTTGGGAAGTGGGTTCCAAGAAAAGGATAGGAATAACAAAGTAAGAGAACTCGGTTTTCCTCATGCAAACACTCAAATCAAATCGAACTCCACTTCTTCTCAACCACTAATCAACGTGTCCACTATTTTACAAGCCTCAAACTTATATCTTTCTTATTTCTGATACCATATATACGGCAGGGGAAGTGCGTCTAAGGTGTACATGGCGTTGTTAAACTAGAGGTCGCTAAGTACTGCTAGGCAGTTTTTAAGGCGGTTACTGGTTTCCAGCTGAGATACCCTTAAACTTGGCAATTTTTTTTTTTTTTTTTTAATGAAAATGAATTCAAATCAATTGAATTGAGGTGAACTACCTCTTTTGTTTTTATTTCCCTTCTCACAACCCCCAAACTATTCTTTTAGTTTATTCGTACAACTCTTCCCATTCTTTGTGTTTGCATTAGGATAGAATTCTCCTAAGGGTACGACAGAATGTTTAGGGTATAAGGATCGGACAATTTTTGGTTTGCCAAGAAAAATAAAGCAATAATAATTCATACGGCTCAAATGGGTGACTAGGGACAATTTCATTCATGGGTTGGCTAGAAAGGCTCAAACGTTCCAAAAAGAATGCCTAAATCATCTCCTCAACCATGTCTAATCCTAGAATTTCGCCTCAAGCACTTCTTTACTAGGTTCTAGAGTCCACCAACATTATCAAAACTTTACCTAAGTACATAAAATGAATCTAAGCATGCCAAAAAAAAAAAATGAAAATGGTGGTTGAACCACTCAACAAACTGATGCATGTTTCCTACAACATGCAATATGTAGCAAGTATACTAATCACACAAGTAATATAATGATGAGTGAGTATCGTTCCCATGAGGATTGTTAGCTAAGCACTAAGTTTCCTACTATTCTCAAGTTAGAGCAATCGATTCCTTTGGATTAATGGGAGCTATTTCTAATTAAAACTGAACAATAAAATTTAAACTAAAATTAACGACGAATGCGAGATGAAAAACACGGATATAAATTAATTCAAGTAAAACGGGTAGGGTTTTGACTTCATTTGGATTTTATGGGTAAAACCTATAAATTAAACTAAATTCATACTCATATGCATTGATTGTAAATCGAACTCTCCTAAGTGCTAAACATACCTTCTCAGGCTATGTTTCCCTACTCTTCCTTATCAACTTTCTGCACCCAACAAGTTGAAAGTTAACAAATCCAAGCTCATTAAGCATAAGAATCCTACAATGATTTCATTGATTTTTGAATCTATCTCTAGCATCCAATACTACAATGGTGATTACCCAAGAAGCATAACATGATTCATTTCTAAATCTCACCATGTTCATCACATATAAGCATTAAAAAAATCAGAGTGAACACACAATCCAAGCACAATCATATGAAAAGAAAACAATCAATCACTTAACCCATTAAAATCCGAACTACAATCAAAACCCTAACCCAAAATGGGTTAGTTCATGGCTAAATCAACAACAAAAATGAAAGAAACGAAAATGTTAAAATTCAATATAATGAAAATAACAGAACAGATAAGAAATCTCCCCAAATGATGAATCTTCTGGTTTGAAATCGAATCTCAACCCTTGTTCAACCTCACAATCTCTCGAAAATCAACTCTAAGAAAAAGTAAAATGCTGCTCTAACCCTATTCAACCTCCTCTAAAAAAGGCTAAGTGTCTCTTTTATACCTCGCCCAAATTTTCCAAAAAAAAAACACGCACAAAGTAAAACTGTGTGTTTTACAAAACTGGAATTTAGACCGTCGCCGCGGCGAAGAGAAGCGGATATATTGTTATGAACAGGCGTACTTCGCTGCGGCGAAGCTTGTTGAAAAGTTCTGAAATTACAGAATTGCCACTCTGCTTGCGTCTTTGCTTGATTCTTCGATCCTTGGTGCTCTCCCTTGGAAGCAAGCTTTATAGTGCTTTATTCTGCTTCAGAACTCTCCCAACTTCTGAGATCTGCTTACTTCTGAGTTTAGAATTTCCAATTTTGTCTTATTTGCTCCAAAATGTCCATTTTAACCTGAAACACGAAATGTAAAGAATTAAGTAACAATTCGGGTTAAAATAAACTAGAAAGTACCTGAAATCCGACTAAAAAGTCTAATGAAAACGGTATAATCCACAGATTATCATAAACCTCAATCAAAATTCAGTCAATAAACCTAAACATGAAGCAATGCTTAACATTTCTCAACAATAAAATCGCAACAATCCAATTCGCATCATTGATTTATACAATTCATCATCGGCAAAAACAATCAAACCAAAGTAAAATAAACAAAATAAAAAATTCCTAATTTTCCTACCCCCAAACAAAAGATGACATTGTCCCCAATGTCCCATTACGCATCAATTAGGAATAGAAAACAAAAATAACAAAGGTATGAGATAGTTCCCTGATTAATCCGTGAAGTTTCGCCTCCACAGGGCACACCCGATCTGTGACATTTTCATCACCTAACATCTGTCAAAACAATTGAAACTGTGGTGTCCACTATGTTAGCAAAAAAAAATTCACCAATTAAATTGACAATATTACATCCTAATCTCGTCTTTGCAATAACTGCAAATTAAAAGAAAATGAAACAACGAAAAAACTACCACATCCCAAAACAAGAATATAAATTGAGTTTAATGTTTGAAATGAAAAACAAAATCAACTAAAAACAAAGAAAAATAAAGAAAAACAAAACAGGTGTTCTGGTGCTCATTCTTCGCCTCCCTCGTCTTCCTCTTCCGACTCGGAGCCCATCCACTCATCTGAGTCTCATTCAGCCCACTAATGTTCTGAAGTATTAATCCCGACATTGTCGCAGCAGTGAATTTGCAACTCATGTGTCTTCTGCCTTTGTTTTGCCGGTAATCTTGAAATCGCCCACTCTTTTCATCGACTCCCATCATTTTACGTATCATTTCTCTCATTTGGGTCAGCCGGAATTGGTGGTGGCGGCCGCTCGTGGTTCTCTCTTGATGCCTTATCTGGGCCATGCTTTTGGTTGATGCGCAAGATGTTTGCAGAAGTAGGCTGTGTTGAGAACTGGGGCAGCATGGATCAGTGGCTCATTAGTCTGTACCTCGATGTTTGCTTTAGTGCACAACTCTGTAATGAGTTGTGGGAATGGAAAACTGCTTCGCCTTGGTTTGGCTGCAAGTTGAATACTTGTCAGAATGATGTTCCCCACGTCCATTCTCTTTCCTGTGGCAATAGAATATAACAAGATTGCCTTATCATACGTCACTGTACTGTAGTGCGTCTCCGGCATCATCCTAGCTGAAACAAAGTACTGCCACAACCAAGCCATTGGTGTTAAACTAGTCCCCTTAATGGTTTTCTTACCCTTCTTTGAAATATCCCCAAAGGCATCTGGTTTCGCTATGGTCCTAAGAATTACCTCATCATCTTTCTCTGTCCTCTTAAACTCCTCATATTCATCATTGTTAATCTGAGGTAGGCCATAGAAATGATTGATGACTTTTGCCATAAAATCACATCAATACCCCTTACAAAGACAACCCCTTCATCACATTCAGGGAGGTTGGCATAAAACTCTCTCACCAGTGGTTCCACAGCCGCATGTTCGGGTTCAACCATAAAATCCTCCCACTTTCTCCTTTGACTCCACTCATCAGCCTCGGTGGTAGTCAGCCCACGTTTAGGGATAAATCCCTTGTCTTTTCTTTTGCTGCTGTCTCATAGTTTTGCCGAGCTTTGTCACTTACAAACCTATCGTCAACTTTCTTTCCTTTCCCTTTGCCCTTGGATGGTGGTTTTACTTTGAGTGGCATTTTTTCTAAAACCAGATTTCAACTCAGTAATGCATTCAAAAATTCAAACCTAAGTGTCCTACGTTAATCAATTCAAACCTGAAAAAGGAAATTTACAACACTTCCAAAAAGTTACACTTCAACCCCCAAACTACAAATTTTTCCACAATCACCCCAAACACTTCAAAATTGAAAGCCGACACTCCTCGATATCACACAACACACACACACTCCTTCCTCAAACAAAATCAAAGGCACAATCACCAAAAATTTCACAAATCCACCAACAATCCACAAATTTTAGATCCACAATTTAAAACTCGAAATTTTTGAGAAACAATCTTAGAGAATGTGAAATCTTTCCCAAAGTAAGGAGTACTTGCCACCAATTGAGCCAAAATCAACCTATAATGAAAAACCCCTAAATCATTGAACTCCAAAAATTTCGTCACTTTTCGCAAAAATCTGTGTTGAAATGCATTGGGTTGGTGTTTAGAAAGGTTAAAGAGTGAGAAATTTTGTCTGGAAATCGTTGGGGAGGCTCGAGATTAAAGTTTGAAAATTTTTTCTCTGAAATGGGTTTGAGCAGTTGCGTGAAAATGAAAAGGCAAAAGTGAATATTTATATAAAACCTTCTTCGTCGCGGCGAAGTTCTTCGTTCATAAACCCTAAATTCAAAACCCAGGTCTTGCTGCGGCGAAGGAAACTACTTCGCTGTGGCGAAAAATTACCGAGGCCATAATACCGTGGCGACAAACTATCTTCGCCATGGCGAAGTTCCCTTAATTAAAGTTTCACCAAATTAGTTCGCCACGGCGAAAACTTACCGAGAGTACAGCGTCGCGGCGAAGTCTAGAACTTTTTCGCTTTCTAAATTGTCAAAAATTTCGTCGCCGCGGCAAAATCTGGAATTCTTAGTTTTCTTCCTTGATTCCCAATTTCACCTGAAACACAATAAAACAAAAACACATCAATTAAAATTCAATCACAATATCAAACAAAACTAAACAACTACAAACAAATCAATAAAGACAAATAAATAATAACACTTAGGTTACCTTCCAAGGACCGCTTGTTTATAGTCAAAAGCTCGACTCTCTCAATTCCTCAAGTCAGAATGTCAAGCCGGATCGGGATGGACTTGTAACTCATCACCCCATCAATGTATGGCATCAATCTCTATCCATTGACTGTAAAAGTGCCCTTTTCTTCATGTGTAACTTCCACTACTCCGGATGAGTGAATTCTTGTAACTGTGAATGGTCTGGACCATCTAGACTTAAGTTTTCTAGGAAATAGCCTAAGTCTAGAATTGAACAACAACACTCTTTGCTCCACTTCAAAATTCTTTTTCCTAATATGCTTGTCATGCCACCTTTTTGTCTTCTCCTTGTAAATTCGAGCATTTTCATATGCTTTGAGACGGAACTCATCGAGTTCGTTCAAAGTCAGCATCCTTTCCTCCCCAAGAGCCTTTAAATCCATATTTAGCTGCTTGACTGCCCAGATGCTTTATGCTCGAGTTCCACCGGTAAGTGACATGCTTTCACATAAACCATCCTAAATAGGGACATACCAATTGGATTCTTAAATACAGTTCGGTAGGCCCATAATGCCTCATCCAATTTTCGTGACCAATCCTTCCTAGATGCATTAACTTGCCTTTTTCTAAAATGCCTTTAAGCTCTATTAGACAGTTCCACTTGCCCGCTCGTTTGTGGATGGTAAGGTGTTCCAACTCTATGTGTCACTCCATACTTACCCAACAGTGCATCCAATTGCCTATTGCAAAAGTGGGAACCTCCATCACTAATAATTGCCTGTGGTACCCCAAACCTTGAGAAAATATGCTTTCTCACAAACTTAATCACTACCCTAGCATCATTAGTCGGCAATGCAACGCACACCCACTTCGACACTTAATCCACCGCTACCAAGATATATGTGTTCCCAAAAGAATTTGGGAAGGGACCCATGAAATCAATCCCCCACACATCAAAAAGCTTAACCACCAGGATGTTGTTCAACGACATCTCATCTCTTTTTGAAATATTACCACTCTGTTGACACTGGTCGCACTCCTTAATCATCCAGAAAGAATCTTTACAGAGGGTTGGCCAATAAAATCCTGATTGTAGAACCTTGGTCCATTGCCCCCTAGTTCCTCCAAAATGGCCATCTACTTCCCTCTCGTGACAATGCCGTAGAATGCTTTCCATCTCTTCCTCCGGGACACATCTCCGTATCATTTGATTAGCACAATGTTTGTATAGAAATGGCTCTTCCCAAAAGTAGTACTTCAAATCTGAGAAGAATTTTCTCTTTTGTTGGAAAGTCATACCACTTGGGAGCACCCTCGATGACAGATAATTCGCAAAATCTGCATACCATGGTGCTTGATCCACTTTCATCAACTTCTCATCCGGAAATGTTTCTGTAATTGGACTTTCCTCTTCATTTTCCTGGATTGGTCTCTCAATCCTTGACAAGTGATCTGCCACCACATTTTCCGACCCCTTCTTATCTCGAATTTCTAACTCAAATTCTTGAAGCAATAGGATCTATCTTATCAACCGAGGTTTCGCTTCTTGCTTTGCCAATAAGTGTCTAAGTGTTGATTGGTCCATGTAGACGATCACCTTTGCACCTAATAAATATGAACGAAACTTGTCAAAAGCAAAAACCATAGCTAACAATTCTTTTTCAGTGGTGGTGTAATTCAATTGTGCATCAATGAGTGTTTTGCTAGCATATTGAATTACATACAACACTTTGTTTTTCTGCTGTCCTAACACTACCCCTAAAGCAAAATCACTAGCATCACACATCAATTCAAATGGCATTCCCCAATCGGGAACTACAATAATAGATGCAGAAACTAATAATTTTTTAAGAGTTAGAAAGGCATGCATGCATTCATCATTAAAATCAAACACAACATCTTTATTCAACAAATTGCAAAGGGGTTTAGAGATCTTAGAAAAATCCTTGATGAATCATCTGTAAAACCCCACATGCCCCAAGAAATTTCGGACTGCTTTAACATTTGATGGTGCTGGTAGCTCTCTATCCCACTGTCCTTTGCTCGATCAACTTCTATTCCGTCCTTTGAAATCCTATGACCGAGCACTATTCCCTCCTGGACCATGAAGTGACACTTCACCCAATTGAGCACCAAGTTTGTCTCCTTACATCGCTGCAAAATAAGAGAAAGATTAGTTAGACAACTATCAAAAGACGAACCAAAAACTGAGAAGTCATCTATGAAGACTTCTATGAACCGTTCCACCATGTCTCCAAAGATCGACATCATGCATCTCTGAAATGTTGCTAGTGCATTGCATAACCCAAAGGGCATCCTTCGGTAAGCAAAGGTGCCATAGGGACAAGTGAAAGTTGTCTTCTCTTGATCCTCAAGAGCGATGACAATCTGGTTGTATCTTGAATACCCATCCAGGAAACAGTAATAGTTGGTATCAATTCATTACTCTCATTTCTTACTACCGTGATACCTCCCTTCTTCGGAACCACTTGTATCGGGCTCACCCATGGACTGTCAAAAATAGGATAGATAATCCCTGTATCTAAGAGTTTCACCACCTCCTTTCTCACCACTTCCTTTATCGAAGGATTCAATCTTCGTTGTGGTTACACCTTAGGCTTAATATCATCCTCCATGAGTATCTTGTGCATGCAAAGTGATGGCGAGATGCCTTTAATGTCTGAAATAGTCCATCCAATTGCTAGTCTATGTTCCCTTAACACCCTAATCAACCGCTCTTCCTCCAATTTACTCAAACCTGAACTAATGATCATCGAAAAGGTTTCTGAGTCCCCAAGATATACATATTTGAGGTAGGAAGGTAAAGGTTTTAACTCAAGCTTTGGAGGTTCTTCGTTTTTTTCCTTTTCCTTCCATTTTTCAAAAATCAAACTCCTCAAATTCTAGATCTTGACTCTCATCAATTAGTTGAAGTTCTTCTAACAACCTAGCACATTCATCACTTGCCGAATCATCTACCTCTACTGTTTTTGATTTGGCTATACACGCTTCTAGAGGTAATTGTGGGGTGTTTTCTTCAATATATTCTACAACCAATTTATCCACCACATCGACACTAAAGCACGAATCTGATTCGGATGGAAACTTCATCGCCTCAAAGACATTGAAAGTTACTGTTTCATCTTTAACTCTCAACAGTAACTTTCCTTCTTGCACATCTATTAGTGCTCTTCCCGTGGCCAAGAATGGTCGGCCCAAAATAAGAGGAATTTACTTATCCTCTTCCATATCCAGAACAACAAAATATGCCAGAAAAATTATCTTATCCACCTTCACCAACACATCTTCCACTATCCCCCTTGGATGTTTTATGGACCTATCTGCTAGTTGCAATGACGTGGTCGTTGGCTTCACTTCACTAATTCCCAATCTCCTGAAAACAGAAAAGGGCATTAAATTAATACTAGCACCTAAATCACATAAAACATGATCAAACGTAATATCTCCTATAATGCAAGGAATAGTAAAACTCCTTGGATCTTTGAGCTTCGAGGGTAACTTCTTCTGGAGAATAGTGCTGCACTCCTCCGTAAGCATCACCGTTTCCTCATCTTCTAGATTCCTTTTGTTCAATAGGATTTTCTTAATGAACTTCGCATAGCTCGGCATCTGCTGCAATACATCTTCAAAAGGAATGTTGATATGCAATTTTTTTAAATATTTCAATAAATTTTGCCCCAAGCTTATCGATTCTTTTTCTTCAGTCTCTGAGGAAAAGGCACGGGTGGAGTGTGATGTGCCAACTCTGGTGGTATCTGGGTGAATGGCAATTTCCCCTTCTTCTTTTGCCTTTCTTCATTCTTCTTATTCTCTTCCTCCAAACCGCTTGGTTTCTCATCAACTACAATCTCTTCATCAACTTCCTTTTCAAATTTTTCCTTTCTAGCTTGTTCAGCTTCTTCCAAAACTGTCCCATTCCTTAAAATTATGGCATTTGCTTGCTCACGTGGGTTAGTCATTGTGTTGTTTGGTAAGGAACCCTACAGTCTCTCATTTAGCTTCTCGGCCAATTGGCCCATCTATACCTCAAGATTCCGAATGGACGCCCTTTGATTTCTGAAATTCATCCTCGTCTCATTCACAAACCCCGTGGTCTCCTACATGAATTTCCCAAACATGTCCTCTAACTTTGTCACTCTTGGATCTCCTGGTTGATTATTCACCCCTGGTTGGTTATTTGGCAATGTCCTTTGGTTCCATTGATTATTTTGCTGGTTCTGATTGCCCCAAGCCAGATTTGGATGATTTCTCCACCCCGGATTGTATGTGTTGGAGTACGGGTAGTTTGGTTGCCTCTGATTTCCTACCATGTAGTTCACTTGCTCCGATGATGAAGATGACAAAGCAAATGTGTTCCCCACTTGACACTCACTGCTCACATGGCTCCCTACACAAAAATCACAAGTTAGTTGAGGTGCTTGAATAGAATTTACCTGCATACTTCCCAAGCCCCAAGTTTCGAAGTGTCGTGAGTTGGGCTGAGATGGCTGTGAAGGCATCAACTTCATGAAGACTCATAAATTTTCTTGATATCAGTGTCTCATTTGGTCTTTGATAATTGTTGCTTGCCAACACCTCAAGCAACTCATAAGCCTCCTCTGGTGTCTTATTCGCAAAGCTCCTCCCCGATCTTTGCATCCACCATGGTTTGCACGTTACCCATCACCATTGTAGAATGTTTGGACTTGAAGCCAAACTGGCAACCCATGGTATGGACATTTCCTCATCAATTCCTTGTACCTCTCCCAAGCCTTATACAATGGACTCGGATTCTCTTTTGTAGAAATGATGTGATATCATTTCTCGCTTTGCTTGATTTTGCTGGAGGAAAGAACTTGGTCAGGAACTTCTTATTAGAGCAGATGCTCTAGAGCCAATCAATTATTGTAGAATTGACTCTTTGTAATAATGTTCATTAATCAATAAAAGGCATTTTTATTCTATATCGCGTAAATCATTATTATTGCAATATGTATTGATATATGTCCTTAGAATGGTATAACCGTGACGAGGGTATCAAGTGTTTCAAATCTTGATAGTGACAACCCTATGAGCACATATGGTGGCCATTCTAGAAACGTCCATAGCCCTAATATTATTCTCAGTAAGGGCACAAATAATACGGTAAGGCTATCATAGTGTTGAAGCGACCACTTGTCCGAAAGGCAATGGTGATCTCACTTGTTAAGGTTGTTTGGTGAGAACCTCGGTGCAACACATGGGTGCTTGCCCGCAGCGATTACATCGGCAAGTTCAAGTCCGGATCGACTCACCAGAGGATTCCATATGGATGGTAACCCCAGTGTCTATGGAACAAATCCTCTAACGAATGGTGGTGCATGTGATCCTTAGACTTGAGATCACCAGAGCGCCTTGTGCACCGATTGGTGTAGTTTGACACTAGCCTAATGCGTTCTTTTCAAAGTCTCAATACAAGGTGATTGGTCGATGAAGGTGTATCAAGACTATGGCGGATTGACAGAGGATTCATCACTCCTAGGTATGGGAGAAAGTTATCTCATGACGTAATTCAGTATATGGCAATGACACTAAAACTGTGGCCATAGTGGGATTGAGTTGTTGCTCTATCCAGTTTATAATACGGGTCATTGGTCTAGAAACTAAATAAATAATATCGAGACTAACCGAAGGTTGACATTATTTCTATGCCTTCGTCTCATCGAGATAACGTATGATGAAAGGATCGAATTGCACGGTAACCATATCGTTGACAGTTAGCTACTTTGCTAAATCCGAATCTATCGGGTGGCCATGATGCCTTGCCTAGGGGGCCAATCTTGGTGCAATGTATTAGTGAAATGATTAATTGGTGTTAATCGCAATACTATACACTGTCGGTATGATGAGGAGCCTATGGGTCACACACATAGAAGATAATTTAAGATCCAAGAAGAAAGAATGGCGTTTTCGTCTTTTAAGGCAAAAGGGTATTTTGGTAATTTCACAGTGCAATTAAATTTGCTGAGGTCGTAGCCTTTATTTAATTTGTTAAAAAAATTAAATAAGTGAAATTACGATTAAATATGTGTTCGCACATATTTAATTAAACCATCATTATTGTTGAATGTTAATTAAATATTAATTGATTTTAATTGAAGATAATGATGAATTAAATAAATATTTAAATGGGAGTGTTTGGCAAATTTGGGGTGTTTGGGTTGGAGCCCAAGCCCATTCCATATGGGAATAGGGCAACTGAAATAACACTATAAAAGAAAAAGGTTTTAGTTGAAAAAATAGGTGTTATTTTATTATTTACTGTTTCATTGAAAAGAGAAAACCTCCAGCCCTAAACACTCTCACTCTCACGCCACTTTTGCTTTTGCAAAGAATCAAAGTACTTCTTTGGTTTGTTCTTCTTGATTTCTTAAGGCCAAGGAGGATCTAGCAAATCCCTCCTTTGTTCTTGTTGATTGTCTTCGTGTGGACCTCTACGGTTTGATCCTACACTTTGATCGGTAGCAAAAACGTTCAGAGACAATATTGGTGGAGCCTCCAAACGTGCGTATTATTTCTAAACACAGATTATTAATTTCTGCAGATTCTTGCTTTAATATGAATTATAAAATTATACCCTTGATCTTGGCTTATGTAAACGATCCTGTTATATTAATTTTTTGTTTTAAGCATATACGTGACCGCTTTACTAACAATGGTATCGAGCCAGTATTAAATTTTACAGTTTATTGTATGATTTATAACATGTATTTGGTTGATAACATGTTTTTTTTTTGAAAAATCTACAAAATCTGTTTATGGATTAACGATTCAAATGATAAACTGGTTTAATAATGTGTTGATGAATGACATATTGGTTGGTTAATATCCTGGTTGAACGTATGTGCGTTTGATTTGATTTGGATTCGTGTTTATACACAAAAACTGTAAAAACGCGAACTGTATGAATTGGGGATTTCCAGGTCTCGCTACGGCGAGGTGCCTTTGGGAAGTTTCACCGCGGCAAAGATAAAACCTTCGCCGCGGCGAAGTTTATGGCGGCGAGTTGCCTCTGGAAAGTTTCGCCGTGGCGAAGCCTATAGCTTTCCCAATTCTGTATTTTTTTGCAAAGGGTCTAATCTATAGTTTTTAATAACCTGTAAAGCCAATGTACATTCTGCACATTTAAGAGGGTAATTAATTAATAAACCCACCCAATTCAAAAATTGATTATTTTTTGAAATGTATGCTTTGTACTTGTTTTTATATTGCATGGTGCCTGGTACATGAGCCTTAGACCTAAGGGTGAATGTTTTAAATTATTTTGGGTATGTATGGCCGTAATATTTTTTAAATAGGGCCCACGTGTCCTGCTTTCTCCCCTCTTCTTGATGTACATTCTTTTCTCATCTCATTCCCCTCGAATGTAAATCGAGGTTTTTAAATTTGTTGATGTAAAATTAGTTTAATATTAATTTTATTGTAAATTTAGAATGGTGTTTTTGAAATGTACTTGGAGTCGGAGCAAAGGACGAGGCAACCATACTTGAGGACTCAAGATGTTTATTACAAGACCCCTAGGTGACCCACCGATTCCTCGAGGCTCGAGGAGATCGGTTTTAGTTAGGCCATGTACCAGCACGTTTTAATTTTTGTTTAGAATGCATGCTAAGGTTGAATGTTTGATAACATACCAAACAATGTCATTCTAACAAAGATAATAATCTAATGAGACATTAAATAACAAACCCCTCAACTGAGTTATATTAAGTCACGTAAGCCTTCCATCACCATGGTTTTAATCAAACCACTATTCGTCGAAACCTTGTTCGCTAAAGCGAAGGGTATACTTCTACTAGTGGGAGGTTAAAATACATTGGAGTTTTCCTTAATGGTGATGGGTCGACTTAAAATGACGGTTTTGCTTGTTCGCCAAAGCGAAGGTTGATAAACGCATCATAGGCATAGTAGAGCAAGCACATATGTGGTACGTGGTGACATGTAGTGTCCACTCTACTGATACTAAGAACCATACTTGAGGACAATGGTTGGAGCCATTGAATTGTGTGATTGGCTTGTTGGCTTTTTCGCATTTGAGGTTAATAATGGGAGCTATCAACTGGTGTGGATTATGTTTGTTGGCCTACCTAATCAACTCATTTTTGCTTGTTCGCCAAGCGAAGGTTTGAAATGGCCAGGATGAGATCTCGATCCATTAGGAAAGCCAACGGGCTTTCCCGAGTTAATAATGAGGGCTATTGGCTTGAGTAAAATAGTGGGAGCATTGTTTAATAAAAGACCATATTAAATAATAATGAACTTTGTAATAACTTTATCTTTTAACGCAATTGTAGATTCACCAAAATGAGGCATTATGAACACTTGGGATAATCGAGAAAGAAAACAGGTTGGATGGATCCAATTTCTCAGACTGGTATCATAATCTTCAGATTATACTCAAGTCAGAAAAGAAATTGTATATCCTTGAAAAGCCATACATGGCTGAGCCACGATCGATGCCACTCGGGGAAATTAAGGATACTTATCAAAAGTTCCTTGATGATGCTGATAGCGTTCAATGCTTGATGTTAGCATCGATAACACTTATGCTTCCAAAGCAGCATGAGAATATGGATGCTTCTTCTATCATTCTACACCTCAAGGAGCTTTACGAAACAAATGCTCGACATGAGAGGTACAGGTGTCGTTAGCTACTTTGTTTGGGAGTCGCTTCGACCGAGGGAGCCCAAGTTGGTCCTCATGTGCTCAAGATGATCGAGCACATGAGAGGCTGAGACTTTGGGATGTGGCTTGGATGCGAATTACAAATGGATTTAATTCTGCAATCCTTGCACGACTCTTATGCTCCGTTCATAATGAATTTCAATATGAACACGATGAAAACCTTCTCGAACTTCTAACATACTTAGGGAGTGTAGAGTAGGACTTGAAAAGTCCAAGCTGGGCTTGTTTCTTGTTATTTCCGGGTAAAGGAAAGGGTTACAAGAAGGGTAAGGCCAAGGCCAAACCCAAGCCTAAGCCCAAAGGATAGGTTACTCTTGGCCCTGAGAGTGGCATAGGGAAGGGTAAGGTAGTCTGCTTTTTTTGTGGCAAGCCTGGCCATTGGAGGAAAAACTGCAAGGCTTTCCTCGCAAGCAAGAAGAAGTCAGAGGCTACGACTTCCCGGGTATTTTTATGATTGAGATTAACTTCTCTCCCTCAACATCTTGGGTCATTGACACGGGGATGTGTACTCACATTTGTATTGGATGTGCAGGGACTAAGGCAGAGTAGAGTGCTCGCCAAGGGAGAGATGAACCTACGAGTTGGAAATGGAGCACATGTGGCTGCATTACCTGTAGGGACTTATTGTTTATCTTTGCCTATGGGCTTATTATTGGAACTACATAACTGTTATCATGTACCTTCTATTTCTAGAAATATTATTTCAGTATCCGCTTTGGATAATATGGGGTATCATTTTGAGATATCTAATGGATTATTGTCCTTTAGTTTGAATGGTATTCTATTTGGAATTGCAAGGTTATATAATGGATTATAGGTTCTTGATTTAAACAATAAAGATATTCTCAATATTGAAACCAAGAGAGCTAAACATAGCGATCAAAACCGACCATATCTCGGCATTGTAGATTGTGTTATGTTAATAAGACCCGCATTGCAAAACTTCAAAGGGATGGAGTTTTGGACCCTTTTGACTTTCAGTCATTTGAGGTATGCGAGTCATGCTTGTTAGGCAAGATGACCAAGTCTCTTTTCACAGGACAAGGTGAAAGGGCTACTGAGCTATTAGGCATCATCCATAGTGATGTATGTGGTCCACTAACAGTTGAAGCCAGAGGTGGATATTCATATTTCATCACATTTACTGATGATTTTAGTAGATATGGTTATGTCTATCTTATGAGACATAAATCTGAAGCCTTTGATAAATTCAAGGAATTTAGAAATAAAGTCTGAGAATATGTTGGGCAAAAAGTATTAAAGCTCTTCGGTGGATCGAGGGAGATGAATACTTAAGCTCAAGGTTTTCAGAGTACCTGAAGGAATTTGGGATAGTATCACAACTCACCCCTCCTTATACACCCCAACACAATAGAGTGTCAGAAAGGAAGAATATGACCTTACTTGACATGGTTAGGTCCATGATGAGTTTTAGTGATTTACCTGCATCATTTTAGGGTTATGCCCTAGAGACTGTGACTCACGTTTCGAATCGTGTGCCGTCAAAGTCTGTAGATAAGACTCCATATGAGCTATGAAGTGGGTGAAAGCCCAACTTGTCTTATCTAAGGATTTGGGGGTTCTTGAAGCTTATGTTAAGAAATTGACTTCAAACAAGCTGGGCCCAAAATCTTGTAAATGTATATTTGTGGGGTATCCAAAGGAGACCAAATGATACTATTTCTACCACCCAGAAAAGCGCAAAATTTTTGTTGCTCGAACTGGTGTCTTCCTAGAAAAGGAATATTTTCTAAGAAATACTAGTGGGAGAAAAGTAGAACTTGATGAAGTTCTAGAACCACAAGATATACTAGACGAAGGACGGGATGATGTGCCACAGGAAGTGGTTGAGCATCAAGAGGAGGTTACTCCACAACTTGTGGATCAAAGTGAACCACCTCAGGTAGCACAGGAGCTACGTAGATCTGGGAGCTTACGCCATAAGCCCGAGAGATACGGTTATCTTGTGACTCAACATGGTGACGTACTAGTCTACCTGAGGTGGCGTACTCTCCCAGAACCACCGAATATTTTCTAAGAAATACTAATGGGAGAAAAATTGAACTTGATGAAGTTCTAGAACCACAGGATATACTAGACGAAGGACGGGATAATGTGCCACAAGAAAGTGGTTGAGCATCATGAGGAGGTTACTCCACAACTTGTGGATCAAAGTGAACCACCTCAGGTAGCACGGGAGCTACGTAGATCTAGGAGAGTATACCATGAGCCCGGGAGGGATACGGTTATCTTGTGACTCAATATGGTAGGCGGCCTTGGTCTACCAAGATGATGAACCCGGAACTTACAACGCTATATCGGATCGATTCCGTTAAATGGCTTGAAGCCATGAAATCTGAGATGGACTCCATGTAGCAGAACCAAGTGTGTGTTAGGAAACGACCCGGTTGTGCAGCGGAAAACAAAAATTTTACAACCACGGATCGTTCCTTAGAACCCAAAATCAAGGCACAGATTTTACAGTTTATGCATAATAAGAATCTGCAGAAAAATATAAATCCAAAGGTTTAGATTCATACCCACGTTTAGAGGCTCCACCAATGTTGTCTCTGAATGTGTTTGCTCTGGAAACCCAACCCAAGTGTAGGATCGAACGGTAGAGGTCCACATGAAGACAATCAACAAGAACCAAGGAGGATTTGCTAGATCCTCCTTGGCCTTAAAAATCAAGAAGAACAACAAAAGTGTTTGTTTTCAATGGAGCGATAAAGTGGCATGGGAGAGTTTTGGCTGGAGGTTTTCTTTTCAAAATCAATGAATGAATAAAATAACACACACACTCTTTCCAACTAAAACCCTTTTCCTTTTATAGTCTTATTTAAGGTTCCCTATTCCCATATGGAATGGGCTTGGGCTACAACCCAAACACCCCCAAATTTGCCAAACACTCCCAATTAGATATTTTAATTTAATTCATCATTATTTCAATTAAAATCAATTAATATTTAATTAACATTTAACAATAATGATGATTTAATTAAATATGTGCGAACACACATTTAACCGTAATTTCACTTATTTAATTTTTTTTAACAAATTAAATAAAAGGCTACGACCTCAGCAAATTTAATTGCCTTTGTGAAATTACCAAAATACTCCGCTTAGCCTAAAAAGGCAAACGCCCTTCCTTCTTCTTGGCTCTTAAATTATCTTCTATGTGTGTGACCAATAGGCTCCTCCATCATATTGGTAGTGTATAGTATCGCGATTAACACCAATTAATCGTCTCACTAATACACAGGAACCAAGATTGGCCCCTAGCAAGGCATCATGGCCACCAGATAGTCGGTTGACAAAGTAGCTACATCAGCGATATGGTTACCGTACAGTCCGATCCTTTCATCATACGTTATCTCTACGAGGCGAAGGCATAAGCTTGATGTCAACCTTCCGGTTACTCTCGATATTATATATTCAATTTGGACCAATGACCGGTATTATAATCTGGATGAGCAACAACTCAATCCCACTGGGTGGCCCACGTTTTAGTGTCATTACCATATATTGGTGCCTTGTGAGATAACTTCTCCGTACGGGAGTGATGAATCCTTTGTCAACCCACCATAGTCTTGATACACTCCTTGATATAGCCAATCACCACCCGTCTTGTGACTCACGAATAGAAGCTGCGTTAGGGCTAGTATCAAAGCGTACCAATCCCGGTGACAGCGCTCCAGGTGATCTCAAGTCTAAGGATCACATGCACCACCATTCGTTAGAGGGATTTGTTCCATAGACAGAGGGGTTACCATCCATATGGAATCCTCTGGTAGTCGATCCGAGTGAACTTGCTACGATATATCCGCCTACAACAAGCACCCATGTGTTGCACCCGAGGTTGTCACCAAACAACCTTGACAAGTGAGATCGATCCCTTTGCCTTTCGGCGGGGAGGTCGTTCAACACTATGATAGCCTTACCGTATTATCTGTGCCCTTACTTGAGAATAATCTTGGGCTACGGACGTTTCTAGAATGGCCACCATATGTGCTCATAGGGTTCTCACTATCAAGATTTGAAATACTTGATACCCTCGTCAACAAGGTTCTACCATTCTAAGGACATATATCAATACATATTGCAATAATAATGATTTCTGCGATATAGAATAAAATGCCTTTTATTATTGATTAATGAACATTATTACAAAAGAGTCAATTCCACAATAATTGATTTGCTCTAGGGCATCTACTCTAACAATCTCCCCACTATAGCCAATCATTCATATATTTAATACCAAATGATTTCAAGTGCCTTTCATGCTTACAGCTGCGAGAGAGGTTTTATAAGTGGATCTGCCGAGATTGTCGTCGGTATGCACTTTACTAATCTGCCACGTCTTTCCTCTCAACTATCTCTACGATGAGATGGAATCGATACAGTATGTGTCTGGACTTCGATGAGGTGTGGTTCCTTAGCTTGAGCAATTGCTCCATTGTTGTCACAATAGATGTCTATAGGATCAACAATCGGTAGGAACCACACCAGTTCGGTGTGAACTTCTTAATCCGGCCGCCTCCTTGGCCGCGTCGACAATGCAATATACTCGGCCTCCATTGTAGAGTCCGCTGGTGCTTTGCTTGGAGCTCTTCCACTCTTTGCACCGCCATTGAGACAAAAATACAAACCCTAATTGCGATCGATAATCGTCTTTGTCCGTTTGGAAACTAGCATCCTTTGTATCCTCTTCGGTGAGCTCATCTTCCCTCCATAAACCAAGAACATATCCTTAGTCCTCTTCAAGTACTTAAGAATATTCTTGGCTTGACCATCCGATGGCACGCTTACCGGGATCTGATTGATATCTACTACAAGTGCTCAAAGCACATGAGACATCAATCAGAGTACATAGCATGGCATACATGATGGATCCAATTCTTGATGCATATGGGATCCTCTTCATCCTATCTCTCTCATCTTGTGTTGTAGGACACAATTCCTTAGAAGAGATAAACACCATGTGACATCGGAAGAAATCCTTTCTTGGATTCTTCCATCTTGAATCGTTTAGTTACTTTGTCAATATATGCACTCGGACGTTGCCAAGCAACCCTACGCGATCTATCACGATAGAATCTTTATACCAAGGATGTAGGGTGCTTCCCACAAGTCCTTCATGGAAGAAGCACTTGGATAACCAAGTCTTTACCAACTACAAGTTTGGTATATCATTCCCAATCGAAGTATGTCATCGACATACAATACTAGGAATGCTCTGCGCTCCCCGCTCACTTTCTTGTAAACCACAGGGCTCATCTTCGTTTTGATAAAACCGAATTCTTTTACGGCCTCGTCAAAAGCGAATGTTCCCGCTCCTTGAAGCTTGCTTGAGTCCATAAATGGATCTGCAACTTGCATATCTTATTAAGCTTGACTATCAAGACGAAACCATCAGGTTGTGTCATATACATCCTCCTCAAGGTTTCGTTCAGGAAGCGATTTTGACATTCATTTGCCAAATCTCATAGTCATGATATGCAGCAATTGCAAGCATAATCCGGATGGATTTAATCATGGCAACGGCGAAAAGGTTTCTTCATAGTCAATGCCATGAATTTGTTTGAAACCTTTGGCAACCAGCCGTGCTTTATAAGTATGCACGTTGCCATCCATGTCAATCTTCTTCTTGAAGACCCATTTACACCCTATGGGTTTTATCCCCTCAGGTGGTTCCACCGGGAAGACCACACTTGGTTACGGTACATGGAGTCCATCTCGGATTTCATGGCTTGAGCCATTTAACGGAATGCGGATCCGATATAGTGTCTTCGTAGGTTACGGGTTCATCGTGCTTAATAGACTAGTACGTCACCATGTTGAGTCACGAGATAAGCGTATCTCTCGGGCTCATGGGGTACTCTCCAGGATCTACGTTAGCTCTTGTGCTACACCCGAGGTGGTTCACTTTGATCCACAAGTTGGGGGTAACCTCCTCTTGATGCTTTCAAACCACTTCTGTGGTACATCATCCCGTCCTTCGTCCTAGTATATCTTGTGGTTCTAGAACTTTATCGAGTTCTACTTTTTCTCCCACTAGTACTTCTTAGAAAATGTTCCTTTTCTAGGAAGACACCGGATCGAGCAACAAAGATTTTGCGCTCTTAGGGTGGTAGAAATGGTATCCTTTGGTCTCTTTGGATATCCAGAAATATACATTTATAGGATTTTAGGGGGCCCTTGTTCGGAAGTCAATTTCTTAACATAAGCTTCGCAACCCCAAATCCTTAGATAAGACAAGTTGGGCTTTCGCCCACCTCCATAACTCATATGGAGTCTTATCTCAGGGAACTTTGGCTGGACAACACGGTTTCCCCGCGTGAGTCGCGGTCTCAGGCATAACCACCCCAGACGATGCGGAGGGTAAATCACTAAAACTCATCATGGACCTAACCATGTCAAGTAAGGTCCTATTCCTCCTTCGACACTCCATTGTGTTGGGGTGTATAAGGAAGGGTGAGTTGTGATACTATCCCACATTCCTTCTCGGTAGGGGCTGAGCTTAAGTATTCACCTCCGATCCGATCCAAGAGAAGGGCTTTAATACTTTTGCCCAACTATTCGGTACTTCATTCCCCGAATTCCTTGAATTTATCAAGGCTTGATTTATGTCTCATAGGTAGAACATAACCATATCTCTGAAATCATCATTAAATGTGATGAAGTATGAATATCCACCTACGGCTTCAAATTGTTAGTGGACCACATACATCACTTTATGGATGATGCCCCTACAAGTTCGTTGTTCTCTTTCACTTTGTCTGTGAAAGGAGACTTGGTCATCTTGCCTAAAAGGCATGACTCGCATACCTCAAATGGCTAAAAGTCAAAAGGGGCCAAAACTCCATCCCTTTGAAGTTTTGCAATGCGAGTCTTATTAACATGACACAATCTACAATGCCGAGAGATATGTTTGGTTTGATCACTATGTTTAGCTTTCTTGGTTTCAATATTGAGAATATCTTTATTGTTTAAATCAGAACATATAATCCATTATATAACCTTGCAATTCCAAATAGAATACCATTCAAACTAAAGGACAACAATCCATTAGATATCTCAAAATGATACCCCATATTATCCAAAATGGATACTGAAATAATATTTCTAGAAATAGAAGGTACGTGATAATAGTTATGTAGTTCCAACAATAAGCCCGTAGGCAAAGATAAACAATAAGTCCCTCACAAGGGTTAATGCGACCACATGTGCTCCATTTCCAACTCGTAGGTCCACCTCTCCCTTGGCAAGCACTCTACTACGCCTTAGTCCCTGCACATCGGTACAAATGTGAGTACCATATCCCCTGTGTCCATGACCCAAGATGTTGAGGAGAGAAGTTAATCTCAACCATGAAAGTACACGAAGTCCGTAGCCTCGACTTCTTCTTGCTTGCGAGGAAAGCCTTGCAGTGTTTCCTCCGGTGGCCGGGCTTGCCACAAAAGAAAGCAGAACTACCTTGCCCTTTCCTATGCCACTCTCAGCCCCAAAGAAAGCAACCTGTCTTTTGGGCTTGGGCTTGGGTTTGACCTTGGCCTTACCCTTCCCTTGCCGTTACCCTTTGCTTTACTGGCAGCAACCAGTAAAACAGGCTTGGACTTTTTCAAGTCCTGCTCTGCAGTCCTTAGCATGTTGGGAAGTTCTGAGAGGGGTTTTTCTCCATCGTGTTCATATTGAAATTCATTATGAGCAGGCATATGGAAGTCGAGCAAGGATTGCAGAATTAAATCCATTTGTAATTCTGCATCCAAGCCACATCCCAAAGTCTCGAGCCTCTCTATGTGCTCGATCATCTTGAGCACATGAGGACCAACTTGGGCACCCTCAGTCAGACGACTCCCAAAGCTGCTTTCGACACCTTGTACCTCTCATGTCGAGCATTTGCTTCGTAAAGCTCCTTGAGGTGTAGAATTATGGAAGAAGCATCCATATTCTCATGTCCGCTTTTGAGCATAGGTATCATCGATGCTAACATCAAGCATTGTACGCTATCAGCATCATCAAGGAACTTTTTGATAAGTATCCTTAACCTTCTGGAGCATGGCATCGGGGATCAGGCTCAACCATATATGGCTTTTCAAGGATATACAATTTCTTTTCCCGGACTTAAGTATAATCCAAGATTACGATACCTTACGAGAAATTGGATCCATCCAACCTTTATTTTCTTTTCGATTATCGGTCGAGTTCATAATACTCATTTTCGGTGAATGCCGCAATTGCGGAAAAGATAAAGTTATTATAAAGTTCATTATTATTTAATACGGTCTTTTATTAAGCGATACTCCCACTATTTTACTCAAGCCAATAGCCCTTACTATTAACTAGGGAAAGCCGTTGGCTTTCCTAGTGGACCAAGATCCCATCTTGCCCATTTCAAACCTTCGCTTTGGCAAACAAGCAAAAATGGGTTGATTAGGTAGGCCAACAAACTTAATCCACACCAATTGATAGCTCCCCATTTATCAACCTCAAATGTGAAAAAAGCCAACAAGCCAATCACACAATTCAATGGCTCCAACCATTGTCCTCAAATGTGATTCTCCGGATATCGGTAGAGTGGACACTACATGTCACCACGTACACATAATATGTCTTTGCTCTACTATGCCTATGAGCGTTTATCAACCTTCGGCTTTGGCGGAGAACAAGCAAAACCGTCATTTTAAGTCGACCCTATCACCATTAAGGAAAACTCCAATGAATTTTAACCTCCCCTTTGGTAGAAGTGTACCCTTCGCTTTGGCGAACAAGGTTTGACGAGCGGTGGTTTGATTAAAACCATGGTGATGGAAGGCATTCCGTGACTTAATATACTTAGTTGAGGGGTTTGTTATTTAATGTCTCATCAGATTATTATCTTTATTAGAATGACATTGTTTGGCATGTTATTCAACATTCAACCTTAGCATGCATTCTAAACAAAATATTAAACGTGCCGGTACATGGCCTAACTAAAACCGATCTCCTCGAGCCTAGAGGGATCGGTGGTTCACCCTAGGGATCCCTTTTGTAACAAATATCTTGAGTCTTCAAGTATGGTTGCCTCGTCCTTTGCTTCGTCTCCAGGTACATTACAAAAACATCATTCTAAATTTACAATAAAATTAATATTAAACTAATTTTACGTCAACAAATTTAGAAACCTCGATTTACATTCGAGGGGAATGAGATGAGAAAAGATTGTACATTAAGAAGAAGAGAGAAGGCAGGACACGCAGGCCCTATTTAAAATATTACAGCCATACATACCCAAAATAATTTAAAACATTCACCCTTAGGTCTAAGGCTCATGTACCGCACACCATGCAATATACAAACAAGTACAAAACATACAATTCAAAAATAATCAATTTTGAATTGGGTGGGTTAATTAATTAATTACCCTCTTAAATGTGCAGAATGTACATTGGCTTTATAGGGTATTAAAAACTACAGATTAGTCCCTTTGCAAAAATAAAGAATTGAAAAGCTACAGCCTTTGCCGCGGCGAGGATTTATAGTATGCACTTCCCTGCTGCATACTTCGCCGCGGCGAGGATTTAAATTAGGTCTAGCCGCCACAAACTTCGCCACGGCGAAGGTTTTATCTTCGCGCGAAGCCGTCGAAGCGCCGACCTGGCCGGGGGAAATCCCCAATTCATACAGTTCGCGTTTTTTGCAGTTTTTTTGTGTATAAACACGAATCCAAATCAAATCAAACGTGCATACGTTCAACTAGGATATTAACCAACCAATATCACATTCATCAACACATTATTAAACCACTTTATCATTTGAATCACTCATTCAAGATAGATTTATAGATTTTTCAGTTTTAACAAAATCTGGGTTTTTCATGGCAGATTCATCAAGGCAGCATGTTATCAACAAATACATGTATCAACCATTCAACAACCCGTAAATCTAGTACCCTATGCTCGATACCCTTTGTTAGAAATGACCGGTTGCGTAGTAGCCCCCCCGGAAAAAAAATTTTACAACCACGGATCGTTCCTTAGAACCCAAAAATCAAGGCATGATTTTACAGTTTATGCATAATAAGAATCAGAGAAAAATATAAATCCAAAGGTTTAGATTCATACCCACGTTTGGAGGCTCCACCAATGTTGTCTCGAATGTGTTTGCTACCGATCCAAGTGTAGGATCGGAACCGTAGAAGGTCCACGAAGACAATCAACAAGAACCAAGGAGGGATTTGCTAGATCCTCATTGGCCTTAAGAAATCAAGAAGAACAACAAAAGTGTTTGTTTTCAATGCAACAGTAAAAGTGGCGTGGGAGAGTTTTGGCTGGAGGTTTTCTTTTCAAAATCAATGAATGAATAAAACAACACACACACTCTTTCCAACTAAAACCCTTTTCCTTTTATAGTCTTATTTAAATTGCCCTATTCCCATATGGAATGGGCTTGGGAGGCTAACCCAAACACCCCCAAATTTGCCAAACACTCCCAATTAGATATTTTAATTTAATTCATCATTATTTCAATTAAAATCAATTAATATTTAATTAACATTTAACAATAATGATGATTTAATTAAATATGTGAACACACATTTAACCGTAATTTCACTTATTTAATTTTTTTTAACAAATTAAATAAAAGGCTACGACCTCAGCAAATTTAATTGCACTGTGAAATTACCAAAATACCCTTTCGCCTAAAAAGACAAAAACGCCCTTCCTTCTTCTTGGCTCTTAAATTATCTTCTATGTGTGTGACCCATAGGCTCCTCATCATACCCGGTAGTGTATAGTATCACGATTAACACCAATTAATCGTCTCACTAATACACGAGACCAAGATTGGCCCCCTAGCAAGGCATCATGGCCACCCGATGGGTCGGATTGAAAGAAAGTAGCTACTATCAACGATATGGTTACCGTACAATTTGATCCTTTCATCATCGTTATCTCTACGAGGCGAAGGCATAAAGAAATTGATGTCAACCTTCGGTTACTCTCGATATTATATATTCAGACGGACCAATGACCGTATTATAATGCGGATAGAGCAACAACTCAATCCTACCGTGGCCACGATTTTAGTGTCATTACCATATCTTGAATTGCGTGAGATAACTTCTCCCGCACCCGAGAGTGATGAATCCTTTGTCAATCCACTTATAGTCTTGATACACTCCTTGATATAGCCAATCACCAACCGTCTTGTGACTCTGAATAAAAGCTGCGTTAGGCTAGTATCAAAGCCCCTGTGCAATCGGTGCACAAGGCGTTCGATGATCTCAAGTCTAAGGATCACATGCACCACCATTCGTTAGAGGATTTGTTCCATAGACACTGGGTTACCATCCATATGGAATCCTCTCGGTGGGTCATCCAGTGAACTTGGCTGCGGTATATCCGCCTACAACAAGCACCCATGTGTTGCACCCGGGTTGTCACCAAACAACCTTGACAAGTGAGATCATCCACGCCTTTCCAACAACGGGGGTGGGGTCGCTCAACACTATGATGCCTTACCGTATTATCTCGTGCCCTTACTTGCAATAATAACACGGGCTACGGACGTTCTAGAATGGCCACCATATGTGCTCATAGGGTTCTCACTATCAAGATTTGAAACACTTGATACCCTCATCACGGTTCTACCATTCTAAGGACATATATCAATACATATTGCAATAATAATGATTTACGCGATATAGAATAAAATGCCTTTTATTATTGATTAATGAACATTATTACAAAGAGTCAATTCCACAATAATTGATTGGCTCTAGGGCATCTACTCTAACAGTGTGGTCTCTAGTGGAACCACCTGAAGGGGTAAAACCCATAGGGTGTAAATGGGTCTTCAAGAAGAAAGGAAGACATGGATGGCAACGTGCATACTTATAAAGCACGGTTGGTTGCCAAAGGTTTCAAACAAATTCATGGCATTGACTATGAAGAAACCTTTTCGCCGGTTGCCATGATTAAATCCATCCAGATGATTCTTCAATTACTGCATATCATGACTATGAGATTTGGCAAATGGATGTCAAAACTGCTTTCCTGAACAAAAACCATAAGGAGGATGTGTACATGACAAAACCTGATGGTTTTGTTCTTGATAGTCAAACCAATAAGGTATGTAAGTTGCAGAGATCCATTTATGGACTCAAGCAAGCTTCAAGGAGCTGGAACATTGGTTTTGATGAAGCCGTAAAATAATTCGGTTTTATCAAGAATGAAGATAAGCCCTGTGTTTACAAGAAAGTGAGTGGGAGCGCAGTAGCATTCCTAGTATTGTATGTCGATGACATACTTCTGATCGGGAATGATATACTGAACTTGCAGCCAGTAAAGACTTGGATATCCAAGTGTCTCTCCATGAAGGACTTAGGGGAAGCAGCCTACATCCTTGGTATAAAGATCTATCGTGATAGATCGCGTAGGTTGCTTGGCCTAAGTCAGAGTACATATATTGACAAAGTACTGAAAAGATTCAGTATGGAAGAATCCAAGAAGGGATTTCTTTCAATGTCACATGGTGCTTATCTCTCTAAGGAATTGTGTCCTAAAACACAAGATGAGAGAGATAAGATGAAGAGGATCCCATATGCATCAGCAATTGGATCCATCATGTATGCCATGCTATGTACTCGGATTGATGTCTCATGTGCTTTGAGCACTTGTAGTAGATATCAATCGAATCCAGGTGAGCGTCACTAGATGGCTGCCAAGAATATTCTTAAGTACTTGAAGAGGACTAAGGATATGTTCTTGCTTTATGGAGGGGAAGATGAGCTCACTCTAAAAGGGTACAGTGATGCTAGTTTCCAAACGGACAAAGATGATTATCGATCGCAATCAGGGTTTGTATTTTGTCTCGATGGGGGTGTAGTGAGTTGGAAAAGCTCCAAGCAAAGCACTATAACGGATTCTACAATGGAGGCTGAGTATATTGCATTGTCGGATGCGGCCAAGGAGGTAGTCTGGATTAAGAAGTTCATTACTGAACTTGGCATGGTTCCTACGATTGTTGATCCTATAGACATCTATCGTGACAACAATGGAGCAATTGCTTAAGCCAGGGAACCACGGTCTCATTAGAAATCTAGACACATACTCAGACGATTCCATCTCATCAAAGAGATAGTTGAGAGGAAAGACGTGCAGATTAGTAAAGTGCATACTGACGACAATCTCGCATATCCGCTAACAAAGCCTCCGTTGCAACAGAAGCATGAAAGGCACTTGAGATCATTTGGTATTAAATACATGAATGATTGGCTATAGTGCAAGTGGGAGATTGTTAGAATAGATGCCCTAGAGCCAATCAATTATTGTAGAATTGACTCTTTGTAATAATGTTCATTAATCAATAATAAAAGACATTTTATTATATATCGCGTAAATCATTATTATTGCAATATGTATTGATATATGTCCTTAGAATGGTAGAACCGTGACGAGGGTATTAAGTGTTTCAAATCTTGATAGTGAGAACCCTATGAGCACATATGGTGGCCATTCTAGAAACGTCCGTAGCCCCAGGGTTATTCTGAAGTAAAGGGTACAGATAATATGGTAAGGCTATCATAGTGTTGAACGACCAGCCGAAAGCGGTGGATCGATCTCACTTGTCAAGGTTGTTTGGTGACAACCTAGTGCAACACATGGATGCTTGTTGTAGGCAGATATACCGCAACAAGTTCACTGGACTGACCCACCAGAGGATTTCATATGGATGGTAATCCCAGTGTCTATGGAACAAATCCTCTAACGAATGGTGGTGTATGTGATCCTTAGACATGAGATCACTGGAGCGCCTTGTGCACCGATTGGTGTAGTTTGACACTAGCCTAACGCAGTTCTTTTCAGAGCTATCAATACGGTGGTGATTGGCTGCATCAAGGAGTGTATCAAGACTATGGTGGATTTATAGAGGATTCATCACTCCTAGATATGGGAGAAAGTTATCTCATGGCGCAATTCAGTATATGGCAATGACACTAAATCGTGCCACCAAAGTGGGATTGAGTTCATTGCTCTATCCCAGCTTTATAATACTCATTGGTCCAAAATCGAATAAATAATATCGAGAATAACCAAAGGTTGACACTATTTCTATGCCTTCGTCTCGTCGAGATAACGTATGATGAAAGAATCGAATTGCACGGTAACCATATGGTTGACAGGTAACTACTTTGTTGAATCCGAATCTATCGGGTGGCCATGATGCCTTGCTAGGGGTCAATCTTGGTCTGTGTATTAGTGAGATGATTAATTGGTGTTAATCGCGATACTATACACTGTCGGTATGATGAGGAGCCTATGGGTCACACACATAGAAGATAATTTAAGATCCAAGAAGAAAGAAGGGCGTTTTCGTCTTTTAAGGCAAAAAGGTATTTTGGTAATTTCACAGTGCAATTAAATTTACTTAGGTCGTAGCCTTTATTTAATTTGTTAAAAAAATTAAATAAGTGAAATTACGATTAAATATGTGTTCGCACATATTTAATTAAACCATCATTATTGTTAAATGTTAATTAAATATTAATTGATTTTAATTGAAGATAATGATGAATTAAATAAATATCTAAATGGGAGTATTTGGCAAATTTGGGGTGTTTGGGTTGGAGCCCAAGCCCATTCCATATGGGAATAGGGCAACTGAAATAACACTATAAAAGAAAAAGGTTTTAGTTGAAAAAATAGGTGTTATTTTATTATTTACTGTTTCATTGAAAAGAGAAAACCTCCAGCCCTAAACACTCTCACTCTCACTCTCACGCCACTTTTGCTTTTGCAAAGAATCAAAGTTCTTCTTTGGTTTGTTCTTCTTGATTTCTTAAGGCCAAGGAGGATCTAGCAAATCCCTCATTTGTTCTTGTTGATTGTCTTCGTGTGGACCTCTACGGTTCGCAATATGCTGATTTGGATTTTCCTTCAAATCACCATTAAACCTTACCGACTGCTGGATCATCTGGATGATTATCGGCTTTATTTCAAATGTGTTGGTTTGGACCGCTGGTCTCGTAATGCTCAAACCACTGCCATTAACCGTGGGAATTGAGAATTCCCTTAGTGTCCTATTTTTTGGTTCTGCCATTTCAACAGCTATTTCTTCCGTTTCAACCACTATATCCTCTCTTTCTCTTCTCTCTCTGTTAAGTCATCTGGTGGTTCTCTCAATCTCAAGATCAACAGGAACCACTGGTTGACGTCTTGCTCTTCGCATAAACTGCACAAAATAAACGGAAGAAAGTGTGATCACAAACCCAACTGAAAATTGAAAACAAAAATTAAAACTCCAATCTAGCTAACTATAGAAAAACTCAATGTTAACTTAAAACTCAATTCTCGGCAACGGCGCCAAAAACTTGATGCGTGTTTCCTACACCATGCAAATGTAGCAAGTATACTAGTCGCACAAGTAATAGAGTGATGAGTGAGTATCGTTCCCATGAGGATTGTTGCTAAGCACTAAGTTTTCTACTGTTTTCAAGTTGAAGCAATCGAATTCTTTTGGATTAAAGGGAGCAATTTAAACTATAACTAAAACAAAATTTACTAAAATAAAAGTAAACTATGAAAGCAAGATTTAAAATGGGATAAAATCAATTCAAACAAACGGGTAGGGTTTTGACTTCATTCGGACTCTATGGGTTAAACCTAAAGAATTAAACTAAATTCATATTCACATGCATTGATTGTAAATCGAACTCTCTAAGGTGTCCAACATACCTTCTCAGGCTATGTTTTCCTACTCTTCCCTATTAACCTTCCGCACCCAACAAAATGAAAGTTAATAAAATTAAGCACAAAAATCCTAGATTGATTTCATTGGTTCTTGAATCTATCTCTAGCATCCAATAATACAATGGTGATTACCCAAGAAGCTTAACATGAATTATCTCTCAATCTCATCATGTTCATCACATAAAAACAATAAATACAGAATAATCACACAATCAAAGCAAAATCATATGAAATTAATAATCATCAACTCTCTAACCCATTAGAATCCGAACTACATCAAAACCCTAGCCGAAAATAGGTTAGTTCATGGCTAAATCAATAAAACAATTAAAAGAAACGAAAAATTCCAAGTTCAACATCATGGACACAAGAGAAAAGGAAAAGAATCTCCCAAATTGATGAATCCACTGGTTTCACCTCGAATCTTCACACTTTGTTTAATCCAAAATCACTCAAAAATAAATCTAAGAAAATGTAAAAAATGCTGTCTATCTCTCCACGAACGCACTCAACAAAAAGACTAAGTATTTCTTTTATAACTCCCCCAAAATCCTAAAACTTAGCCTAAAAATGGAGCTGTGAGTTTTACAAAACTTGAGAATATAGACTTCGCCGCGGCGAAGAAGGAATCTCGTCGCGGCGACAAAGGAGCTGAATCTGGTGCATGACTGCTCATTTCGTCGCGGCGAAGCTTCCTGAAGAATTCTGAAATTACAAAATTGCCCTCCGCTTGCTTCTAAGTCCAAAAACTCCAAATCTGTCTTTATTCACTCAAAATGTCCATTTTAACCTGAAACACGAAATGTAAGGAATTAAGTAGCAATTCAGGCAAAAATAATCTAAAAAGTATTTAAAATCCGGCATTAAATAACCTAGCATAATCCTCGGATTATCAAGATACTTGCTGCATCAAGGTTTTAACTGGGCTTGAAGTTGATGCACTTGCATTGCTGACATTCTGGAATATTCTGCCTTATCATGCAATTCAAATAGGCAGTTTATTATTGGAAGATTTGAAGACCTGTTGCACGAAAGTTACAGTTGGAAATACCACTTTCTTAATTATATTAGGACTTTATTATATTGTTAATAAATCTGTTTTGGATAAATGTTATTTTAGGATAAATCTTAGAATATTTTTTAGGAGATTAAGTAGAATTCAAATACTTGAATTGGATTTTTGTTAAGAGGAGCAAATTACACACGCACCTCCTTCTCCTGTTCTTTAACTTTTCCTTTGTATTTTCGTGATGACCATGAGTGGCTGATTTTTATAACTTGGTCGAAGGAAATGGAGACATCGGAATCAATAAAACTATGAGATCTATATGTTTTTAGTGTTCAATATATGCTTTGAGTATTGGATGTTCTTCTATGCTTATTTTCATGATTGTTTCATTTAATTACTAGGAGGCCTACTAGTTTATTATTTGTTGCAATCTACTGCTAAGTTTGATATCAAATCCGTAATTGTTTGATGCCTCTGACTTGTGAAGTAATTAAGGTTTAAGAGTTTGCTGCGTCAGGAGTTATTAAATCTTAAGAAGAACATTCAACTAAATTAAATACAACCACTTGTGTTTGTGTTGTTAAGCTTCACCGATCTCTCTAGTTCTTAAGGCTACCACTAGATTAAACCTTTAGCGCTTGTCTAGGGTTGTTTAATAGTAAGATTAATTGGATCTCTTGTTTCCTAATTAACTACAACTAAGGAGAGATAGGAAAATAGTTCCAACGGTGAATACTCAAGGTATGAATTGATTTATGATTGCATCAATGATCAGTTGTAAGATTCCGATGGTAGATGTTGACTTAGACCAAGTTTCATTATTTTGATTGATTTCGATTATTTAACTTGAATTGTTTTTCCTGAAAGTGTTTCTGTTTTACTCAAACCCCCTCAGCCTTGTTCACGTAATATAAAACTTGGCTAGACACTCTTCGTGGGAACGATCCTTACTCACACTACTACATGTGTTTTTAGGTTTTAATCTTGGTTGCCTACGACAACACACTAGATTTTGGCACCGTTGTCGGGGAGTGATTCTAGTTTATTTTTTTTGTTCTTGCGATTCTGATTTCGTTGTTGTTATTTTTCAGAAAAAACAAAATTTTTGGTAGTACTGTTCACGACAGGATTTTTGGTGGAATTAGGAGCGATGCGAGTACCTATTTTGAAGAAAACGAAATTCTGCACAGGACTAGCCCCACCGTCTCGAGGCCAAAAAACAACGTTTGATAGGGTTTTTGGCCCTTTTTGTGTTTTTGGTTATCAAAAATAAAAAATAAGAAAAAAATTATTTTCTATTTGGTTTTCATTATTTGACATTTATTTTTCCTATTTCTTTTATGGGATTTTTGTTTTATGACCAGGTCCTCTCATCTTGGTGATTTAACATTCGACCTAGAAATAGAGAGCACTTTACGCAAGTTAAGGAGGGAAGCTCAGAGAAATTCTGAGGAAAACAATTTGGCTTTTGATTCCCAGTTTGCTAGTAACTCTGATTTAGAAGAGGAGGACGTCATGGCTGGAAATCGAACTTTGAAAGAGCTTGCTGCCCCTAATTTGAATCAAGCACCTTTATGCATAACGTTTCCTGTTTTAGATATTGCTACTACTTTTGAATTGAAATCTGGACTAATACATCTCTTGCCCACTTTTCATGGTCTTGCAGGTGAAGATCCTCACAAGCATTTAACGGAGCTTCATGTGGTTTGCACGAGTATGAAACCTACGAGGTATTTGAAGAAGCAAATTAAATTAAGAGCCTTCCCATTTTCTTTGAATGATTCGGCTAAGGATTGACTTTATTATCTATCCTCCGGGAGTATTACCACATGGAACGAGATGAAGAGGTTGTTTTTGGAGAAATATTTCCCAGTTTTGAGGTCGGCCAACATTCGAAAAGAAATTTGTGGTATAAGGTAGCACAACAGAGAGTCCCTACATAAATATTGGGAATGTCTTAAGAAATTATGTGCAAGCTGCCCCCATCATCAAATTAGTGAGCAGCTACTTATCCAGTATTTCTATGAGGGCCTTCTACACATTGATAGGAGCATGATTGATGCTGCTAATGGAGGAGCTTTGGTGGATAAAACTCTCAAGGCTGCGAGAAACTTGATTGCAAATATGGTGGCCAATTCTCAACAATTTGGCACTAGGCTTGACCTTCCATCTAGGCTTGATAATGAGGTAAATATTTCCTCCCTTGAACTAGAAATCTCGAGTCTAACTTCTCTTGTTCATCAAATGGCTATAGGTAATATGCAAACAGTGAAGACTTGTGGGATTTGTTCGGTAGTAGGGCATCCAACTGATATGTGATCAACTCTTCAAGAGGAACCCATTGAGCAAGTGAATGCAGCAGGTGGTTTTCCTGGACAACCGCAAAGGAAGTATGATCCTTATTCGAGCACATATAACTCGGGATGGAGGGATCACCCCAATCTTAGCTATGGGAATACACAAGTGAATCAGCCCGTGACTCAGAACCACCTAAGTTACCTGCAATGTAAGCAGCCATACCCCCCTAGACAACAACCTGGCCAAACTTCTAATTCTGGTATGTCTTTAGAAGATATTGTCAAGTCTCTTGCCACTAATACTTTGCAATTTCAATAGGAGACGAGGGCCAGTGTTCAAAGTTTGGAGAATCAGATGGGCCAGATGGCAACCGCAATAAGTAAGCTGGAGGTGCAAAGTTCGGGGAAATTACCTTCTCAAATGGTGGTAAATCCAAGAGAAAATGTAAGTGCGATGTCTTGAGAAGTGGTAAAGAGGTTGAGATTTCAATAAAGGCAGCCTCTGCATCGTCGAAGGAAGAAAAGGAGAAAGATGTCATTGTAGATAGGAATGTTCCCAAAGATGATGGCGTTCCTAAGAGTAAGTTTCCGCCTTTGTCCGATTATAAACCAATACCTCCGTTTCCTCAAGCTTTGGCAAAATCTAGAAAAGATGAGCAGAACAGAGATTTATATTAGACTTTTCGTAGATGCGAGGTAAATATTCCACTTTTAGATGCTATTAAACAAGTACCTCGTTATGCTAAATTCTTGAAAGAATTGTGTACAATTAAGAGGAAACAGAAATTTAAAGGGTGTGAAAAGGTGAGAGTAGGAGAGAATGTTTCTGCACTTATTCAGAGAAAACTCCCAGCGAAGTGCAAAGATCTAGGTATGTTTACTATCCCTTGTACGATAGGTAACACTATGTTTGAGAAGGCCATGATAGATTTAGGAGCTTCTATAAATGTCATGCCATATTCCATATATGCTTCTTTGAAACTTGGACCTTTGAATAAAACTGGTGTTGTGATTCAATTAGCAGAAAAATCTAATGCCTATCCTAAGGGTGTAGTTGAGGATATTCTGGTACAAGTTAATGATTTAGTTTTCCCTATTGATTTCTATGTGCTTGATATGGAAAATAGTGATCAATCTGCTTCTATTTTGTTAGGAAGACCCTTCTTAAAGACATCCAAGACTAAGATAGATGTTCACAGTGGCATACTTACCATGGAATTTGATGGTGAAATTGTTAAGTTTAATATTTAGGATGCCATGAAATATCCTAATGATGATGATGATAATCTTGTTTATTCTATTGATGTGATTGATTCTTTAGCACAGGAAGTTTTTGAACTTGATGGAAAAGATGAATTGGAAGTTGCGATTAGTAAGAATCTTGAGGAAGAGAATGAGGAGTTTGCCTTAAGTATTGATTTGTAGGAAACTGTTGCAGCTTGAATGATTCTCTAAAGTTACAACAGCAGTCAGGTAACGTTCCTTATATTGCATTACCAATTTCTAATGAGAGGCCGTTACCCTCTGTTTTGTAGGCCCCTAATCCAGATTTGAAGCCTCTCCCTAGTTACCTCAAGTACATGTTCCTTGGAGACGGAGGCGGAGGAACGTTACCGGTGATCATCTCTGGTAAACTCAGTGCATTGCAAGAAGAAAAACCTTGAGTCGAGCCAATGATAATAAACAAAGGCGCTGTTTGGGAGGCAACCCAAGGGGAGTTTGTTTTCTTATTCTTGCATTTAAATTTTGGTTATTTTTGCCTTTCCTTTGCATTTCATCTTACATTGGGGACAATGTCAGTTTTAAGTGTGGGGGAGGGGATTTAGGTTGTGTTTTAATTTGTTTTTAGTGTTACAAAAAAAATAAAAAAAAAAGTTTTTAGTTTTTAGGAAGGTTTATGCTTTAAGTCATGTCCTTGAACGTCTAGTGATGCATGAAATAGTAACTTGACTTTGTTGTTGAGCATATTCCTTGACTTAGGAAGTTAGCAATATTTCATAAAATAGAGTTAATTATATTTGAATCTTTGTAGTTTGAAACAATATATCTTGATAAGTTGTGTGAACTTGGTGACGAAGCATGATTGAGGAGTGTATAACAACCCTTAAAAAAAAAAAAAAATTGTTTCTCTTAAGGTAGTCCTAAATTTGGGTTTAAGCAAATAGGAAAAAAAGAAGGAAAAAAAAAAAGGTATGTCATGGGTCGAGATGGAGTGTAAAACGCACTCACTCATAAACACAGCCGTGAAATGAGATGGAGCATAAAATGCACTCATTCTTTTTCAAAACAGAAAAAAAAAAATATTCCCTAATTTGCTACCCAGTTTGTAGTAGTAAAAAGAAACAATTGAGGAAAGTTGAGAGGTGAGTTGTACATGAATTGGTTGTGATTAGTTTCCTTGTTTGCATTGAGTGATTGAGAGTAATTGTGGAAAATGATGAAGAGAGATGAATGTCATTAACTCCACCTTATTTATTTTGTTGCCTTCTAAGTTAGGTATGAATATGCATGGATTAAATATTGTTGCTTATGCATCATGATGGTGTTCTTGATATGACTTGAGTGTAGAGTTTGTTTGAATTAGTTTGCTAGAGGACGTGCAAAAGCTAAGTGTGGGGGAATTTGATGAGAATGCAAAATGTCATATTTACCCCCCTTAATGTCTAATCTTTTATACTTATTTATTGCCTAAATGTACTCATTATTATTCTATTTTGATTTAGGATGCAAATGGAGGCGTTAAATGCAAAACGGAACTAATTAGGTGAATTCGGACAGTTTCGACATTGCTTCATAATCTGGCAATAACTCTCTCATCCGAGCTCCGATTGAGATGATTCAAAATGATGTGGAACCATAAGAAATATTTCTACAACTTTCATGTTTTGAGTTTAGAGAGATACTCATTGCATCAAGGTTGTAATCGGGCTTTAAATTGACGCACCTGCACTACTAACGTTCTGGAACATTCTGCCTTATCATGCAATTCAAGTAGGCAGTTTATTATTGGAAGATTTGAAGACCTGTTGCACGAAAGTTACAGCTAGAAATACCACTTTCCTAATTATATTAGGACTTTATTTTATTTTTAATAAATCTATTTTGGATAAATGTTATTTTAGGATAAAGCTTAGAATATTTTTTAGGAGATTAAGTAGAATTCAAATACTTGAATTGGATTTTTGTTAAGAGGAGCAGATTACACACGCACCTCCTTCTCCTATTCTTCAAATTTTCCTTTGTATTTTCATGATGGCCATGACTGGTTGATTTTTATAACTTGGTCAAAGGAAACGGAGACCTCAGAATCAATAAAACTGTGAGATCTATATGTTTTTAGTGTTCAATATATGCTTTGAGTATTGGATGTTCTTCTATGCTTATTTTCATGATTGTTTCATTTAATTACTAGGAGGCGTACTAGTTTATTATTTGTTGCAATCTACTGCTAAGTTTGATATCAAATCTGTAATTGTTTGATCCCTCTAACTTGTGAAGTAATTAAGGTTTAAGAGTTTGCTGTGTCAGGAATTATTAAATCTTAAGAAGAACATTCAATTAAATTAAATACAACCGCTTGTGTTTGTGTTGTTAAGCTTCACCGATCTCTCTAGTTCTTAAGGCTACCACTAGATTAAACCTTTAGCGCTTGTTTAGGGTTGTTTAGTAGTAAGATTAATTGGATCGCTTGTTTCCTAATTAACTACAACTAAGGAGAGATAGGAAAATATTTCCAACGGCGAATACTCAAGGTATGAATTGATTTATGTTTGCATCAATGATCAGTTGTAAGATTCCGATGGTGGATGTTGACTTAGACCAAGTTTCGTTATTTTGATTGATTTCAATTATTTAACTTGAATTGTTTTTCCTGAAAGTGTTTCTGTTTTACTCAAACCTCCCTAGCCTTGTTCATGTAATATAAAACTTGGCTAGACACTCTTCGTAGGAACGATCCTTACTCACACTACTACATGTGTTTTTAGGTTTTAATCTTAGTTGCCTATGACAGCACACCAGAATGATATACCGAACTTGCAGTTAGTAAAGACTTGGTTATCCAAGTGCTTCTCCATGAAGGACTTAGGAGAAGTAGCCTACATCCTTGGTATAAAGATCTATCGTGATAGATCACGTAAGTTGCTTGGTCTGAGTCAAAGTGCATATATTGACAAAGTACTGAAAAGATTTAGTATGGAAGAATCCAAGAAAGGATTTCTTCCAATGTCACATGGTGTTTATCTCTCTAAGGAATTGTGTCCTAGGACACAAGATGAGAGAGATAAGATGAAGAGGATCCCATACGCATCAGCAATTGGATCCATCATGTATGCCATGTTATTTACTCAGATTGATGTCTCATGTGCTTTAAGCACTTGTAGTAGATATCAATCGGGTCCAGGTGAGCGTCATTAGATGGTTGTCAAGAATATTCTTAAGTACCTGAAGAGGACTAAGGATATGTTCTTGGTTTATGGAGGGGAAGATGAGCTAACTGTAAGATGATTATCGATCACAATCAGGGTTTGTATTTTGTCTCAATGACGGTGCAGTGAGCCAGAAGAGCTCCAAGCAAAGCACTATCGCGGACTCTATAATGGAGGCTGAGTATATTGCATTATCAGATGCGGCCAAAGAGGCAGTCTGGATTAAGAAGTTCATTACTGAACTTAGTGTGGTTCCTACGATTGTTTATCCTATAGACATCTATTGTTACAGCAATGGAGCAATTGCTCAAGCCAGGGAACCACGGTCTCATCAGAAGTCCAGACACATACTCAGACGATTCCATCTCATCAGAGAGATAGTTGAAAGGAAAGATGTGCAGATTAGTCTAGTGCATACTGACGACAATCTCGCAGATCCACCTACAAAGCCTCTGTCACAACAGAAGCATGAAAGGCACTTGAGATCATTTGGTATTAAATACATGAATGATTGGCTATAGTGCAAGTGGGAGATTGTTAGAATAGATGCCCTAGAGCCAATCAATTATTGTAGAATTGACTCTTTGTAATAATGTTCATTAATCAATAATAAAAGTGTAATACCCAAGATATCAAAGGTATGTTCCTAACTCAAAATAGACCTTTAGATGTTAATTTTATGTTAAAAAGCATAAAATCTAGCTAAGGGCAAAATAGTCAATTCATTTGGAACGGTATGAATCAATTATCCATAGAGAGGCTTAGGGGCAAAATGATTATTTTGCTTATGGATAAGTATTGAAAAAGTCAAGGATGAGTAGGCTTCATTGCATTTAATGGCATTAATTAAGTAATAATTATGTCTAGTGTGAAATGACCAAAATGCCCTTATATGAAGAATTAAGGACTTATGAGTTATACAATTAAAATAATTGGGCCAATTGCATAATTTTAGAAAATAAATGAAATATTTTCCTATAAATGAGATGAATTTCGTTCAAGCCAAAGGAGAGAGCCTTTCTTCAACATTTCTTCCATTTTCTCTCAAATCTTCCATGAAACAAGCTTTCTTTTTCTAAGTTTTAAAGGAGTTTTGCTTAATTTTTCAAGGAGAGCAAGATAGGAGCCTTGGATCTTCAATTAGAAGGGTTTAAGGTAAGGATTAAAAACTTTAGTTTTGATGTGATTTGAAGATTTGAAGTAGATGTTGAGGTATAATGTTATATATGTAGGATTAAGGTGTAAAAGAAGTCAAAGGCAAAGGATTTGCTGGAGGAAGTCTTTAAAAAGGTAAGGAAGAACCTCCCATGACTTTAGGGTTTATGCTAGGGTTTATAGATTTTTATAAAACCTTAAATTAAAGCTTTAAGGCATAGAATTAGTTGATGGCAAGTGTAGTTGAACTCATTTATTCTACTTATTGCCTTGAATTCATTATACATGAAGTTATGGCTATTTATGTTTTATGAGTTGTTATGTTTGATTGAAGAAAATGAAGTGTAGATGCTGATTGTGGAAAAACTTGTAGTATGGAGGCCACATGGTGTTGAATGGTTGCTATTAGAAGTGTTGATGTGTTGTTTGCATTAGCTTACAATGTTATAGCAATAATGGATGGTTATGGGAATGAGATTTTACACTTCCTTTAAGATGTTAAAGACTATTAAGGGGAGGTTTATTTGATCTATAAGTTAACCTATTGGTTAATGTTAATAGGAATTGATGTGGCATAGTTAATATGAAAATTCGGATTTGGTGGGCTTAGGGGTTTTGTTAACCCTGCTTCAGTATTTCGACCATAACTTGAGTTATAAAAATCAAAATGAGATGATTTTTGAAGCATTAGAAAGCTAAGACACAGACCTGTAACTTTTATGTTTATGCCAACAGCCAATTCGTTTGATAAATAGATGGAAAATGGCCTGAAGTATAAACTAGTTATTGAAGTTTAAGATTTAACATGATCAATTATTATGATTATGAATTGATTATTAACGTATTATTGTAAGTATGCCATGTACTAACGTTTACCCATTAGTTAGATGATCTTTGAAAGATATACATGGTCATGATGTCAATGCATGATTAATGTTATGAAATGGCATGAAGATGCAATGTAATACATGTTTTAAGATGATGTATGTGAGCAAGAGGTAATGTAAATGGATTGATAATCCATAGATGAATTAAAAGCATTAAGCTCACCAAAATATGTATTTACATGCCACAAGATGTTAGAGATGCAAATAGACATGATAGAGATGCATATAGACATGATGGAAAACGCGTAAGCATATCCTCGTATATCGGTTGAGGAAAGATGAATATATGCTTTAGATGCTAAATAACGCGTAAGCACACCTCCCGATGATATGAGCTCTAGATGAAATTTGAGGCTAGATGATATGAAGTGCTTAAGATGCTAAGAAAGGTCCGATCGGCTAGACGTTAAATGTTTCATATGCATTTAGTTGCATTACATGAGTTATGATGTTATTTACATCATGAGATGATTTATACTCATGTTAGATGATTTTAGATGTTATGTCACGACATGTGACGTGTGTGTACTATGTTTACATATTTATTTGTATGTGTACACATTGATGTTTACCTAGCCATGAGATAAAATGATGAAAAGCATATGAATTAATAATAAAAGGGGAAGTATCCCTAGATGTAAAAGATAAGTGATGTGTTAATAAATATGTTTAAATAAAGATCAAATAGTACATTAAGAATGAAACGGATCATTCCTTACTGAGCGATTAGCGCTCACCCTTTCATTGTTGATTGTTTTGCAGGTAGACTAGAAGCGAGGAATGCTAGAGACAGTGGGACTACACGTGAGGGGAGATGATTTATTGTCATCTCGATGTTTTTTCTTGATGTAAATAATGTAAATGATAAATATTTGTGAAATACCTTTGGAAGCTTCCACCCTCTAAATATGTTTTGATTGTATAATTTCTTAAAGTTTGTAAATTATAAGTTTGGATCCTGCGTGACATTTTATATGTATGTTTTGGATATTATTATTATTATCCTTACACAGATTTTTTTCTAAATACAACTCGTTCTCCATACATGTATCCTCAGGATTCTCATTGAGGGATATTCAGAGGATACCTGATTGGAGGGGGGTTTTACAAAAAGGCATTTTATTATATATCGCATAAATCATTATTATTGCAATATGTATTGATATATGTCATTAGAATGGTAGAACCGTGACGAGGGTATCAAGTGTTTCAAATCTTGATAGTGAGAACCCTATGAGCACATATGGTGGCCATTCTAGAAACGTCCATAGCCCCAGTATTATTCTGAAGTACAGGGCATAGATAATACGGTAAGGCTATCATAGTGTTGAACGACCCTGTCGAAAGGCGGTGACTGATCTCACTTGTCAAGGTTGTTTGGTGACAACCTAGTGTAACACATGGATGCTTGTTGTAGGCGGATATACCGCAGCAAGTTCACTGGACTGACCCACCAGAGGATTCCATATGGATGGTAATCCCAGTGTCTATGGAACAAATCCTTTAACGAATGGTGGTGCATGTGATCCTTAGACTTGAGATCACCAGAGCGCCTTGTGCACCGATTGGTACAGTTTGACACTAGCCTAACGCAGTTCTATTCAGAGCTATCAATACGGTGGTGATTGGCTGCATCAAGGAGTGTATCAAGACTATGGTGGATTGACAGAGGATTCATCACTCCCGGGTACGGGAGCAGTTATCACATGACGCAATTTAGTATATGGCAATGACACTAAAACTGTGGCCACAGTGGGATTGAGTTGTTGCTTTATCCGAATTATAATATAGGTCATTGGTCTAGAAACTGAATACATAATATCGAGAGTAACCGAAGGTTGACACTATTTCTATGCCTTCGTTTCGTCGAGATAACGTATGATGAAATGATTGAATTGTACGATAACCATTGACAGGTAGCTACTTTGCTGAATCCGAATCTATCGGGTGGCCATGATGCCTTGCTAGAGGCCAATCTTGGTCTGTGTATTGGTGAGATGATTAATTGGTGTTAATCGCAATACTATACACTTCCGGTATGATAAGGAGTCTATGGGTCACACACATAGAAGATAATTCAAGAGCCAGGAAGAAAGAAGGGTGTTTTCATCTTTTTAGGCGAAAGGGTATTTTGATAATTTTACAATGCAATTAAATTTGATGAGGTCGTAGCCTTTATTTAATTTATTAGAAAAAAATTAAATAAGTGAAATTACGTTTAAATATGTGTTCGCATATATTTAAATAAATTATCATTATTGTTAAATGTTAATATATATATTAGATATATATTAATTGATTTTAATTGAAGATAATGATGAATTAAAATAAATATCTAATTTGAGGGTGTTTGGAAACATGGGGTGTTTGGGTTGGAGCCCAAGCCCATTCCATATGGGAATAGGGCAAGTAAAATAACACTATAAAAGAAAAAGTGTTAATTGAAAAAGGTGAAGAGTTTTTCTTCATTCACTATTCATTGAAAAGCGAAAAACCCTACAGCTCCATTTTCTCTCCCACGCCAGATTTTGGTTTAGCCAAAATCAAATACTTTTTTTTCTTCTTTGTTTCTTAAGACTAAGGAGTATCTAGCAAATCCCTCCTTAGTTCCTTGCGATTATCTTCGTGTGGACTACGTCAGTTCAATCCTACACTTAGGTCGGTAGCAAAACGTTCAAAGACAAAGTTGGAGGAGCCTCCAAACATGCGTAAGATTATTGAACCTTGAATATGATTTTCTGCAGATTTAATTTATATATTGTATAAACTGTGATATTATACCCGGATCTTGGTTCTAAGGAACGATCCATGTCATTTATGCTTTTGTTTTCCGCTGCGTAAGTGGGTCGTTCACTAACAACAAGAAAACCTTATCTCTTGGGCTCATGACATAGTCTCCCTGACCTATGTGTTAGGAATCGATCTATCTAACGCAGCGAAAAAAAACAAAAATTAAAGGATAAATCGATTCCTTTAAAGCCCAAAATCAGGGTATAGATTACATAGTTTACATGTTAAATCAAATTTTGCACAAAATATAAATGAAATATTCAAGGATTAAAGATCTTATGCACGTTTGGAGGCTCCTTCAAATGTCTCTGAATCTACTTTGCTACCGATTCAACGTAGAACCAAATGAACAGTGATCCACACGAAGACAATCCGAAGAACCAAGAGGGATTTGCTAGATCCTCTATTGGCTTCAAGAATCAAGTTTAAATCAAAGGAAATATTTTATTCAAAAAACCCCAAGGGAAACATGAGAGAAAATGGGAAGAGAGGTCTGCGATTTTTCAATAAGAATGAGTATAATAAAAGTTGAATCATCTTCTTCAACACACATGCACTTATATAGTGCATGTGTCAAAACCCTATTCCAATGAGGAATAGGCATGGGCTCCAACCCTTGTATCCGAACACCCTCTCTTTTGGTATTTTATTTTAATTAATCATTATTGTAATTAAAATCAATTAATATATTTATAAAATATATTAACATTTAATTAACAATAATAATTCATTTAAATAAATGTGTACATATATTTAAATATAATCTCACTAATTTAATTTTAATATTAAATTAAACATAGGCAACAACCTCAGCAAATTTAATTGCACTGTGAGATTACCAAAATACCCTTTTGTCCTAAAAGATGAAACTACCCCTTGCACAAAATGATTTTTAAATTATCTTCTAAGTGTGTAACCCGTAGGCTCCTCATCATACCGACAGTGAGTAGTATCGCGGTTAACCCCAATTAATTATCTCACTACACACAGACCAAGATTGGCCCCTAGCAAGACATCATGGCCACCCAATAGATTCGAATTCAGTGGAATAGCTACCTATCAACGATATGGTTATGGTGCAATCAAATCCTTTCATCATCTGTTATCTCATCAAGACTGAGGTACATGAATAGTGTCAACCTCAGTTACTCTCAATATGTTTGTATTTAGTTACTAGACCAATAGTGTTGACAAACAACCTTGAAAAGTGAGATCAGTCACTATCTTTCAATAGAGTCGTTCAACACTATGATAACCTTACCGTATTATATGTACTTCAACACTATGATAGCCTTACCATATTATATGTGCTCTTGGTCAGAATAATACTAGGGCTACGAACATTTCTAGAATGGCCACCATATGTGATCATAGGGTTCTCACTATCAAGATTTGAAACACTTGATACCCTCGTCACAGTTCTACCATCCTAAGGACATATATCAATACATACAATATGATTTACACGATATAGAATAAAATGTTTTTTATTGATCAATGAACATTATTACAAAGAGTCAATTCTACAATAATTGATTGGCTCTAGGGCACCTACTCTAACACTACGCGACTCCTTGCAACTTGAGGTGGTTCACTTTGGTCCACAGATTATTGAATGACCTCCTCATGATGTTCAACCGCATCTTGTGGCACATAATTTCGTTCTTCATCTAATGTATCTTGTGGTACTAGAACTTCATTGAGTTTTGAGTTCTACTTTTCTCCCACTAGTACGTCTCAAAAGAAATTCCTTCTCTAAGAAGACCCTAATACAAGCAACAAAAATTTTGTGCTTTTTTGGGTGGTAGAAATAGTATTCTTTGGTCTCCTTAGGATACCCTAGTAAAAAAAACATTTATTAGACTTCAGGCCTAGCTTGTTCAAAATCAATTTCTTGACATAAGCTTCACAACCCCAAATCTTTAAATAAGACAAATTAGGTTTTCGCCCACTCCATAGCTCATATGGAGTCTTATCTACAGACTTTGACAGCACATGATTTAGTATGTGGGTTGTAGTCTCTAAAGCATAACCCTAGAATGATGTGGATAGATCAGTAAAACTCATCATAGACCAAACCATATCAAGTAAGGTCATATTCCTCATTTCAAACATACCATTGTGTCGTGGTGTATGAGGAGGAGTGAGTTGTGATACTATCCCACACTCATTAAAGTATTCATAGAACCTAGAGCTTAACTATTCACCTCTTCGATCTGATCGAAGATCTTAATACTCTAGCCCAACATTCTCTCATTATTCACAGATCAAGATTGGCCTTTAGCAAGACATTATGGCCACCCAACAAGTAGAGATTTAGAGAAGAATTGCTACCTGTCAATAGTATGGTAGACAGGACAAGTGTTAAAAGATACCGCTATTTCAATAAATAAACTGTCCAACCAGGCCAATTCAGGCTTTACCCGGGCTTTGGGCTAGTGCTCGTGATTCAGCCTCTGTAGATGAGCAATGGTCCAAGCCTAACTTTTTTGCTTACGAGAACTCCATTGAACCAGATTAAGACCTAGGTACACACAATATCCACTAGTAGACCGTCGATCATCTAAATTACCTCCCCAATCTGCATCGGTATAGCACTCAACACTAAGGGGAAAGGTCATTGGTCATAAGAGACCATGGAATTGAGTACCTTTAAGATACCTTAGGACTCTCTTACACACCTTCCATTGGAGCTTAGTAGGAGCCTGAAGATACTGACTAAGTTTGTTTACTGGAAAACTGATATCAGGCCTGGTTAAGGTGACATATTGTAGAGCTCAATGGTGTTCTATGAGGTAAACCCGGGGTCTTTAAATAACTCACTTATCATGCTTGCAAATAATTTGGTACCTACTACCATGGGAGTAGGACAGGCATGTGCCTCTTGCATCTTAGTTTTGACAAGCAAATCATGGACATATTTAGTTTGTTTTAAGTGCAGACCCACAACTGACCTGGTTGCTTCTAAGCCCAAAAAAATATGTGACAGCCCCAAGAGTTTTCAAGGCAAATTGACTATTTAAATCATGAACAAGTTGCTGAATTCTAGATGAACTTGAACCAGTTATTAATATGTCATCTACATATATGAGAACATATAAAACTTGAGAGTTATCCTTGAGAATGAATAAACTGGAATCAGATATTGGATTCTGAAATCCCTTCTAAACCAAAGCTTGTTTCAGTTTGTCAAACTAGGCCCGTGGGGCTTGTTTAAGACCATAGAGAGCCTTGTTAAGTTTACAAACATGGGAAGATAAGTGAGGAACCTCAAACCCTTATGATTGTCTCATATAGTCTGTTTCATTCAAATGACCATTAAGGAAGGCATTGTTCACATCCACTTATTGAATATCCCAACCATAAGTGACAGCCAATGTGAAAATGATTCGAATGGTTGCTGGTTTAACAACGGGGCTGAAAGTTTCAAAAATAATCTAAGCCAGGAGTTTGTTGAAGTCCTTTAGCAACTAGTCTAGCCTTATACTTCTGGAGAGATCCATCAGCATGAACCTTAATTCGAAACACCCACTTATTACCAACTATGTTCATATCAGAAGTGCAAGGGACTAAACTCCAAGTTTCATTCCTAATAAGAGCATCAAACTCATCTTGCATGACCTTTTTCCACTCATCACAAGCAAGAGCTTCAGTCACTGTACCAGGTTCAGGTTTAACAGGTGAGGACTTGACCAGGGTAAGGCCGTTGAGATTGAGTTGCTGGTTTGGTTTGTGGGTTCAAAGTCGGAGAAAGTCAGAGTCACGCATGTAGTTAGTTTGTGGGTTGATTATGGTTGACTGAAGCAGCAAGGGTAGGTATTTCATTCACTGGAACCGATTCTGATGGAATGGGTAAAGTTCTAGTTTTAGATCTAGTGAGCATAGGATGTGAATTAGTGATCAAAGATTGAGTGATAGGCTGATTATAAGGGGCTGATGAAAAGTATTCAAGTGCATAGGTAGGAACTTTAGTTTGAAGACACTGTGATGGAGTTAAGTCAACAACAAGAGAGTGATTAGTGTGTGTCTGGGCTGATTGTGTATAATCTGAAGGTATAAAAGGCTTTTGAATTGTGGAATTGGGAAGATGATAGAAAGATAGATCTATTTCTAATGGAAATGTATGTGGAATAGAAGATGGAATAGGAGTAGGTAATGAGGAAGTATAAGTATCAGGGTTATTAGATGGAGTATTTGAAAGCGAGGTACTGATTTTAGAAGATGGTTTAGGAATAGATGGAGTGGGTATAGATTTATCAATGTCCGGCAATGAGGAACTAGGAGCTGACATGTTAGTAGTGAGGAAAGGATTAGGAACAGAATAGTCCACTACAAAGGAGACTTTGTTGGTTGTACCATTAGAAAAGGGAATAGAAACAAAAGGAAAACAAGTAGAGGAACTAAGAGGGACTGTTGCTTTGGGTAAAGAGGAACAGGAACTAGATGAATGTTGACTAAAACTAGCAGCAAAAGGGAACTCCAATTCATTAGGCCTGAACATTAGGAGTAATGACAATTTTTCCCTCTAAACTAAGACATTTGTAACCTTTATGACTTACACTATAACCCAGAAAAGCACATTTAGAAGAATGGAAATTCAACTTGTGTTTATGGAAATCTCTCAAAAATGGAAAACAAGCACAACCAAAAATTTTTAACTCAGAATATACAGGAGGTCTACTATACATAACCTCATATGGGGACAAAAAATTCAAAATTGAGGTAGGCATTCTATTAATAAGAAACACAACAGTATCAAATGCACACCACCAAAAATGTAAAGGCATGGATGCATGGGCTAGTAAGGTCAGGCTTGTTTCGGCTATATGTCTATGCTTCCTCTCACTTCTCCCATTTTGTTGGTGGACATAGGCACAAGAATGCCTAAAGCTGGATTCCAGCAGTGGTAAGATAAGGTATTAGACCCCTATACTTTCCTCTTTGGTCAGACTGTAAGATTTTGAGTTTATAGCCAAGTTGTCTCTCAACTAAATAGTGAAATTTGATGAAAGTGGATTGAACTTCAGCTTTGGTTCTTAAGGGAGACATCCAGGTGAACCTACTGTAGTCATCAATGAAATGAATGTAGTATTTAAAACCTTCTAAGGAAGCTACTGGTGATGGTCCCCAAATGTCACTATGAACTATTTCAAGTAGTTGTGTAGCTCTGGAGGTTGAACTAGGAAAGTGATTTCTATGTAGTTTTCCTAGTTTACATGCATCACAAAAACCTAATGATGAAACAGGTTCTGAAGGTCGAGGATGAATGTAAGGTAAGATTTTACTTAATACATCAGCATGAGGGTGGCCTAAATGATTATGCCAGAGGGACAGGGCATTGTTCCTAGTATTACTAGCCTGAAAAACTGTAGGATGATTTGTTATAGGATGATTGTGGTATGTGTCAGATTGTCTAATTGCAGCATTATGAACAAAAGATTTAGACATAGCAGAATTTTCATCAACATGAACCACAGAACTAGGATTTGCACCAACAGCAACCATAGAAGCAGAATGTGCATTATCATTCAACACAGAAGCAGAATTTACATTAGCATCAACCATAGAATTTTCAACAACATTAAACATAGAAGCAGGATTTGCAACAGAAGCAATATGCAGAACAGAATCAGAATCAGATTTGTTCAGACTAGGATAATCATCAAAAGCAGGAGTATTATCAGAGATTCTGTCAGAACTATCAACCAAATCAGAGATGTTATTATTATTTGCAAGAATATCAGAAATAGCAACAGTAGAAACAAACATTCTAGATGCAGAATTAACCGAGTTTAAACCAGAGTGTTCCAAACATTGTGTCTTATTAATGAAATCAGGAGTACAATCATTTGCATATGAGACAGGACTTTGAGTACTACAAAATAATTGTGGATCTTGCAGCCTATGATTGTGATTAACAACAGCATTTATTGGATTGCTAGTCAGTATATTACAGTTGGCATTAGCATCTTGAAAATCATTCAGAGAACTAACAGACAGGGGCAAACTACAACTATACTGACTATTAGTACCTACTGACTTATTTGAAACCAAAGTATTACAAAACCTAGAACTCAAAGCAGCTGACTTTTCTAGACCACCAGAAGTGTAACCAGAGGAGAAGCAAGAAGGTATGTGTAATTAGTACAGACCAGCCTTAAGTCCTCCTCTTGATAACACTATCTTGGTAGCCTTGTCCTTAACAACACAACAATCAGAGTCAAATTCCATAATTACTTGATTATCTTTAGTGAATCTGGAAATACTAAGGAGATTTTTAGTTATTCTAGGAACACACAACACATTGCGCAAATGTAAGCACTTAGAATGAAATGAATTGGGAAATAAAGTAGAGCCTATATGAGATATATGGAGAGACTCATTGCTACCAACTTGTATTTGCTCAACTCTATCATAGGTTCTGCTGGAAATTAGTTGAGTAGGATTAGGAGTAACATGGTCGGTAGCTCCTGAATCCATGTACCAGGCTAGATCAACAGGAGTAGTAACTGGGATAGTCATGTGTGTTTGAGGATAATGGTTTGAGGAAAGTGACTGATTGGACACAAGAAAAGCTTGGTTGGGAGCTTGGTTGGGAATTGCATTTTGGTAGGAACTTTGCTGACTAGGGACATGAAACCCTTGCTGTTGATGAGTAAAGATGGTTTGCCTTGCATATTGGTGTGTTGTTGTTGACTATGCAAGTTGGAGTTTATAGTGGGCTGGGATGATGAATCATAGGATCCATTAGCGGGAACAATAACATGCTGACTTCCAGAATAAGAACTATACGGAATGCCAGTGTTATAATGTTGCTGATTTCCAAACCGAGATCCATAAAATCCATTGTAAAAAGCTGGACCAGAACCACCTTGTCCTGGTATGTTACTTTGAGGAGGTATACTAGTGTAAGTGGAGTTGTAGCGATGATAACAGTGAGGTGCTGTATGGCCAATTTTGCTGCAAACTTGACAAATAGGCTTGCCTCTGCCATTACTTCTTCCTCTGCCTCTCCCAAATACAGGTCTGTATGAAGAGTAAAAGTGGCTTGAATTTCCACCAAAATGTCCAAAGTTTGATCCAGGATCATTCGAGCTGAACTGAGGATAATTCTGAGATCCTATGGGAGAATTTGGTAAGCCTTGCGGTTGAGACTGACTATGTGTGACTAAACCAAAAGTACCAGTTGGTGCAGAGGAAACCTTAGAAGTGATAGGCACCAAATTTTGACCACTTGAATTCTCAAGAGAAGCTACATTAACCGAACCTCCATGAAACTCTATAGAGTTAAACCTATCAAGCCACAACTCATATTTCTGCAACAAAAACTGAGCCTCTTGCAAAGTAATTGGATCAACCTTAGACTTTACCCTAGAGGTCAGATTAACAACAACAGCGTCAAATTCTGGACCTAAACCATCTAAGATATGTTGAAGAAGATCTTCATCTGAGATCAGTTGACCACTCGCAGACAGACTTTCAGCAATGCCTTTCATTTTCTTAACGTACTCATGAATATTCAAATTGCCTTTTTGAGTTATCTAAAGCAAATTCTTCAAATGTAAGGCTTTGGCCTTTGACTCAGTTACAAATTTAGCTTCTAGTTTAAACCACACTTCAGACGCAAACTGACATTTTGCAACAAGAGTGAACATGCACTCAGAAATTGAAGCGAGAAGCCAAGTAACAAGGAACTTGTCAGTTCGTTTCCAAGTTACATAAGCTAGATTCAGCTTTTCTTTAGCTAGGGTTTCAGATGATTTACTATCACTCAACTCAATTGAACAAGAAACAGAGCTAATAAAGGGAGCTGGATAGGGAACTAAACCTGTCAAATGTTCTTCGAGTTCATGAGCTCCTATAGTGAAGGGGACTTGCTATCGCTAGAATCAGTAATTATCAGTGTAGCTGTCTCTTGTCAGTTTGGGAGTGATGACCTGAAGACTTGACGAAAAAACTGAGAGCTGAGGATTCATTGAAACACTCTGCATTTTCTCCATTGACGCCCAAAAAAAAAAAAAAAAAAAAAAGAAAATCACTTGTTCAGATTGTTGCCGTTGACGCTTGTCTCAGGCTCGATACCATGAGAAACTAGAGAACTGAAAAGAAAAATCTAAGAATTTGTGAACTCTATTATTAATTTTCTGAGAGATACACTTTTACAATGACTCGTCTCTTTATATACAAAGAAAGAAAGAGAACAAAATGTTGCAGAATAAACCCAGTTTCAACGATAAACAGAAGAGTAAAGTTACTCTTCCCAAAATGACGTCGTTGCTTCTTTTGTGGACTTGCAGTTTTACAAAACTGCCCTCTTTTTAACCTGGAAAACAGCCTTCACATAGAATAATTATTTGTATATTGCAAAAAAAAATATGCTACGTTACATTAAAGGTTTAAAATGAAATAAAAATATTTATCTAAAGTTG
>CM047742.1:29179310-29230344 GCA_026225825.1 Pistacia integerrima | reverse complement strand
TTATTGTAATCTTATATTATGGCATTTGATATTATTGATTCAATATCATAATGATTAAAAACATATTTCATCAATAATTTTAACCTAATTAATAATTTTAAACTTATTGTAAGTTAATTATCAAATATTTTAAGGTTGGAGCATAATTTTGTCTGAATTTGTCATCGAATATTAATACTTATACAAAAATAAGTAAATAACGATTAAACGTTACCTCAACAATTCTCCGAGCTCTCAAATTTCCCTCTCCTGTCTCTTTTTCTGGGAAGAGCGTGGCGCTGTAGAACAGTAGAAGTTTGATAATGATAGCCGTTTAACTGTTTATCTAATCCAACCCAAAGCTTGCAACAATACCCGCCACTCGCCGTTAAGGAGAGTAAGAAGAAGAATACTTCAGATTAATTAAACGTTTAATGGCAACAACTACTATGGCCGTTGGAGCCAACATTTTGAGAGGCGGCGCTGGCAGCGTTCGTATCCAGCTCCTCCTTTCCTCCTTCTCTTCCGCCAAATTTTCAAATCCATCCCTTTCCTTTTCGCGCTCATCGCTAAAACTTACCACCATCCTCCAAACTCCACGATTCTTTCACTTTCACTGCCATCATCCTAACATTAACACCAATCTCTCCCTCTCATTTTGCACTTCTCCTGCTACCACCCCAGACACCGCCGCCGCCTCCACCACTTCGTCATTCCTCAGATAAGGATAAGGATGAGGATAACAATGTTAACATAAAGGATGCAGCCAACATGCTCGACATAAGGGTTGGGCGAATCATCAAAGCTTGGAGACACGAGGAGGCGGATTCGCTTTACGTGGAAGAAGTGGACGTGGGTGAGGCTGAGCCCAGAATTATATGCAGTGGTCTCGTTAAGTACATCCCCGTTGATTTCTTGCAGGATAGAAAAGTAATTGTGCTTGCTAATTTGAAGCCCAGAAATATGCGAGGTGTGAAGTCGAATGGAATGCTTTTGGCTGCTTCTGATGCCTGCTCATGAGAATGTTGAGCTGCTTGAACCTCCTGAGGGTTCACTCCCTGGAGAAAGAATATGGTTTGGTTCTGAAGAAGATAAAGAAAATCAATCTGCTCCGGCCACGCCTAACCAGGTTGATTAATTATCTTCAAATTTTATAATGTTTGATTTGTTTGATTTGAGATGTTGCTAATTGCATGTTCTTGTTTTATTTTATTTATACTCTAATTGTATTAAAACCAAACATATGAATGGCGTTCATTTGGTGTGCCGTTAGGCACATTTCCTTATTTTCATATTATGTTGTGTTGTTCCTGGCTACTTCAGTTGGTTCACACAAGGTGGGAAGGGTGGTCCTCACTCTCAAACTAATGGCAAGACTCTTCATTTTGTTCTGTTCATCTCAATTGTGAATGGGTTAGTCTTAGACGGTTGTCTTAGATAAAGGGTCTTGTTTTTTGTAATAAGTGTACATATAATTATACAAATCTGTATCACTTCACTCTTATGGTTTTTTTGATACCCCAATCTGGTTTTTTTTTACTGATTGAGCACGTCTTCTTTTTTCTTTAATATATTTTCAGTTTCTTATCAAAATAAATATAAAAGAATAATATATTGATTCAGTTAAATTTGATATCTTGGAAATATAAACCAGCAAAAGTTCCCTTTTTTTTAATTTGTATGACGGATTGGCTTGATACTTCTTTCATTAAACCAATAAAACATTGGCAATTAAGAGGAATGTTATTGAACTGTCATGACATGGTTGATTTTGTCCTTAAAGCTGCGTTTTGTTTTGCTTGTAACATTTTGCAGATTCAGAAGAAAAAGATTTGGGAATTGGTTCAGCCTCATCTTAAGACGGATGATTCCTGTATTGCTATGCTTGGAGGGCAATTAATGCTGATTTCTGCAGGTGCAGTGATGAGCAGATCTCTGAAGAATGCAAAATCAGCTGATCAGCCTTTGACCTTCATGCTACTTACTCCTGCACTGGTTTTTGGTACCCATAAATCCTAGATGTCATATGATTTTCTTTTTTCAGGTTTAACTTGGAGAGGAAAGTGAATGTAGTATTAATCATTCAAATCTTCAACAATGAGAAGCATTTTGTCAGCTATTTTACATTGTCATCATCATGCATGATTGTGTTGCATTATCTTTGTTATGATTACTGAGAGTTTAATAAGAAAATGTGGTTTTGGGTCCTTGGAAGTGCCATCATGTATGCCACTTGCTTGCTCATATTGATGCTTCGTTGAAAAGTTATTAAGCGATCATTATGGTTCCCATTTTGTGTTTCTTGCTGTGTCATTGCTGCTTTTTTCCTCTGTTGCATAGATTCAACCCCAACACTGGCTAAGGCAAGGGATGATAATGTACTTTTTACTTTCAGATAAAAGCCCGAATGTCTATTTAAAAGTTATTTCAGATTAATTGGTGTACCTTTTTGCATATGAAGTCTTAGAGGTTAGAACTACTCCCCCATTCTTTGTTTTTTTTGGTAAACAGAATAGCCCGCATAACTTACAGCCACTACTGCCCTTCTTCAAGCCTCCTATAAAGCTACCACCCAAAAACATTTTCAGTTTCCACGAGTTTGTGGATTTTGTAGAGACTGTATAGATTTCAGAGTCAGTTGTGGTATATTTCCAATTTGAACCAGAAAGTTTGTCAGGCCTTATGACTAGCTTCAGGGATGTGCCTTCCAGAATCCAGTTAATGAAGCTATTAATTCAACAAAACGAATGTGTGTTACCTTCTCAGTTCAGACTCCTTTGCTTTTATAAACCTTTAAAGTATTCATTACCTCATTGGCAAATAATATATTATAAGTTACAGAACAACAATTTGCAGATCTCCATTTCCATCCAACAAACAGTACTATATGCAAACCCCAAATGTAGTTTGCTCTAACCAGTAACCAGTAGGGAGGTATCAAAATCCCAATTATCTTATTAGTACAAGCAAGTAATAATAATATAATTCAATACATTCCAATTGCAAATAGAATTATAATTCAATTTGAGAAAGGCACCACTGTCAACGGCTTCAATGGGCTTCAATATTAGGAGCTGAGTTGAACAATTCATCTCATATATCTGTAAAAACAGAGAAGATATCGCCGTGGATGTAGTCATTTTCTACCAAGCTAACCAAATAATAGCTGCTCTGCACCTGTAAATATATTAAGAAAGAAGCATTATGGTGACTACACTACATGAGCGAATAATTACTAATATATGAGATGACATATTTTTAAAATTAGAATCAAACCTGTTCAAGCAATTTTCTTGATAAGTCACCCTCTGGGTATAAGGCAGCCCATGATCTTGACCATATTTCAAATGCCTCGTCCTTCCACACCACAAAACTAGCAGGATCAACAACGGTAGGTTGGATAATCTCCCTCCCTGGGAAGACTCCCCAAGTTACGGCATTCACATTTGTTTTACTGCCATTGGATATCCAATTCCCTTCTTTGTTTACAGCCATATAAGTTATAAATGGCAGGGCCTTGCATTTCTCAACAAGTACATTCAACTTCTCCTTAGAGCAGAAAAACTCTAGATAGGCCTTCTGGTAAACATATCCTCCTGGCCCACCCCATCCTGCAAACACATGTCATTCATTGTAAAACAAGTTAGAAATGCGAGACATGGTTGTGCACACTCCGCTGTGGAGCAAAATTATTGAGAAATGGAAGGGGACCAGAAAAAACATATTAATTCAAAATAAGGAGAAAAAGGTCATAAAAACAGGATTCCTTGTGAACAGCCACAAACTATTGCCAATCTCAGTAAAATCAAACTTTTATCTAAAGTCTCACTAGCTTAGCAAAAGTAGCAAACAAATTTAATATAGGTAGACCGAATACAAAAACAAGTAAATCTTATGCAATAAGATAATTTTCAAAAGAGCAAGTGAATAGACAAATAATAAGCACACATCTGCACACGGGTTTTACTTACCAACAATTGGTGAATCAGATCTTTCCCCGTTAACAGCAGGTTGGCTATTGATTGTGAGAAAACCTTTCAAGTTGATCTTCCCTAGCTGTTCATTTATGATTTTTGTCTCTGGCTGAAGGTCTAACTCAGACCAAGGACTGCTTCTCAACTTCCCGAGGCAGTATTTCTTAAATTTCTGATATATAACAATCCCAACTTAACCATGTTTAACATGTGCAATTATAATTATTTGATTCATGAAGAAAAAATACAATGCATCAGAGATGAAGCTTTACTTCACAAATATCTTCAATGCTTTTCAAGGGGGCAGCCCATTCGTCGCGAAGTCTCTTGTCACGTGCACGTGGACGCATGAACTGTTGAGAAAATTATAAATTGAGTCAAACATGGCATATTCACAAGGCATAAATTAAATGATAAGCAAACAAACACTGCTCAACTATGTTGTGGTTTTTCATCATAACAAGATCAGATCTCAAGTACCATAATCAAACGAATAATTAAGTATCATATCACATGAAAAGAGATACCAATAATTGAACTATAATATAAATAGAAGAATGCAACACCTACACGTCGATATAATTTACACAACCATGGCATTTTGCATTCAAGTCATGCATCATCTTAACAGAAATCATAACAGAGAATTCCAAGAACAAGTGAACATAGAGCCAAGTTCCAAGGGGTAGTGTCCTTTATCATTATCAGACAAAGAAGTGTGGACTGTGGCGCACTAGATCCACAATAATGCATAACACCAATCACAGCACTTCTACACATGTATTCACTCCAAAAATATCTACAACAGCGCATACAACACCTTATTAAGAACCACTTTTTCTTTGTATCATAATTTGTAATTCAATGACTTTAAGAATATATTTGTCTATATTAAGAATAATATTCTCCAACAAGAGTATCAAATACAACAATTTCTTTTCTTCCCATCACCTATCGCTGTCTGTGATACCCTGTAATTTCTGTTAATTACATTAAGAAGGGCTTTTTTTTTTTAATTTAGGAGGCAAAATGTAAAGACTTGGAACTTTGAAAGAGGAAGGTGTCACAACCGAAAAATGTTCCAATTAGTATTAAAAGAGCTAGGGTTCTCTCATTTTGGGCAAAAATTGGCAGATGAGGAAGAAGAAGAAGAAAAGACGAAGAAAAAGAAGAAGAAGAAAGGAGAAAATTAGGGAAAATCCAAAATTTATTCAAGGTAAGTTTAGTTCATGCATGCATTTAATCCTAAACTCCAACATTTTCTATTTTCTTCCTTTAATCTTAAGGAGTAACTAATAATGGGTTGATTTGGGGACAATAGGTGAAGAGGAGTAAGGATCGGAGTACCTAAGCTAAGGAGGAAGAATTCGTGAGTGGAATATTATAAATATTGCATCAAACTCATATTTTAGAAAATCATCTTTTGTGTGTTGATCATGGATGCATTATATGTGTGAGATTGGTGTAGTTGAATGGAAATCCAACCATTTTTGGAAGGGTTGGTTTGTTTGTATGGGTTATGGCAGAGTTAAGAGTTGTAGAGAGAGAGAGAGAGAGAGATGGGTTTATGGGTTGAATTATGGGATCATGGAGATCTCAAATTCAAGTGTTTTGTGTGCATTGTATGTTTAGGATGATTCATTGCATGCATACGGGTGTGTTGAAGTGTAGATAAGGTGTGGAAAATGGAGGAGAAGAGAGAAGGTTGAGAGAAAACGCAGCTGGGTAGAGAAGAAACCCAGACTTGTGAAAAATCTGGTTTTCGCCGCAGCAAGGTAGCTTCTAGAAGGTTCTGGGAGATTTCGGGAGAACTTCGCCACGGCGAAGCACTCAGGGGTAATTTATAACTTTTGAAATCTGTCATATAGATAGGGGGTAAATACAAAGATTTAAAAGTTGGAGGACCGAACTGTAATAAGTAATAAATATGTGGGCACCTCTTCCATCGTTTTTGACCAGCTTATGATCTACTAAAGGGGTCAATCTGGCTTGTAATAATTATACGAGTTACGAAACAATGCCGAATAGTGTTACGGAGCTGCGAGATTTCATTATCAAGAACATTCAAGATTTCCATCACCACGTGTCTCATCCATCTTATCAGGTCTCGTAAACCCTATCCGGCTTGGATCAATAGTGTACCATTTCCGCCTGGGTATGTAAAGCCTTAATTCTGTATGGTTGTGCATGATGGATTGGATCGAAGACCAACTTTCGACAGTACCCATCCCCTCCAGACTTTAGCTAGCGATATTATTTGACCTCATCCGTGCATAGAGATGGCCCGTACTATTAAAAAATGACGAGCTTAGACCATCCTACCAGAATAGGACAGGCGCCTGATGAGCTCCAAGCAGATTGACATCCCGAGGATAGATCGTGGGTGGGACTTGACATAGACGCCCCAAGGATAGACTATGGGTGAGATTCTACAATGGGATGCCATATCATGACAACCCGAGGATAAACTGTGGGTCAAGTATGGCTAACTTAGGATGATTTCAGTCATCCCAAGGATAGACTGTGGATGGTGCCACCCCAAGGATAGATTGTGGGCGGCCTAGTGGATTGTCTGTATTAGAGACCTACACTTAGAGGTGTGGTCCAAGTCCCCTAGGTACTAGGATGGTGGTGGTGAGTATGAGTACATATATGGATCAATGGTTGTGTGACATTCATCAAGCTTTTTCATGAAATATATTTCCCTTTTACAAATATTTTCTCTATAAATGTATTATCCACTCACTGGGGCTTCCCAGCCCACTGTTTTATGTTTTTCTCCCCCCAGCGCTTACTACCAAGATCGTGCGGAGTTGCTTGTATGCTCTAGGTTGGCCTACGGATGCACGCTCTACCTCATGATGTGTGTTCATTTTGTGTACTCTGATACTATATTTTGTAACTGACTTTCTATAGTTACGTTTTCTGAGACTATCTGTACATGCATGGATAACTATTTTACTTGACTTATGTTTTAATAAACTGATTTTACAAATGACTTTACTATTTATTCACCTTCCTTTGAGGTTCCTGGGTCCCTTGGAGCACCCGGATCCGATGGGATAGGGACTACCCAGGAAAGGGTGTGACACTGTCTATCTTCTCTCATATCATCTCTAATTTTCCTCTTGATCTATGTTTTCTATACTTGAACAAAAACATTGGAGCTCACACACCCATCAAATTAGAGCATATAGACCACATGAATAAAAGACTAACAGAAATATATGAAACAGACCAAAGAAACACAAAAAAACATGAAGATTAAATATGTGCATTGCCGTATCTGTTTTGGGTGTCATTTAGGCATAGGTTTCAAAATCACTGAAATCAGTACACAACAAGATTGTTATCACAACAAAGATAGATTGTGAATGAAACAAAAGCATTAAATTTTTTTCAAAAGAAATATACTCAGAGATTGAAGAAAAGAATAAATTTGATTAAAATTTGAAACTTATCATAGTATCTGGAAGAAAAAGGTTGAAGTTCAATGATCACATCTTTACCTGATAGTCAGATAAAGCACCATATGATGGATTACGAGAATCACCCCATCGCCCATTAGGATACTGGTCCCAACCTGTTGTCCTCAACAAGTAACTCTTTGGACGATTAGCCCTGTAGCCATAAGCCAGAAAATAAGATGTCTACAAAAGCTTACAAATTACCATGTAATAAAATGTTGCACCGTTAATAAGCAAGTTAATTTTGGGCCAAATTTTGCAGCCTAATTTACACTGCTTACCAAAATATAGGACGAACATCTTCTTTAACACGGAAAACATTAGTAGGGGGTCTCCAAGGCAAGGGTCTGGAAATTTTGGACTCTTCAATCAGACCAAGATTCTGCAAATGTAAGTCTATCATTAGGAAGGACCAACCTTAATGATAAAATATTAATCACAAACGGCATAGTTCAAATCTGAATAGGATATCAGAAAATAACCATTAAAATGGCTAATGCTGACTTCTCCATATTTAGTGTATAAAGATGCAATGTCTTGATCCCATTAGCTAAGATTTTCTTGCACATTTCTGTTCCAAGGTGAATTCCATAGGCTTTAACAGCTTCTTCATTGTCTTTGATAGGCTCCAAGGCAGCAGTAACCTCAGCTGGTATCTACAATATACCATCAAATGCAAACTTAATGTCAATAAAGATAGCAGAACGACAAAATTCTATCAAATATTATCAACAATCCACAAGATGAAGGATGAATGCAAGGAAGCACAGCCAAGGTCAAAATTCCCAGTTAATCACTTTCTCCAATTCTATCCATTTCAAATATGTGTAGAAATTGATGGTAACAGCTAATATTTCACAATTTTTAGAAAGTTCGGCTAGGTGAATATGCAGGAACTGCCATACCTTTGTTTTGCAAAAACCAGTCATTCGCAAGAAGCCCTTGTAGTTATTAATTGGCATAATTCCAGGTACAATGGGGCAAGTTATTCCAATTTGGTGACAGTCATTCACAAACTTGAGAAAAATATCAGTATCATAAAACAGTTGAGTAACAATCAGATCTGCACCAGCATCCACCTATCAAATCAAACCATCAGAACACTAAACTCAATCCATCACAACTTCAATAGAAACTCTATAAATCATCAATTCAAAACATGATTAGCTATTGACTATGAGTTAATTGTTGCAAGAAATGCATATTAGTAAGACCTTTTTCTTCAGATATTGAAGATCGTTGGTATAAGATTCCAAAGTAGCCACTCCATTAGGTCCAATGGCATCGGGGTGTGCCTCTGATCATCAACATAGATTATCATTATTATTAATAAAATCACAACTAATCAATCACTATTGAAAAATATCTAATTATTCAACAAAAATAACAACCTGGGTAACCAGCAACAGTAATGCCAAAGTAGTCACCATACTGGGATCTAATATGTTTCACCTGCAAAATCAGTCAACAACAATCATTCATACTAATACAAATATGTACTAGAAATCTACACCAACAAGTAACCACACTAGTCATAAGTCATATTTTGTAGTAACTATTTTACACTCGCAAACCAAATCATAGTCATGTGGAACCAAAAGATCGGCAGGGGACCATAGTAAATGTAAGTGTAAATAACTCACTTGACTCGGCAACCTTACATAACAATGGTTCAGTTAAAAATAAATAGATTTTCAGCTCCCAATTATATCAAACTACTTTATACGCTAACATTACTTAGCATCAGAAATGCAGGTGTAGAATACATACGAGGTCGAGAGCGCAGGCAAAGCCACCCTCGATCTGGACGAACTTATCCTGGCCGTGAGGAGGATCGCCACGAAGAGCGAGAACATTCTGAATGCCATTAGACTTGATAGTTTGAAGAGCGTGGTCGATCTTTTCAACAGGCATGTTAGTACAGGTGAGATGCATCATAGTCTCGACACAGATGACGTTCTGCATACGGTTAGCGATGTCGAGAGTGAGATCAGCGGTGGAGCCACCGGCCCCCCAGGTGATATCGCAAAATGCGGGATTGTGAGCGACCATACGGTCCATACGGTCGAAGAGGTTCTCGACGCCATCCTCGGTCTTGGGAGGGAAGAATTCGAAGGAGAAGACGACCTTATTTGAAGAAGTGCCATCTCTAATCTTATCAATAACCTTCATTTTGAAGAAAAAGGAAATGGCACCGACAGAGAGTGAAGGTGTTGGTCGAGATCTCTAAAGAGGAAAATGAAGAAATGTGGAAGAGAGAGTGGGATGGAGAGTAGAGTTTTATATGAGATTGGGCCACCACCAACCACGATTCTGGCAGACGATCAATTGAAATTTGTAATTAGAATGTATACTACTGCTTACGTCATCCCCGATCTCTTATTTTGTACTTCTATTCCAAAACCAAAACAAAAGACAATTAATAGTCTCACTTTTTCCGTTCCAAGTTTCATATGTTGTAATACCATATTAATTCTAAATCAGTCATTTTACCATTTAACATAGTTATATTTAATTATATAATTTTTTTTAAACAAAATATCTGAACTAGTCTTCGCACAACTCAACTGATACTATAAACGATTAATAAAACATCCTATTGTCATAATTATTTACTTAGATAGCCAAGAGAATTTTAATTATAGAGGGCGTTTGATTGGGGGTATTGGAGATTCAATAATGCTACAGACACCGGGGTTTTTACACAGAAATTTTATACCGGCTTACGGGTGTCACGACTCAGACCATTCAACGCATTTTACATTATTAAATTTTTTCTAATGAACGACCGTCCATAACATATGGACGGTCGTTCACTTACATGGACTCCCGTCCATTTACTATGGACGGGCGTCCTCATTTAAAGGACGCCCGTCCATTGGTAAATGAAATTAAAAAAATTAGGGACAGCCGTTCATAGGTTATGAACAGTTATCCATACATATTGGACGAGCGTTCGTATGTTAATAGACGCCCGTCCCTTAATTTTGGACGGACGCCCGCAAATAAGGGACGCCTGTCCTTTTTTTAAAATATAAAAATTTTTAAAAAATCTGGGATGCCCGTCCAAAAATTATGGACGGGAGTCCATAATGGGTGGACGGGCGTCCATATAGAATGGACGCCCGTCCATAATTTGGTTTTAAAATATTTGGACGCTTAAGCCCATAAGGAATGGGACGCCATTCCCGTCCATTCCTTATGGGCCGCCATTGTGAAGGACGTATATAATGGACGCTACCATAATTTAATGGACGAGCAGCTGCCCCTACTCTAATTGAAAACAAAAATGTTGAATTAAATAACATTTAGGTTAAAAAAATTTGGGGAAAGTGTTTCAAAAAACAATTCAGTCGCGATCTTCTTCTTCTTCTTCCATCTGCGCTCTGGTTCATCATCTTCTTCATCTCATCTCGCACTCGGCTCATCGTCTTCTTCATCTCATCTGCGCTCTGGTTCATCATCTTTTTCATCTCAAAAAACAAATCAGCTGCAGTAATTAGACACTTTCGTTTTTCAATTTTTTTTTTTTTTTTTTATGTTGGATGAATGTGTTGGATTTACATTTGTGTTGAATGGAAGTTGAGTTGATAAAGAGAAATCCAGTCAATTTGGTGGGACTGGTTTGTGTGATTGACAAATAGAAGTTTTTTGTTTTGGGTGTTTTTGGCTTGGAAAAAGCTAACATTTTTGTTGGTTGGGAGCAAATAGAACTAGGAAATTTGTAACCTTTTTTGTGTTGTTCTCTGTTGATTATGTCTAAAATATGTAGTCAACCATTGCATTGCTAGGCAAAAATTAGTGTGTCCAGTGGACAAGGTTAGATGATAGGGGTTGTGCAGTTCCTACCTTATATAATGTCCCTTAGCGTCCTCATTCAAACTTGAAATCATTCCCCTTTTATCTTGAGACCAAACTTATTCGATCCAAACATCAATTTTCTTCCTAGTGGTAAAGAAAAAGTAAAATGGGCAGTGTACTCATAAAGCAGAGAGTCCAAGTAACTGTCTGCAACTTTGGTGTTAAAGTCTTGGCTCCACCATTGCAATAACTCAACTTCATAGTGGTTGTTTTTTTAAAGTAAAAGTTTTGGTTGCCTTCTAATGTCTTCTTTTTTCTTCCTAGTTGTTCATGGTGTAGTGGTTGCTTTTTTAAAGTAAAAGTTTTGGTTGCCTTCTAATGTCTTCTTTTTTCTTCCTAGTTGTTCATGGTGTGTTTTGTTTTTTTTTTAAAGCAAAATGGCCAGGTATGCTGTTAGGCTCTCCAGTTTTAGTTTATGTCTGTCATACTCCTATAGAACCATTCACTATAGAAAAAAACCAACTAAATCCAAGGAAACAGGGTAAAATAGGGGCCTTGTTTTTGGTTGGCAGAAGGTGTTCCAAAAAAGTCTTATTCCTGCATGAAGTTTCAATGTTAACTCATTGTATATTAAAGTGAAGGAAGAATTATCTACATCTCCAACTATAGTATATACTAAACTTTGGCCTCTGTGAGCCAGACAATAACAGTCAACAACGGTTTTTGGTAATACCAAATTAATGGCTCCATCTTCAGTCATGCCTGCGGCCCCACACAGGAGTCCCTCGCGGTGCCCACACAGGTACGTGACTCACTAGGTACTGTCCCCCCTCCCCTTCCTTCTCTTAAGGGATTTCTTTTGCCTCCCCCATGGCTCGAACCCATACCCAAGGGGCTATAGGCAAATGGGAAGCACCATGAGTACCATCAGGCTAGAAATCCCTTTGGGGGACGATGCGTACCTGTGAGTCACGTACTGTGTCGCATGGCTCTGTGTGGGGAGCAGCAGTGTGACAATAAAAAGGCGCCTTTTATTGTCACGCCCGCAGCCCCACATAGGAGTCCCTCCCGGTGCCCTGCAGTGCGTGACTCACTAGATACTGTCCCCCCTTCAGGGATTTCTTTCGCCTCCCCCACCACTCGAACCTAGACCAAGGGGCTATAGTCAATTGGGAAGCATGGTGAGTACCATCAGGCTAATTGACTATAGCCCCTTGGTCTTGGGTTCGAGTGGTGAGGGAGGCGAAAGAAATCTCTTAAGGGAAGGGACAGTACCTGCCATGTTGTGTGATCATGGCCGGACGGAGTGGGCCAACCATGCTATCTGTTACATAAAAGGCGCATTTTTATGTAATGGACTGCCTGGCTCTAACACCCTGACTGGCCCAGCCACGGAGTTACCTGCCACGTAGCAAGCTATGTGAACTCCGTGGCCGGGTAAGTCAGGGTGTCAGAGCCAGGCGGTCCATTACATCTTCTCATTTATACAATGTTTCTTCTTTGTTTATACAATGTTTGATTGTTATGTTAAGAAAGCAGTGGGTTGTTTATACAATATGATATCTTTTTATATTTACTAGTCTGATGAGAGTATCAATATTCTAGTGTTCTCAGTAGCCTAAGAGTCACATTTGAATTCAAAATGTTGCATTTTCTTGAATCAGTATTTGCTTCTGCCAGTGTTGGTTTTGGGCAGATATATTGGTATTTGGTTTTGATGAAATACTTTGTTGTTTTATCTTATGTTGAAATTGTTATAATGGGATATATATTATTCCTATTCAATATATTTAGAATTGTTTTAATAAGATTTCATTTTTTTGGAGCATTATATCAATACTTTTTTAATTAGATATGTACCTAGTTTTCCAATAGGGTTTACAGAAATTTAAAGAATGTAACTCCATATCAACGTGTGCAATTTTGTCTTATTTGGATGAGTACATCATTTCTATCCTTGTGTCTCTCTGAAAGTTATGATATAGTATGGCTTAAGTTGTCAATCTCATATTTTTAATTATTTTTCTAAAATCAATTGAAGGGCGCAAAACAGTAAAACCATGATGGTATATTTTGAATATCAAGGTTTATAACTCATTGGAAAATTTAGAAACTTAGAGGACAATTCCCCAACTTGAAGATTTTTAAAAACTTGACCTTCCTGTGCTGGCTCCACAGTGAGTGGAATTGGTCTTTGAAATCCATTACCTGAACGATTGACTCTTGCATACAATTTTGGCACCGACTGAACTTTCTTACTAAACTTGACCTTCTGTGCTGGCTCCTCAGGCTTGTAATTACTTGCATGTGTATAATGTGATCACCAACAATCATAAGCTCCTCCCTAATAGGATTCTTCATTTCATCAGTAAGTAAATATCTAAGCACAAGCACTAGATGTGCACCAAATCGGATCATTTGAGGATCACCATAAGACCTGAGGGGAACCAAAGTGATTGTCCAGCAAAATGATTCAACCAGCCAAAAAAATAAAATAAAATAAAAAATAAAGAATCCAATGAATTTGAAAAATAAAATTTAAATGCACTTCATGACTAGAATATGTCGGGTTGTGTACAGTTCCATCAACTGTGAAGGGTATTTGGTATTGAGAACTATTTTTACATCTTGCTGATGTCTTGGAAAATCTAGTAGTATTTAGAGACTTTATATATGTTTAGCTTATCAGTGTCTTTAAAATTTCTATCATGAATACAGCCAATGAAACATTTACAATGCAACAAAATATGCTGCCATTTTGATTAATTTCTCTTTCGATTGTCTACAATGTGATTGATTTTGATAGTATACTGTTAAAGTGGGATACATGGTTATGTTGTATGTGCTTTAAAGTTTAAGGTTAAGATTATGGTTGTAATATTGGTTTAATGTCATATATTTTTTGTCATATAACATGAATTACTTATGGATATGTTTTTTTTCAGGGTTTTAGAAGAAAGCAGAAAATGGTAAGAGCAAAAAACACAACCACTACGGGTGGAGGCACATCGTCATCTGGAGTCCAATTTCGAGACGTGCAACGTAAAAAGCAATACAAAGAGATGGCGAAAAGAGATATTTGTCTTGGAAGAAGTTTGGATTTAGGATTTATAACTAGTTTGGGTTTAGGTGATGAGATTAAAGGTTGGATCCATAATTTGAAATGGGTACAGTTGGCGAGTATTAGATATGACAAATATAAGTATTTGATTTACGAGTTTTTTAGTAGTTTGGAAGTTGTGGAGACAAGTATTGATGATTTACCGCCGTATACAATGTTTTTTAGATTAAAAAATCAGAATTGTGTAGTGAGGCCATAGGACTTAGCAAACTAGATAGGGATTGATTTTGAAGATTTGGATAACGTACCCAGAACGTGGGATTCTAAACAAGCTTGGACGGATGTTTCTGGAATAGGGGTTTATCATCCACATAGGTGTAAATCTACAAAGTTAAGGAATCCTGCCATGAGAGTTTTTCACAGATTTCTGACATTCACATTTAATGGCAGGAAAGAGACAAATGGAAATGTGACAATGAAGGATTTATTGTTGATGGAAGCAGCAGTGACAGGGAAGCAAGTAAATTTAGCTAAGTTATTGATTAAGAAGTTGGGAGAGATTAAAGCGAAAAATGGTGACATTTATTGGGGGATGGTTGTTACGCTAATATGTCAGAGGTTAGGTTTTGAGATCACCCCTTCAGATGAAGCCAATAAGATAACATTTTCTACAAATAATTTGTTGAGGGATGTCACATTGTCTATTAGGGGATGCCACATTGTCTAAAATAGGTTTGATTAAAAAGAATGTGTCAGGAGAATGGTTGTTGATTACGGATGAAATAGAGGAAGAGGCAACGTCCAGGAAGGTGTCCTTGTTCCAGAAGAGGAAAATGAAGGACGAGTCTATATGTAGAAAAGAAGAAGAACGAGTATGGAACCTGGATCTTCTTAGAATGTAGAAGAAATGTCTTTTCATACCTTAGACGAAATAGTAAGCAGAATTGATCGGATCGAAAGGTTTCAAGAAGAGAGTTTTTCACGTATTGAGAGGAAAATGAAGGAACAACAGAATCAGTTGCAAAGTGATTTCAACTCGTTCGCATCAAGAATAGAAGAAACGGTTGACATCCTTGGGGAACGTTTGACAGAAATATCCAACATGATGAAGAAATTGTCACCAGCCTTGTCCTCCTCCAGTCAACCTCCACCCCCTACACTAGGATGAAGAACTACTGAACAACCTCCACCTTCTCAACATCTGTGTAGTTAATTGGGGAAAGGACTATGAATGTTAATTGTAATTATGTGTAGTTCAAATACTAAACTGTATGTACGGAAATATGTTAATTAATAAAGTTTGATTTCACAATATGTTCTCAATTAGCTGAACTTCTCCAATATCATATGAATGTTAATTCTTAGTATAAATGTTATGTACGAAGATTATATTTGCCACAGTATAATCTGAAATGAAATGTGACGATAATATATACTGAAAACATTAAGAATAAGGATAATATATATATTTACGTTATTATTATGAATTCAAAACCCTACAACCAACAGTGTACTCTTATCCAACCAACAACAGAAATAATAAAAACAAAACAAATATACCAAAAGACATATCAACATCCTAAATCCTAAACCTTGAAATGTAGAATAATCTGAAATGAAATGTGACGATAATATATATTGAAAACATTAAGAATAAGGATAATATATACATTTACGTTATTATTATGAATTCAACACCCTACAACCAACAGTGTACTCTTAACCAACCAGCAATAGAAATAATAAAAACAAAACAATAATACCAAAAGACATATCAACACCCTAAATCTGAAATGAAATGTAGAATAATCTGAAATGAAATGTGACGATAATATATACCATTGAATTGGGGATATATACATTTAGTTATTATTATTTAATTCAACACCCACAACAACAGTATCTTACCCAACCAAAGAATGAAATAATAAAAACAAAACAATAATCCAAAAGACATATCAACACCCTAAATCAAATGAAATGTGATAATATATGAAAACATTAAGAATAAGGATAATATATACATTTACGTTATTATTATGAATTCAACACCCTACAACCAACATTGTACTCTTACCCAACCAGCAACAGAAATAATAAAAACAAAACAATAATACCAAAAGACATATCAACACCCTAAATCTGAAATGAAATGTGACGATAATATATACTGAAAACATTAAGAATAAGGATGATATATACATTTATGTTATTATTATGAATTCAACACCCTACAACCAACAGTATACTCTTACCCAACCAGCAACAGAAATAATAAAAACAAAACAAACATACCAAAAGACACATCAACACCCTAAATCCTAAACCCTGAAATGTAGAATAATTTGAAATGAAATGTGACAATAATATATACTGAAAACATTCAGAATAAAGATAATATATACATTTACGTTATTATTATGAATTCAACACCCTAAAACCAACAGTCTACTCTTACCCAACCAGCAACAAAAATAATAAAAACAAAATAACTGATGCAGCATATAGCCCAACTGCATTCGTCAAAAATTAACCACAACACGAATAATTTCTACCGAATACAAATGCAACAATGCTCCAACCGGTTAACGATATCAAATCTCTCCCAACGAAACATGTTCATCATTTACATCCTCTTGTCTAGTACATAAATTACTATTTGCTGTGAGATTTTGAACCGGACCAGTGGACAACTGTCAATGTTTAATAACCACAATTTAGCACATGTTATAGAAAACTTAAGGTTTTTACAATTATACAACATACATAACACATACTTGAGTAGCAACAATATCATTTGACAACACTTGAGTTCCCAGTACACTTTCAGCAATATTGTCTCGCTCTGCTGATGATTCTTTCCCTATAAAGTAGATAACACATTAATAATCAAGTAAATATTATTATAAACTTCAAATAAGTAAATAATATTTAAAAAACAAATATCATGTCAGAATGGGTGTATAACTCATACCAAGTCTTTGTTTTCACAATTTTTTATTTTTAGCCCTACGTACAATTTCGTCAACCTTCGATTGCTTTCTTTTGCATGCAGGACGACCTTTGTTGCGAGCTACCCGTGGACTATTAATTAGACTATTCCCTTCTTTTGGAGGATTGTCCCCCTCTTTACTACCAAACCCTCTCTCACTTTCCTTCTGCTCCAACTTATTTTTCACTCCATTTATCAATTCCATCAACATGTTACAGTCTTTATCATTGTTTGATGCCATATTAGCTACTGTCAGTATTAGATTAGACAACTTATCAAAATGTTGTCCTTCAACGTTTGTGCTCCACCTATTATAACTTACCTTGATTTTCGTATGACATCTTTTTATGTTTTTCCTCCAACACCGTAGAATGTACTTATCTGGAATGTGTGAAACCCTTTTATGAATCAACACAATAATGGCATGTTTGCGAATATCACATGAAATTTCTTCAAAGTATACCAGAAAGGGAACACGTTGATTACTATCTCCAAACCAAACATCTTCTAAAACTTGATACTCCTCATACGAATTGGACTTTTTCAGAAAAGATAATTCACAATAAATCTTCCCGCAATCTCTTCTTGAAACTCTTTAAATTTTGTAGTTGTGTATGCATTTTGAAATTGTTTCTCAATGGGGTAATTAGTTATGCACAGTATCCAAAACTTGAAAGATCTAAAATCAGCCTCCCTTTCCTTTTCCACTTTATCTCGCAATGCATTATCATATTGTTCCACAAATTGTTTCAATGTTGTTTTGGAATTTACATATCCATTGAAAAATGTATGCATACTTTCACTACGTTGGGTAGTAGACATACCTGCCCAGAAGGTATCTTTAAGAAATACAGGCACTCAACGTACTCTTTCTTTATACACATGAATGAATTTGTTCCACCGTTTTTCGAACTTTTCACGTGTCAACGAATTATACACAATATTTTGTAATGTAAATTTTATAGTTTCATATTCGTTATACCCTCTTAACTTCTCAGGCAGTTTCTTCATTATATACCACAAACACCACCTATGTCTTGTACCGGGGAAAACAATCTCAATTGCCTTTTGCATGGCCTTATCTTGATTAGTGATAATTTCATTAGGAGCAACATCTATGCATTCAAGCCAAGAACAAATAGCCATACAAATGTCTCTGTGTCCTTATGTGAAATTAATCCACAACCTAACAATGTCGAATGTCCATGATGATCAACCCCTACAAAAGCTGCAAATGGCATATCATACTTGTTCGTCCGATACGTTGTGTCGAAGGTCACAACATCACGGAAATCTTTATATGCGGCGCTACATCTAGCATCAACCCATAGCACATTCTTCAATCGACTCTCTTCATCTACATCAACCATGTACTAGAAATTTGAATTCTCCTTTTGCAATTTCATAAAATACTCTAGCATTGCCGAAGCATTTCCAACTCCAAGTCGTAGACTTCTAACTTTTTCAATGTAATTCCTACAATCTTTTTGTAGAAATGTCAAATTCTCTACACCTCCTGCCTCAACGGAACATGACTAAAAAATTTTACACGGTCTAATCCCAGCCTGATCATTAACTTCAAGCCTCCTTTTCACAAAAGGTTGTATCGTTCGGTTTACCTTGAAATATCTCATTTTCGTCGGACTTGTAAGATCATGGTTATGTTCAAGCACAGTTGATTTAATTTCCCATTTGTATTCACCATTCAAAGCTGCACTAATCCGACTCTTACAATCTGTTTTGGCAACAGGTTGTTTTTTCAAGGTATTTCTGCATTTACTTCTCTCTTTCCCAGAACAAGAACATGCCATTGTCACGTATCTCATCTCCCCATCATCTCCTTTCTTTGAAGTGCGTATTATTGCTTCAAAACCTATTTTATTCTCATACCTTCTGTAATACTTCACCAAACTATCAACTGAATCAAACACCATTCCAATATGAGGCTCCACTTCTTCCTCTGCAAATCCCGTATCTTCTAATTCATCACATTCATTTTCCTGATTCAATGGTTTTATAATAAAGAGAATTAGAATGTGAACACATCATAATAAACAATACAATACACCATATTTAAAAAAGTTTCAAACACAATTTATCTCAACATCATTAAAACGAGGCAAACTGGACTTTTCTATATTCAGTTATTTCATGCACAACTAATACCAGTTTTCGCGTTCACGAATCTAGTTCACAACTGTCACCAACAAATATTATCTATCAAACATACATTCAATCCCAAATAGAATGGAAACTAAATGAATATATAAAATAAGTCAAAAATTCTTTACCTTAAAAAAAATCCGAGCTTTAACAAGTTTGATATTTATTTTTGTTTCTCGGTTATCTCTATAAAACAAGGTATTGCTACTGGTGCTTGGCTGTTGAAGAAGCAACCGGCGTCGAAGCAAGGAATCACAACACGTAACGAAGGAGAAGCGAAGAAAAACAATGGCGCAGACGAAGAACAGAAGAAAAACAAATGACGGAGACGAAGAAGGAGAAGGAGAAGAGAAGAAAAAAATTTGGCGCTTAAAAATGAAGCGTATTAGACAAGCCATTCATTAATATTAATTAACAAAAAAAAATTCAACAAATATGGGACGCCAGCCATATGGACGGTCGTCAAACTACATGGACTGCCGTCCATATTTACATTATACTTTTTAAAAAAAATTAAATAATTAAAATTTCAAAAACTAGGGACGACAATCCATCTAGTATGGACGACCGTCCCTACAAGATGGACGACCGTCTACAACAGATGGACTGCTGTCCCGTTATATTTTAAAACTATTTTTATAAAAAAAAAATCACAAACAATGGACGATAGTCCATCATTTAGGGACGGCGACGTCCCTATAGGATGGACGACCGTCCATAGATGATGGACGGGCATCCATATAATATGGACGGCCGTCCATATTAACTGGACGGCCGTTCATAAAATTTGGACGGGCATCCATTTTTTTTTTAAACTAAACAACTTTTTATGGACGGTCGTCCATTCCACTATGAACAACCATCCGGGATGTATGGACGGCCGTCCATTTATGTCAGTATTCAATCGTCCAACGTGGCGACCTTCACGTGTTTCGGTGCAATTCTTTGGTGGATATAGCATTTTTTATTGGAGATTACTGGGGTTAAGTCATCTTATATTACTTGATTACCATGTTTGGTTGTCAAGTAATATAAGATACCGTAATCTTCAAATACCAATAGTAGTTACTATTGGTAATATTGGAGGTAATCTCCATTTTCTTAGGTATTCTAAGATTACCCGAGTTATCTTTTTTTGTTATAATTCTATCCCTTATTAATAAAATTTTAGGACAATAATGCCATTATTTTTAAATTTATTTACATGAATATGACTTTTACTATTTCACCCAAATTAATTAACTTTTTGGACAAAATTACCCTTGAATTCAAAACAAATTGCAGCCCACCCAAGCCACCACCCCCACCCACCAATCGTCGCTTGCTGCCGGAAATCATCGCGCGGCACGATCCACCACCGAACGACAGACGCAAGGCGAAAATGGCCGCGCACGAGCATGATTATTTTCACCTGCACGGCTAGATCCGCGACGGCTAACACTGCTTCAATGATCGGTCATTGTATGCCGATCCGTTAACGGCCAGATCCATCAATCTAGCCGTCGACGGCTAGATCTATCAAGTTTGGCCATTTCTAACAAGAAATGGTCATACGACGCACGAAAGTCATTTCTTACCTTCTGTGCGCCATTAGGTTGCTGACTACCAGGGGCCTGCAATGGTTGCCGACAGTGGTTGGGTTGATGGAGGTGTTTTGTTGATTTTTCAAACTTTTATTATGGGGTTGTTTTTGCTAAGTTTTTAAATGTAGAGGGGTTATAATAATACAAATAATAATCAATAATAATATTTAATTAGAAGACAATTCAGTAATTTAAATAATATATCCATAAATTTATTCCTCCCAACCAAACATATTAATATAACATACCTATCAATTAACCAAATATATCAACATTCCTTAAACCAAACGCCCCTATAATTATACATGCATTAAATCAAAATACAAATATAACCCATTAATACAAAGACTGGGTTATGTGTAACCATCTCGTCAGTATCCTATCTATACTCCGAATCCGAACCGTCCCCACCTCCTTACCAACACCAAACTCCCACCTATAAGTGAAATCTGGGGTGTTAAGAGTTGGGGTGGGTTGGTGGAGTAGGACCCACATACCAACTCCATACCCTCTCCTCGCCCCGATTTAATCGTTGCTTTTGGCCCCACACGTTCCTAAATAAAACTTTGTTGAGTGAAGAATTAAGATCCAGGTTCTTACCAACCATAGACATATGAATGAATCAACTGTTAGAAAACTTGATTGAACAAGTAAATGAGGTTCACTTGTTTTTGACTTGTGAGTGTATGTACACCCAACCACCATCCCAATTAATAATACAATACAATACAATACAATACAATACAATACATGAGACAATCAACCGCATCCACTTGCTCACCAAATCAATATCACCCACCTGGCTTCCTACTTTTATCATCACCAGAGGCTCAACCCTTCCTAATCCTCAATTTGTATCAGATAGTGTGAATCCATGAATACAGATCTGTAGTTTCTTTGTTGAAAGAGAGAAAAAAAAAAAAAGAATTGTGAAGAAAGATTAGATTACATTTGTTACAAACCCTGTTCAAAGATCCCTCATTGTAGAACGGGTTTGAAGATAGGATACAACGATGGTCTATTCACCAAGAACCTATATAAGCAAGAGCCAAGCGAGGAGTCGCCAGCTTCAGCTACTCTTTTTACCTGCAATACAATCAAATATCGTCAGTATACCACCACTGACAGAAAAACTCAAGCTAATAACTTTGAAACATGTTAGTTTGCTTGATCAAACTTGACTACATTTATGTTTTAAACAAGCTACTCCAACAAAAATTGCAGAAGACAAGCTCAATTTACATGCAAGACACCTAAACAGCCTGCCTGCCATTCTGCTCAAAGCTAATGACATGAAATACATTGTTGAAAGCATTACCTATCCACATGACTAAGAGAGTGCTATGGTAACAACAATGTGCCATTTACATTTAAAAAGGAAAGAAACAGAAACAGAAAGTTTCAACATGTTTAATTTGAATTACATGGTCTACTACACTGATTTTTCAACACTAAGCTCATCTTATTAGAGTTTAGCAATAACACAAATGAACAAATCATCAAAATATAAAATTGCTTCCACAAAATGCATTGAAACATAGGCCATTAGGTTATATGGTCAAAATTATGCAACTCAAAAAAAAAAAAAAGAGAGAGAAGGAATGAAAACATATATGAAAAATGAAAAAGTTGTGCTTACCACTTGCAATGACATCAGAAAGTTGCAACTTCCCAAATTTCTTTAGACATGTCTAGAAAGTCTACAGTACCATCTTCAAACATGATCTACAACACCATAAATTCTTATATGATCATTATGCTCTTATAATATATAGTAGTAGACAGAGGAAAGAGTAACTTACTGTATGTTGTCTGCTATACTTATCAAATCGTCTGATAATCCCAAAGTAACTACAAAATTTGAGTCGAGAAATAGAAAAATCAGTCAAACAATCATGAATAAAGTTGGTTTGAACACAAATCTTTTTAGTCAAAATTCTAGCAAATGACCCCTTAGGAAAGTATAAAAACAGAAAGCACATAACAGCATTCATAGAACTTCAGCCAATGTTACAGTATACTCAACCAACCTGAAGAACCCCTTAATCCTTTCTTCTGCACCCTACCATCCTCTTTCAGCCCAAATAAAGAAATAACAAATGCAGAAGACTCTAAATATTCTTAAATAAGAAAAACAGGCCTCACAAAAAAGAACTCAAATAACATAAAATCCTGATTTGGAAATGAATCACAATGCTGAAAGGTACAAGTGAAAAATAATCGTATATGAATACACTTTGGAAATATATTCCAACTTAAGAACCCTTAAATTCTATAAAATTAAAGATTTCAATCCAAAACCTCTAATTCCCATAATAACCCATCACATGAGAACTTCTAAATTATAATCCTACACAGCAATGACCTTAGCTTCAAAAATTTAAATGACCAAAATCTTCAGCCCTGTTGGGAATATAACTCCCTTCAGTTTATTGAATTTCCTTCCATATATTGGTTGAATGGGTTTGAAACAGGATAAATTTAAAAAGCACAAGTTAGACACACCCAAAAAACTTGCTACATTCAAAATACAAAGGGATATATCTTAATCTCCAATATAATTCATTTTCTCAGATGGGAAATGAGCTAATCCAGACAAAGAGAAATAATATTCTGAAAATACCTCTCAGGGGGACGAGATAATCTAATCACTTTGCCGATGCAACATTGTGAGCATACTCGATTTTGAGCAGATCGAGAACTTCCTGAATAGAAACTGGCTAGTGTGAGACATATGATCTATTTCAAGATACAGCAGCTAATATATAAAATAGAAATCAGTAAAGCTCACTAACCTGTATGCAAACCTCCATTCTGATAAATCTAGTGAAACAATAACCGAAAGTCAGTTCAAGTTCACAGAAAAATGCAACACAACAACAATTAAGCAGAAATGATAAAATAACCAGAAGCTATGTACTTGAAATTCTTGTGAAACATATATCAAAAACAAGTAATGGAATTTCAAGACAAAACTCTTTCTAGAGTACATTAACATGCAATTTTGACTACTTCATGACAGTTAAACACCTAGGTTAGACTCTAACCATTTTGTAATGTAGAATGAAATCCACCATATTTGAACACAATACTCCAAATTATTTATCTTCACAAAAGCAGCCATTGAAACAGCCAAGTCAATATTACTGTTATCAAATCTTGAACCTAACTGTCCAATTATTAGAGTTGACATTTACACTATCACTGGAGATAATGTAAGCAAATCCATTTATTGGATTACTGTTATCAGATCTTGAACCTGTCTAATTATTAGAGTCAACAGTTACACTATCACTGGAGAAAATGTAAGCAAATCCATTTATTGGAATAAAAGACGTAAGAGGGAAAAATATATGCATAAATCTAAAATTTAATTCTACTTGAATTCTGTCTGTTATGTTCTGACAAAGATCCAAAAACTATTACAGTAAGATTGTGGCTAAGAGCTAAGAATGGTGAAGTATTACATCCTCGTACTCCTTTCCCTCTGTCCTGTCGCATTTCCATTTTATTTTTTCTAAAAAGAACAAGTAAAAAGTTTCTGTACTACATCTTCAACAAACTTCTATACCAAATTCTATAAAAGATGCAATATGTATAAGATATTATCAAACAGCCACCTGTACATACATGCTTTGCAGATAATATTGCTTTCAATTTGGGAGAAGAGATAGCTACCTGGCAGGCTACAAACTTTAATGTTGCATCGGAAGATATCTTGGGCTTGCTAGGTTTTACCCCCAGCTTCCTCCTACAGCCTATAGCTCCACAATGGCAGTCTTGATCTGCACCAAATTGAACAAACCTGCTAAATTTGTTAGATGAGGGAATTGAGTAAAAATATTTTTGAAGTGAATTACGTCTACCAGTAATGACTTGGCATGCAAATATCATTTCTCAGAAAGATATCTAAACGATGCCTGCTTAGAACAAAAGACTAACAATATGCTGAGTAAAATGTCTAACAGTATGCAATAGGACTGATGTAAGTGCTCATACTGATAATCATAGGTCAGATGTTCGCCCTTTTTTATGTCACGGGTTGCAAAGATACCTATTCTTGTTTCACCATCAATTATCCTAGAGAAAAGATAAATTAAGACATAAATGATTAGCAAATGAACAAGTATGACTATAAAATCAGGAATAAGGAGTCAGTAAAGAACCATTTCTGCATCTCGGTATTGGGGCAGCAACTATGGTTAATGTATCTTGACTTGTTTCCTTTGTATGTGGCATCAATTACCATGTCTCTATTGATCTCACACAAATAGAAATTGGTTTCTCCGCGGTGTTTCATTTTCCAAAGTCTTTCCTCACATGTTTTGTCATCAATAACTGCATTGAAGAAACACCTAGCATATATTAATAGCTTACAGAGGTAGTGAAACTTGAAACTACAGAATTTAGTTTTAGTATGACAAGAAATGACTAAAATGTCACCTTCTCCAACGTATTCAATTACAAACTCTCCTCGTTTAATATCTTCATCAGCCACAATCCCGGATCCACATTTCTCGGTCTACAAGCAATACCTTATTTAACTTCATATTTTGAAAGTAGATACACGTAACAACAACAAACATGAAAAGGAATGACACCAAAGAGAATGCAAAACATTAGAAAGTGAATACAATGATGGATATCTTGAGAGGTACATATAAAGAATGTAAAGGCAAATTTGCAACATGTAACACCTTAGTCACAATGACCGAAGTAAACAGGAGATAGGTCACGAGAGACAGAGACAGATTACAAAAAGAATTAGTTTCATAGTCAAACGCTCATCTCACTCCTTCCCTCTTTTTCTTTTTTCTTCAATCAGAAAATCCCACTCCTTTATAGATGATATAAGAACAATGATTCAGAACCTTCAAGAGAAGTCACACATTTGTACCTTTACTAATTTCATTTTCTTCACAGGTCGGTGCTGGAAGGGTTTGTTAAGGCATGAATCCCCACATTTGCAGCCTGAGGAGCAACTAGATAGTAGCATCCTGCATAAAGAGAGTGATAACTCTTTTTTAATATTTTTGTTGATTAGAGACCTATAATTTGTGCATACGAATCTGAGTTAATAAATTGAAATGTAAAGAAGCTAGCATACAATAGCATTTCCAATAAATTCCCAGACAAAACATGTCTTACATAAAGCCACATGGGAACCTTTCACCTTGGACAACCAACTCCAACCCCAAATAATTTAGATAAATCTTCAAGAACCAAAATCATACCATTAAGATATACCATTTTTGCAAAAAGTATAGCATGACGACATAACCCTAAAACTCTATTCACCCAAGCTATAATATTCACTGTAGCCTGTCCTACAACCCGTCCCACATGGAACTACATAACTAATGTCAACCGAATATTGGTTTCCAGGACGCATATCAAGGGCATGTTCAGGGATCAGGAATAGTAACTTGGGTAGGGGCATGCTAGCATGTGAACAGGATTAAATGCATGTAACCTGTCATGAAATGGCACCAAAAGAAATAGAAAGTGGCTACCTAGACAAACTAAATACTACAATATCTTCCAATAATGAAACTTTTGAGCAAAGTTGAGGTTCAAAACCTAAATATAAGTCCAAATCTAAAGCATGCTTCTACTGCCAAGACAGAGTCAAATTCAAGAGCAATGAATTGAAACCAAAAAAAATTAACAGAGGCAAAGACGAAAACTAATTGCAGCGTTCTTAGAACCTACAAATCACCATCATATAAAGCACAGCAACCATGATTTACCAAGACAAATTTCTTACCCACAATGGCAATCTCTATCACAAACGCCAGAAGAACCTGGCGATGCAGTGCAAGAGCAGAAAATGCCATCATCCTCAAGACGCTTTTTAATCCTCTTCGTGAGATATATATCTTAAATTTGTCAACATCAACAACACCAAAATACTCAAGAAATCCCGTGATGGGTACACTTAGATATATTTATAAGTATAAAATTTATAGCATCATTTCAATACAGTTGGTGTTCTCAAGATCCGCAAACACATCTGGTAGTGTTTCCTTCAAATACTATTCTAAATAAGAAAACGGTGAAAACCCATTTGGTGTGGTATCTAAAACAAAAAAACGGTACCTCCCTAAGTTCACACAAAATATGACAGCAAGATTTTTAAAAAAAGAGAGGGCTGGGAACAATTTGAAACATTTATAAATATAATATCATTTTTCAATACATTTTGTGTTCTCAAGATCTATGAATACTTCTAATAGTATCATTCTTCAATACATTTTCCAATACACAACACCTAACGAAGCTTTAAGAACAATAACAGCAAGATAGTATGACCCTAAACAGCTTGAAAACATAAAATTGAAGCACAAAAAAGGGAAATTAAAGAGGATACTGCGCTTAATGAAGGTGTAGGGAGTTGGCCTGGACTTGATGAAGTAATCCGGAAGTTCAAACTCAACGGGGTGCCCAATCTGGCACATCAATTTTTCAAAGGCATGGCTAATGATTTCAGTATTAGTCTGATAAAATTCGTCCAAAACAAGAACAAATTTCAGTTGCAAATTGAGTTAGACATCACAAAGAAGCAAGAACAATATAGTCTAAGAAGGAACCAGAACAAACCTTCTTGGTAGCAGGCATCGCCGCAACTGCGTAGAACTGAAATTAGAGGTTAATACATGAAAATTAAACAACTGGTAAACAATAAATTAGAATTCTAAAGAGTCTGTTTCTCGTGAATTTGTGTAAAACAGAGTAGTTTTAGTTAAATTAAGTAAGCAAGAATAGTTAAAGAAAAAGCGGGTTTACCTGAACTCCTGAAGAGAGAAGACAGATCTCAGGCTTCTGTGAGTGAGCGAGTGAGTTGCGTTTGGGAGGGAAGTTTTTGAGCGTATTAAAATCCCCGATAACTTTCTCTATCTCACGGCAGCCTCGGGTGGTAGATTTTAGGGTTAATTTCATATACCTCCTCTGAGGTTTCAAGATATATTTACACCCCAAAGGCATGAAATAACAGTAAAGTAATAGATGACCTCACTTTTTTCATATGTTAACAAATTGTTCATAACTAACCGATAAAGGGGTAAACATGTCATTTCTTACGATTTATCTAAAAAGGTTGAGAACAAGTAAACATGTTGTTGATTGTTTGCATATAATCTTCAATATCAATATAATAAACCTACTTCATATATATATATATTGCATTACATGCATGACTAAAATTTCAAAATATTTTATGTCATTATTTAACATTAACGAGTAGAGGACTTATCGTTGGACCTGTCACCCTTTTATTTGTCTAATTTTAAAATTTACATTGCAACCAAGATTTCAGGTGCATGTCCAAATTCCTATCGTGTTTGCCTGTCATCTACTATTAAGGGCAATATCGAAATTTTAGTTAGTTAACAAATGAAAAGGGAGAAAATTATAATTTTTCAAACCTTTGAGGACTAATAAATTTTTTATTCAAACCTGAGGGAAGGTTGGCAATTCACCCTAGAATCATTGAGGGGTAGACAAATTAGGAATTTTCACTTGAAGTTATGGCTAGGCTGGGCTGGGCTGGGCTTCGTGGTAACTAAAAATGGCCCGAAAAACCTCGTTAAACACGTGCAACGGTGCAAGAGTTTAACTCAAAAATCTAAACATCAATTAAAGATCCTCTTTTTTTTATTTCAAGTTTTTGTTCTAGTTTTTGTTGTTTTCGTGTTTCTCTTTCTCTTTCTTTTGCCTTGTAACTTAAAGAAGAAGAATTTTTGAGGTGAGGTTGAACTTCACGCTAATCATTGTTTCGTTCTGGTAACCCATCTCCATCTCTCTCTTTACATATATAATTTGCTTTCTGCTTCAGAAAATTATTTATCTATATACTTATTCATATTCGTTTGTAATTGATTGTTATGACATTAATTTATTGATTCAATCGAATAAATATGCCAACTTGTTACGATTATTGCAGATCTTACTTTGTTTATTGTATCTTTTTGCAATTGATTCTTTTTTTTTTTATGTGGGTAATTGAATATTTGCTGGTTTGCTTTATTCAATTTGTGTAATTATTTATACAATCATGGTATAACTGTAAACTGCTTAATTGGAACAATTTTTTATTGAATTTTTTGTTTTTAATGAGGGTTTTGGTTCTCTTGTTCATTTGATATTTATCTTGGAACTTCGTTGGCTTTTTCGCTGTAGGTGAAATTTTAGAACCTTGGGGTTGCTTCTATGAGGCAATTGCTTTTCCATAAACTGATTCATGACTAGGTAATGAAGGGCTTTCGTGAGAAGGTGGTGGCGTCAAAATGTTCTTCTAAAAGTATAGTTGATACTTCTAATAGAGCTTCGACATCCTCCAGCTCAGAGCCAGGATCTAGTGAGGTTAAAATATCTAAGGGTTCTTTGTTGTCGGGCTTCTTAACATCAGCTTTCTCAATCTTCGAAACTTATAGTGAGTCATTGGCTCCTGAAAAGAAGGCAGGCCATTGTAAAAGTAATGGCTGGGCAGCAGCTGTGAAGAGGGTAGTGACTGCTGGCTCAATGAGGAGAATACACGATCGTGTACTAGGGCCCAGCAAGACTGGAATTATTAGCTCAACTAGTGACATATGGCTTCTTGGTGTTTGCTATAAGATTGCACAGGAAGAGTCCACTAGTAATGTAGCTAATAGCGATGGATTGGTTGCATTCAACCAAGATTTTTCATCAAGGATTCTGATAACATATCGTAAAGGTTTGTATAATGTAGCATCGTCTTTTCTAGGTATGTATGTAATTTATCAACTTTGGTGTATAACAATTGGGTTTGGATGGTTCATCTACAGGTTTTGATGCTATTGGGGATTCAAGGTTTACAAGTGATGGAGGCTGGGGTTGCATGCTTCGAAGCAGTCAGATGCTTGTTGCTCAGGTTCCTTTTCACATGCTACAGAAAATCTTCAGATGATCACTATAATTTGGATTAATAATCACAAACTCATGCTATTATTTCTTGTTGCACTGTGCTGTTTACAGGCATTGCTTTTTCATCTGTTGGGAAGATCTTGGAGAAAGTCTTCTCAGAAGGTAAGAGAAACGGCATTTAATTGTTCAAATTTGTGATTGTAAGTGAGTTATAGATAATTATTAAATCAGACTAGATTCTTCCTGAGATATGATCACATGGTAGTCTTGTCAAGCTTTATAGCGTACTGATTATGTTTGTGCTGTTTCCTTATTTATTTAGCAGCCATTTGATCTTGAATATCTTGAGATCTTGCGCCTTTTTGGTGACTTTGAGTCTTCACCTTTTTCTATTCACAATCTTCTTCAAGCTGGAAAGACTTATGGTCTTGCCGCTGGGTCATGGGTGGGTCCATACGCCATGTGTCGGACATTGGAATCTCTAGCCCGATGTAAGAGAGAGGAAACTGGTCTTGAGTGCCAACCACTTCCCATGGCTGTCTATGTGGTTTCTGGTGATGAAGATGGAGAGCGTGGTGGAGCTCCAGTAGTCTGTATTGAAGATGCCTCTAAACATTGTTTCGAGTTTTCAAAAGGTCAATGTGACTGGACTCCAATTCTTCTTCTTGTTCCTTTGGTTCTTGGACTTGAAAAAGTAAACCCCAGGTTTGTACATTTTTCTGAAACTTATCCATTGCATAACTCATGATCAATTTTATTCCTTGTTTCATCTGCCTTATGTGAGATATTAAAGAACTAATCAGGATTCGCAAATACCTCTTCCAATGTTATCATTAAAATATCCCTAATGACCGTGCTGCTTGTTGCCCTTAGATTGGCCTAAAGTAGGTTACACAAAATCTTGTCTAGAGGTTTATGGTGAGCATGTTATAAGTAGATTGTTGGCTGGAAGGGTCCTTGGAATCGGTGTACTTGTTTCTTTGGTTCAATTTTTGAGGTAGACTCCTTAGGTCAGTGAGCTGTTTTGCTTATTGATACGCTTCTTCTTCAATAGCTTGTATGAGTAAGGATGTTTGATTGAGTTTGCTTTTGGTTAGAATTTGTGTTTTCCTAATTTCCTAAACTTTGTTTTGGAAGTAATTTGTTCTTCATTTACTATACTATGTATTGACGTTGTGATTAGGTTTAGTTTTCTATATATAAAAGCTATGTCCAGAGAACTGCCAAATGGAAATAAGGAAGCTGTGCATAATATCCTTATACAAGGGTCTTATAGCAAGTTGTTCGTCTCCTTATCACTGAATAGAAGTGATGCTGGACCCTATGAATATTATCCTGGCAGTTATTATGAAGTTCTATGAGCTTTATGGACATTGACCCCAATTGCGGAATAACACAGAATCAATCTTTTAAAGACATTTGGATATAATTTTTCCTTATGAACTCTCTGCATTCACATTTTCCTTTTAGCAAATAGTATGACTAAAATTGATTGATTTTAAGGAATCAAATTGTTCTCAGTGGAATATTCTTCACTGAAATAAGTAGGAAAATATAATAATTGGAATTTGGTCTTTTGAGTTTTTTCCACTTCTATTTACCAGTTGGAATTTTTTAATTGCTTTTCAGGTACATTCCATCATTGCGGGTAACATTCACCTTCCCTCAGAGCCTTGGCATTATGGGTGGGAAACCTGGTGCCTCAACCTACATTGTCGGAGTGCAAGAAGATAGTGCTTTATACCTTGATCCCCATGATGTTCAGCCGGTAAAGCTTCTAATTCAGGAGTTGATTAAAATTGATATCTGTGAATGACATTCTTAAATGGTATTATTACATTGGCTCTTACAATGACTTTGTGTCAAGCGATTTATATTCTTCTCTTCTGCCACGGATGAATTTACCATAAGTTAAGCTAATTGCCTCATGTCCCACTAGAAAATCCCGATTGCTTCCGATCACAATCCATGAATTAATGATATTTTTTTATTTTCTTGAGAGCATCTTAAGGAGCAAAAGGTTATCCAGTAAAAAGGGAGATTAAGTGTTGGTGTTTACAGATTTAGTAGCTCCCAATGTATTTAAACTGTTGTGAATGTGTCATTGCTTGGGGAAACCATTTGCTTGAAGTTGGAAACATGTAGAGAAATGCAAGTCAAAATATTAGAAACGAACAACTACTCACGAAGTATTTGTCATGTATTGATGGTCAAATTATCCATTTGAGGCTCACAAACTTGTGTCCACCTTCTCATATACTAAGTATATCTTGCCTTTGGATTTTATTTTTAGTCAGTCTTGGCTATAATCTCATATGCAAGTGCATGACATGTTAACTTTAATTAACTTTTAAACTTTATATATTTAACGAACTATGACAAATCATCAACACAAGAGAGGTAAAAGAAAAAAAAAAATACTGAAAGATGAAATCCTTACTTACCTTGAGTGATTACCCAAGTTAAAGGTGAGCTCTCTTTGTGAATTTAATTCTTGATTTTCTTTCTTTGAATGATTTGTTGGTCTAATTACTACATAATTCAAATTGTTAATTGTTTTTAATGCTATTCTATAGGGTAAATCTTGACAAAGCTATAACTCAAGTTAGTTTCAAAATAGCATTTATTGGACCATTTAAAAGTTAACTGTGAGCATTAAATAATTATTTTCATAATTATAATTTTCATGACTTGTTAGTTTCTCTACTCCAATATGTTGCCTTATGGGGACCGCAACCATCCTATTACACCAAGTGCCCCTAAAAAGTTGGATAAGTGTGGGGACGACTAACAGCCACCAGCTTCTTGTGCTGTATGGGTACCATTGTGAACCGCATAGCTGTTTGCTACTTAATGCATAGCTCTACCCTGTTACTAAGAGATGAAATTTTGTCTCTCCCTAACAGCTCAAGCTTTAGGGGAGTTGGTAAGCATCATTGCTTAAAAAGTAGTGTTAGAGTGAGATAACCGCCTCCGCTCATCAATCTTGTATGGGTAGCATTGCAAAAGTGCCTTATGCTGTCGTGCCACTTGCTGTGGGGCTTTGTGCTACTTTGAAGGATTAAATTGCGCTTCTTTTTGCTACTTAAGCTTTAAGGAAGTTGGTTAGCACAAACTTTCCTTACACAACATGGTGTATCCAATAGTGATTGTTTGTTCAATAGAAGCCCTTAATTTTGCTTATATTGTGTTCTTAATTGATTTTTTTGTTAAAACTTTTGTCATTTCCTTACGTGGTTAATTATCTACAGTATAAGTGATGGTTTAAAATATTGACTTTTCTTAAAATTCAGTACTGTGATATAACTCATTTTGCAATTAACAATGATCAAATAGAGTTGATTTATATTCTCTACCAATTTAGGCACTGAATTAATGGAATAGATTATGGCTGTTATACTGTGAACTTTCCTAAAATTACTTCATGTTGTGCTCTCTTGATTCATGAAGTTTTAATTTTAATTTTACTATCAGCATGTTAAGCACTTATTTGAAGAAATTCATCAATAAGTATCCTAGTGCGTTTATATTAACTTGAAGAAATTCAGTACTGTGATATAACTCATTTTGCAAAGTGCTAAGGATTTCTGAAAGCATATACTGATATGCATTAGTCTTTATTTCATAGAAAATGTGCATTTGATGTTGGGTTTTTCTGTGGTGGCCGGTCATTGATTGTAATCTTATATTATTTTACTCTGAGTTGATTGTGGTAAATGTCATTCTAACTGCAGTTTTTTTAATTATGGCTGTTTGTCAGGTAGTCAATGTCAGCAGGGATAATTTAGAGGTGGACACTTCATCTTACCACTGCGAGTAAGTGATCTTCTAGACTTTTGCCTTCTGAGCTTATTTTCAGATTTTGCTTTCTTTTTTTTGCTTTTTTTTTTTTTTTTTTTCTCCCTTTAATCTCTTGTTGTTCTAACTTTAACAATTGAATATATCTGCTCCAGTGTTGTGAGGCACATTCATCTGGACTCGATTGATCCATCTTTGGCAATAGGGTTCTATTGTCGAGACAAAGGTTTGCTTCGCTTGACTGAATTTGTATAGGTTGTAACTTAGAATTTGGACCAAGCTCTGACTGTCAGCATCTTTTTTCTTCGCCTTTCTGGCTGGCAGATGATTTCGATGATTTTTGCACCCGGGCATCCAAGCTAGCTGATGAATCAGATGGCGCTCCCTTATTCACTGTAACTCAAACCCTTAAAAAACCAGTCAACCACGGTGATGTCTTGGATGATACTGGTGGGGTTGGAGAGGATGATTCCTTGGGTGTAGTGCCCATGAATGATTCGGACGGCAATGCACACGAGGATGACTGGCAAATCCTTTGAGTGGAAATTACTGGAATTTGTACATCTTGTATTGGTGGTGGTGGTGGTGGTGGTACACCCAATTCAGCTGGCTCGGGGTTCTGTTCATCATCCTGGAATTTGTTAATTTCATGTGTAGAAAATTATATTTATTATGATTCTTTTCTCTTTTAATTACTTTTCAAGTTGTTCATACAACTCACCAAAAATATTCATGTTGTAAGATAAATGCAAAAGAATTCCAATTTAGATATGGTAGTTCACTTTACTATATTGCTGCTGATCCTTTATAACTATTGTGGTTTTCATCTGATAAATGAAAAAGCATTTGTATCCCATCTCCTTCCTGTTCCTGCCATTCCATCAATTTTAGGTGCCTGGCCATTGCAAAGCAGAGTTATCTTGTATAGTTGAAGAATATGAGAAAAGTTTCCAGCATCATGTCACAACTTTAATATAATATACTATAATTGATTAGTAATAGATTGGACAAAAGTTTCTCAAAATGCGTTTTTCAGATGTCTTATATGACGACTTTCAGAATGCATAGGAGACTTTTCTCTGTGAATGTCATATCATTACTTCTTTATTCTTCTGTTGTTTCACCTGCCGTTGATCTTGTTGATAAGCTTCCAAGTAGTTTACATTTCTTTGGATAATGTTAAATGAAGCGTTTCCTAGATATTAGTTTATTAGATGTGAAGCAAAAATGCCATTATTATATATGTAATATTTGAAAGATACCCAGCTCAAACTTTACCAAAAGTTAGTATTATTCGGTGTTTTTCTAAACGAAACTAAAGACATTAGCATTGTCTAAGTTCATTCTAATAGTAATAGATAATCAGACTGACAACGGTCAACTACATGGCTCAATAATTGATAAGAAAAAGTGCCAAAAGAGGCTCCATCTCCATCTATTATATTTTACTATCCAAAAAGCACAAAACTTTGAAGGCATAATACATCTCCTCATCTCTAATAAAAACACTCAGATGATATAATTAACTGCTAACCTAACTTAACTCTCTCTTAATCTATCTTAATTCTCACTTACTAAAACAAACCAAAATGTCTTTTAAGTTTTTCAGATAAGGATGTGAGAAGCAGAGTATGGGAAGCCAGAAAAGCCAGCAGGCATGTGCACATGAGTCCACTTTGTGTTACCATTTCCTATTATCTCTCTCCATTATGAAAGCCCCTTCTCCGTCACATTCACTGCACGATGATTCAGATGATGATGATGATGATCCTCTACTTCCATTTCCAGTCATCACAAACACCCTCTGCTCACCCTTATTATTACCTTTGGCACAATCTTCAAGCCTTGTCACACTAACACATGGAGATGTCCCAACAATAGTATTGGGAAGTCCAACAATTGAACTCACCTTCCTCTCCTTACCTTCATACTCTTTTGCAATCAAATTTACCCCCTCATGTTGTTGCTGCAATATTTGTTGCTCTTTTGACAAGAACCACAGCCACTGACATTGCTTTCCACTGGTACTATTATTAGAACGCAATTGGAGTTGTGGTGCCTCTGGGGCTAATACTAGGAAATGGCCAAACCCCATCAATTTTAGACCAAATCCCAGTTGCAGGATCATAACACTCGGCATCATCCCTGAATCTCCCTTGGCTTTCAGTGCCATAACCACTGACAACCCAGAATCTATCATCACCATCCAAACACATCCCTTGACACTCATCTCTTTCTTCTTCCATCTCAGGCAACATCCTCCACTCATCGGCCTCCACATCATAAACTTCTGCTGATTTCAAAGCATTCTTCTGATTGTCATGCCCTCCTGCTACAAAAACTTTACTCCCCCCAACCACCGCACACGCAAAGAAAGAACGTGCAACTAACATAGGGGCTGCACGCCTCCAGCTGGGGCCTTTAACCATGTCGAGAACGTACACATCAGGAACTGGTTCAAGAGTTGTAGGGTCCCAACCACCTAAAAGCAATAACTTTCCACAAGATTGAAGTGTAACACACTGACAAAACATTGGAACTCCCCATGTTTTATTATTACCTGAACCAAAGTTTGGCCTTATCCTTTGCCATGTTTGATTGTTGTAGTTGTAGATACTGAGACCATATTGAAGTGGGGTGTTGTTAATCTCTTGAACTTGTTGTTGTTGATGACATTGGTGGTGGTGGTGGTGGTCTTGTTGCTGTTGGTCTTCATCTTCTTTCTTGATGTTTCCGAGTCGTGGAAACTCAGAAACAACAAGAGTTGAATCTTCTTCTTCTTCTTCTTCCTGAGAGGGTGGAGAGGGAGAAGGAAGAGGTTGGATTTGGCAGACAAGTTGTTCTGCAGTGCCAGATTTGATTCTTTCTTGATAAAATGAAAGGCTAGAGAGCAAGTTTTGCCAAGTGTGGCAAACTGATTTCATATTGGAATGGAATATATAAGGGACTCTTATTAAACACTCCATGGCTATTTCATCAGGAAGGCCTGGAATCAAGTTCCTGACTGCAAGTTCTATCATTTTGAAGAAAGATAATGTATATGTAATGAACAAGAAATTAAGAAGAGAAAAACGATTGACTGGTAGTTAAATTGTTAGTGGAAGGAAGAAGGAGGATCATGAATTGATAGTGTTTTAGAAGGGTGAGGGTGGGAACATATGAAGCCATGTATATATAATCACAGAGAGAGAGAGAGGCAATGAGCTTGACCTGTAGTTGGGGGATTGGATTAGTACTGCGTTGTGTACAGATCACAGATTTTTTGTTATCATGTGGTTTTGAAATCATGGGGTAATATTATACCTTAGAAAACCACATGATAACATAACCCTGTTTATTCTATAAATTTTGTTTTCTCGGGGCAGAAACACTAACATTTACCCCTCGTAATCCTAGGATCAAGGTTTAAAGGAAAACTTGAGCTAAAAGCTGTTACAGTAACGTTACCTGATACTGTAATATAATAAGATTGGTATTATTAAGGTATAATATTACAAAACCTGGTTAATTCTAATGTCAGTTAAGACAAATTAAAAAGAAAAAAAATGAAGTTCCATGTTGTGAAAGTGGAGAATGAGTTGCAGCCACGCAGGATGTATATAACAATAAGCACTTTACAAAAGCACTTTTTCTATTTAGTTGTGTTGTGTACGTCAATCCTCTTCATCTCTTTATCCAAGCCAAGAAATTCAATTAGGAAAAGAATACTCTTCTCTAACCTGATTTCATTTACATTATAATACTTAATATTACGATATGGGTCAATCACGACATAATTTAAGCCTTTTGTAACGATTTATCACCCTAATCTACACTTGATTTAACCAAACAAGAACAAGAATCACACAAGAACAATTTTACTGTGGTTCGCCTTTCCAAAAATTAGAAAGACTACAGCCACGTTGAGCTTCGAAAATAAAGGAAACTCACTGCATTGTAATGAATCAGAGTATATAAATTACACTGATTTAAAGAATCAGACCCGATAATCCCCTTAATTGCTACCAATCTCGAATCAATACCCTAGAGAGACTAACCCTATAATCCCAATCAACCGAGAGATTACCAACCCTCCCTGAATGATTAACCCTAACCACTCAACTCCAAATTACAGAGATTTCGATTAAGCTAAAAAGTAAACCCTAACACTGCTATAATTGATCTTTAGAAGCCAGACTTGATCGATCATATGAGAGAGAGAGAAATTCTTGCTTGGTTAAATACCGTTGACCAAAAACATGGTGAGATTACAGCCGTTGGATCAAGTCAAGATGAATGGTCAGGATTGGGTCACTTAACATCAAAACGACCGCGTCTCTATTAAAGTAATACACCACCGTTTTAGTTTTCACATTTACACCTTTTTTTTTCCAACCTCAATTGTTGGATCACAATCTAGTGTACGATATGGGTCAATCACATGGTAAGGCATAAAAAGAGGTTGGAAACATGATGTAAATGTTCTAGAAGGTAAGAATATGCATGTTGTGGGCAACAAGTTGCTTGAATTCCTAGTAAGGAATGCCCATTCCTCACTCAATTCATATTTACTTAAATTTTCATTAATCATGTGACCTCACTCAAGCATATAATAAAGGACATATGCCTAAAATATTGAATGATTCAAACACATGCATGTTGTTGAATTTGTGGTTCACGGAAAAGGGTTACAATATCTGGATTGATTTTAACACCTCAACTAAGAAAAATCTACAAAGAGTCTAGAATAAAGTAGTGATAGAGTTTGGCAGCGTGATTGACCTGCAAGTAAACTGAAGAATAATTCGCCCAATGACAAAACTCGATGAAATTTAATGGTGGTGGCCACAACTCTCACTCACACTCATGTTATCTTAAAATTAAAATCAAATTAAAAGTTTATTGCATGATGGATTTTGTTATTAAACTAATATACTTAGTGAGGTTGAGAGTAATTGATTTTCTGAGGGGCCATTTCACTACTTATTGTTTTAAATTCCAACTTTAATCCTCTATAACAAACAGTTAATTTAAATATATTACTCTTATTAACAAGAATTGAGATGTGAATTTTAAATAGTGTTTTTTAGTCGGCACCAAATAAATTTAATATATAATTTTATGTATTATTTGGCATAAAATCTAAGTATGGTTAATGAGAAGAGCCCACAAGAAATTGTCTACTTCATAAGTGGCCAACCAAGTAGGGACCAACAATAAAGAAGGAAAAAACGCTAAAGCTGAAAAAGGGCTACCCTTCTAGAACCTTGCTTTTATATAAGTCTATCTATCTATTTATAACCTTTGTCTTTTCTTTAAGTGCTTTTTTTATTATCATGGGGACTTTACTTTTTTTTAATTGCGTAGAGTGGTGGGCTTCCTTTTTATTTTCTATCACTACTTCACATTAAATAAAAGTAAAAGCATTTGATGTTTACAATAAAGTTTTTTTATCATAATTTATGTACATTTTAAACAGATTAAATATTTTTCTATCTTGTTTTTCACATCGAAATTGATTTAAATTTGTATTTTCCCAAAAAGAAATTGTTTTAAATGAAGTTTAGGATATGAATTAATTATATGAATGTGGTGACACTTTGGGAAACTTTCTATCTTATTAAGAAATAATTAATGGGACCCTTGAAAATGACATATACCCTTTAACTAAATTTAAAAATATTTGAAATATCAAATCATTTGTGTTGATCCAATTTCCAGAAGCAATAATGTTTCTAGAAACAATTTTGAGTAAAGAGTGGCCCTTAAATTTTCACCATAAAATAAAATTAAATTAATTAATTAATCCAGCGGTTGAGATGAGTTGATCTTTAAAAATTCCAAAAGCAAATTGTTCGACTCTTGAAAATGACATATACCCTTTAATTTAATTTAATTGATGACATGAATCTCGACACAGATTATTTTTTTTTATAATAATAAAATTAATTAAATGTAAGAGTCGAATATTCCAATCCGCATGGTTTTAGGCCGGAAACACGCGGCAGTGTTTTGCCGCCCTGTGATAATCTGATTGTTAGCTAAGCAACATAGATCTCATTAACAAATCTTAATGTTAAAATAATTAATTTAATTAAACTAATTAATTCATCGATAAAGCTTATGTAACGCTAATGTAATGGACAATTTTATGGACGTTAACATGTAAGCTTGTACCTTTGTAAGATATCAAGGGAAGACGGCACCGTCTGATTGATATATTTCATGATCACAACTTAATTAATTAACTAATCACTTTATATATTAATTAAACACCATTTTGTGAATCTTAAGTGGGTATAATCAACTCATTCAATCCAATCAATGTAAGAGATTTATGTTTCCTTTTTAAAACAATATTAGTAACTTAATTAAAGAATTTGGAATCGAACTTGCTAATTACAGTTAATTGATGTATATTAAAATTGATAGGAGTTTATAAAATTTAACTTGTTGATGTATAATTTAAATTTTTTTTTTTTCTATTTTTAAAACAAGGGATTAAAAAAAAATTTATGACAACGTGTTTGATAGAAAGGAATCGAAATATTTTTTTAAATAATTTCTGAATAAATGAAAAACACATTTGATAATATTAATAAATCATTTAATTACTTCGATAAATGTAATATGCAAAATTATGGTTTGGTTTATTATGATTTATTATAATTACAATTATAAATATGGTCCTTTTTCTTCAAAGGCTAACATTACTTCTACTACTACCTTAATTCTAATAATTATTCTTCCATCATCTTCATCTAATGATCTTATAGTAAACTTAGACTGAAAAATTTTCAGTTCCAAATATCTTAGGGTATGTACAAATTGTTCCGACGCGTTAGACTTAGCATTAGGGCAAACATCAATTTGAATATTTTCGATGCAGGGTCCCACGGGGTTGAATAGTGTCAACAATGTCGGAATGTAATGAATTTTGACAAGGCACTTTGAAACAGCCAAACGAACAAAACTCATGTAAATACGAGGGTTGTCATTTTTTAGCCTTTCTGAGTCGTTTTTAGGGAGGTTTGGACATTTTTATAAGTTTTAGGGTTGTTTTTGTGACTTTCTGGATGTTTTGGTACTGTTTCGATAGTTGTTTTATTTTCATTTCCTTTGTTTGTTCGGATTAGGATTTTAAAGGGGAACTACTTAAAGCCTGTTTCAGCCCTAAAAATGGTAGTGTTTTTTTTTTTACTTATTATATGTTAATGAAGTATTGAGAAATCTAAGAGTTTTTAAACAATCCAATATCTAAATCTTGATATAATTCGATGATGGTTTTTTCGTATCACTTATTGTCTTTAGCTTCAGTTATCTCTTAATTGTTTCGGCATCAATCTTTATCTCTAGCATTTATTGCGTTAAGTATACAAACACTATCATGACACTATTGTTTGGTATTGGTATTAAGTGTATATAATGACTCATTCAATCCAATCAATGTAAGAGATTTATGTTTCAATTTTACAACAATATCAGTAACTTAATTAAAAATTTTGGAATTTGCTAATTACAGTTTGTTCATGTACATCAGTTGTTATAATTGATAGGAGTTTATAAAATTTAATTCAAGGTCTGTTTGATCTATAATTTAAATTTATTTTTTTACTTTTAAAATAAAGGATACAAAAAAATCTTATGACAATGTGTTTGGTAAAAAGGAATTGAAATATTTTTTAAAACAGTTTTTGGATACCATTTCTATAGGTTTCTTTTATTTTTAATCTTATAAATTAATACCCATTTGATAATATTAATTTAATTATTTCGATAAATGTAATATGCAAAATTAGGGTTTGGTTTATTATGATTTATATGTTTATGAAAAGCATGTATGGAATTGGAAAAATGTGTTTGATGTGGAGAAAGGCTAACATTACTTATACTACTACCTTATTTCTAATTATTCTTCCATCATCTTCATTTAATGATCTTATAATAAACTTAGATTAAAATAATTTCAGTTCCAAATATCATAATTTTTTTGAAAAAATCTCAGTTTCACATGTGCACATTGTTCCAATGTGAAACATCAATTTGAATAGCTTTGAATAGTGTCAACAATGTCGAAATGCAATGAATTTTGAGCGGGCACTTTGAAACAACCCAAATGAACAAAATTCATGTTATAACACGAGGGTTGACATTTTTTAGCTTTTTAGGGGGTTTTGAACATTTTTTTGTAATTTTTAGGGCTGTTTGGTGACTTTCTGGATGTTTTGGTACTGTTTATAATTGTTTAATTTTTTCCTTCCCTTTGTTTATTGGATTAGGATTTTAAAGGAAAACCATTTAAATGTTATTTCAGCCCTAAGAATGGCAACTTTTTATTATTATATATTAATGAAGTATTGAAAAACTTGAGGGTTTTCAAACAATCTAATATTCCAATTTTGAAACAATTCAATAGCGGTCTTTTCGTACGACATGTTATCTCTTAATTGTTTCGGTATCAATCTTTATCTCTAGCATTTATGGCGTTGAGTATACAAACACTATCATGACATTATTGTTTGGTATTGGGATAGATGTTAAATGCCAAGCGACTCGGCTACAACTTTGATGGGTTCCTATGCTTTGTTGGATATTAGTCTTTTATGACACATCCCTTACGTCCCAAAAAGCATAATTTTTGTGTACTGACAAACAATACAAGACCTCTCAAAGAGAAACTAATCTAAACTTTGATGGCTTACCAGTCATTGCTTAATTAGAAAGAAGAAGAAGAAGAAGAAGAAGAAGAAATAAATCAAGTTATAACAATCTGATTTGATAGGTTGTTGCATTCATGATGAAATTGCTAATCAATTAATTAATAAAAATTATCTTCTTATAATGCTCATGCCTGTCCCATTCATTCTAGATAGTCTCCATCAATTGCGATCGCCATGTTTTTACCATTCCCTACTTTGATTATGTAATGATGTTTAACAATATAAATTTATGCAATTCATTTTTTTGACTTATTCATAGGTTTATATACCAGGAAGTTATAAGTTATTAATTATCTCTGGTCGGCCAAACGATTCAATATAGATTTTTAGATATATTATTCAAGAGAATCTGAGTTTGAGTCTCTTCTCTGGTGTTAATAAGGGTAACTATTAGAGTTTTTACCCAACAAATAATTTCAAGGTCTTTAAGGATTAATTGAGGTGCACGTAAATTGGTCCAGACACCTCCGATTATTTAAAAAAAAAGTTATAAGTTATGATCCACATGTAAATGTTAATCTAATAATAACAATCATTTCTGAATATCTAACTAACGATTCTTTTTTGTAGAGAGAAAATATTATGTACAACATACACTAAGAGACTCTGATTTCAATGTCCGTGAAATACATGACAAAGAATTAGATGATTAAACCTTAGACAAAGCAAACTCGTTACAGTAATATTACATTAATTTTGTGATTATTATAATATTTTTTCTTTTTTAAACTCAAACATGATACATCTTCAAGAGTTGAATTTATAAATGATGTAATACTTCTGTTTCATTCAAATACTGTAAAACTTATTCTTTGAATATACTGAATTGTAGACCGTCATGCTTGTATAAATTAAGAACAAAGAAGTATTATGGGGATATACGTAGCATCCATTAATGGCTTAATATATTTGTGACTGCAAGTTTAAGGCAATCTCCCATACTAATTAATTTTGATTGGAGAAGGAACAAGCAATGACATTTGTCTCTTGGACTAAGCCAAAGTTTACTGCCATTTTTATTATTTTGTTAAATTAAGTGTCAGCCACCTCATAAAAGAGCCGTAAACGTCGAGGGTAAAAGATTTATAAAGGATTATGGCCATTGACACATAAAGGAAGACGCAACAATTAAAACTTAATTTATAATAAATACTGTTTTATGCACTACGGAGTTGACTTTTTCCAAGTCTCCTTTCCTAATTGCAAAATATATTAAGCTGAATGGTGATATAACTATGCTCAAAGAAATTAAAAGATATAAGAGAACTATGATGAGATTATGAACGAGTTAACCATCGTAATAATAATTAAATTTAGACTTAAGACACCCAAACCCAAGTTAGAGTTATATATTTTCTTTTATCATAATTTAATTTTAAATAGAGATGCTACTTAGTACTTACATAAACCTAAACAAGATAACTTTTATTATTATTATTATTATTATTATTATTATATGATGCAACATTTGTTTTAAACTAATTTTGTTACGTTTAGACTCTGAATCAGATTTGGAGCAAAATTTGATACCGAAATGGATTGAATCGACCATTTTTTTTTTTCGCCCTAAATCCTATAAGGGTTTGGTGACATCAACCGCCATCTCTAGCAACATTTGCACACTTTGTAGTCTGTATCTCTTTGCATTGTCATATAAAAAGTTAGATGTATTGGCATATTTTAGGGGGAATAATGTTATGTACACTAACCAATGTGTACTAATCTAAGTACTAACATTGAAAATTTAAATTTTTTTTTTTAGGGAATTTTCAAATTTTTAATGTTAGTATTTGGATTAGTTCATGTTAGTTAATGCACATAATATTATTTATTTTGGGAGGCTCTTGTGAGTTGTGACTACTTGCAAGCCCAAGCCCAAGGCCATTGTGGGTCAACTAAGCCCAAACCTTTCATATCCTTTTTTACATAAAACCCAAACGTACACAACTTGCAGAGAAATAATATCTCAAAAGAAATTGAAGTAACGATCGACCCACAAGCATGGCGAGTTAAATTTCACTGTATGTTTGTATCAGCACTCCATTAATGTCACATTTATCAATCTATCACCCGTTCTGCAAAATTAATTGATCAAGCAATGAGGAAGAATGCCATTCCTAGCCTCCTTGTCATATCATATTTCAGTATATATAAGAAACCAAAGTGAGAAAATTTTTTAACAGTTTCATACAAGCTTTTATGTTTTTCAGCTTATCCAGCCATGAAAATTCTTTGAATTTTGATCCCTTTTGGGCTTGTTCCATATTGGCTATTGGTTGATGTGTGAATTGCATCCTCCACAGTGTCCAACAAAATCGACTAATGAAAGCACCCCTCTTCCTCTTGCTTTTGCTTAGCCTTTCAGTAAAATTTCCATATTTCTCTTCTAAATAAAAGTTTCTCTTTAGTTTCTTTCTTCTATATGCAAGTTAAAACTGAAATCATGAGACAACATCCAATATAAAGTATTTAGAAGCAGCAATTTACTCTTGATTGAAGAAGCTTCAGACAGGAGTGTTATTGCAGCTTTTAATTACTCCATTTTGGGTATCTGCCGTGTTTATCCATTGGGTAATCCTAGAATTAATTGTTCATCCATAACTTGCCGAGACTTTTCCAGTGCGCCTTCATGGCAGATGAATAATCTAGAGCTGGTCCCAAGCAGACCCGGGCCTGGGACCATGAGCAATTTTAGGATCTGGACCAGGTCCCTAGGAACTGGTCCTATGGGCCCAGGACCGGTCCTATGGGTCTTGAAAATTTAATTTTTCCCCTGATCTTTTTTTATATTTTAAGGGGTGAAACAAAATTTTGTAAGGGGTTTTTAATATTTTTTAAGGATAGATTAGTAAGTTTTTAAAAGTTTAATTAATTTTAAAAAATAATAAATAAATTAATAGTTAATTTTAACATAAATGTAATATTCATATTCACACTTCACAAATAAACAATTAAATAAATTTTTTTATTAAATTATTCATCTTCATCGTTAACAAAATTTACATCATTCAAATCTGTATTCCTAAAAATTCGAATAGTTCGGGATCTTCAGGGTACTGTTGTAGTTTTCTTTCTACATGAGTCCAATCCCTCATAAACACGTTATCACTTCAATCATCTCATCGGTTAAAGAACATCTTCTTTTTTCAACAATCCGACCACTCGTTGAAAATGTTGACTCGGATGCAATTGTAGAAACCAGCACAGATAAAATGTCACGTGCTATTTAGGCTACAATGGGGAATCGACTTTTATGTTGGTTTCACCATTGAAGAATATCCATGTCACATTTCTCTTTCATCGTCATAAAGGACAGGTCCACTTGTAGGTAGCGATTCAGCTCATTTGGTCCATGTATGTAGAGCCGGAGTCCGCTACTTCCGCCATATGTCATATATATGCCCCGCTATATAAATAAGTATAATAATATGCTTAACTACATGTAATTTAAACCTAGGATCTACAACAAGGCCTAATCCATATGAGAATGGAATATCTAACCAATATTTCTCATATTTTTCTTCCATCTTTAAAACAATTTCCCTTAAAACGTTATTATATTTATATTTAGCAAAAGTTTTATGAGATTATAGCAAAAACAAATTGGAGATTAAAGAGGCATTTATTATATATCTGACAATTAATGTGATTGATAACTAGATTTGTCGAAACGTTTGTGATTAATTGATGGTTTTTGTTTTCTTATAAACGTTGTATTATAAGTATTATCAAGCTTGCTTTTACAAATCATAGACATCTTTTTGGAGAAGATGAAATTTTTAAATATCTTAAAACTTTAATTTTTAACATAATTGTCTTCAATTTTATCATGACTATGTTTAAATAACCATTGAACTCATCTTTAAATATGATTTCAATACAATGATTATAAACTTGGTTATAATAGATAATAACTATTATAACTATGATTTTATTTCATTAGTTAAGTGTAATAAGTGAAATTTAAAAAAAAATTCTTTTATTTCATTGGTTTTTACCATTAAAATGAATATAAACTTATTATTAGTTTTAAGTACTAAATTTAAACTACCAATAAATTTATTAATATCAAAATTTAAATTTTTCTTTTTAATAAATTTTGTAAAAGTTTTCTTTTAACCCCTATAATTTATATTTATCTTAAAATTTATAAAGAGTTTTACGTAATTGTACAAGGGACTAAAACAAAAATGTTTAAAAAAATTTGGGTCCCAGGCTGCCCAGTGGAGGGACCGAGCCCTCCTCTTTAGGTCTGGTCCTGTTTTGGGACTAGACCTCTTAGTACTGGGTTTTTGGACTCAGTCCCCAAATTGCCGAACCTCTAGAATAATCCAATGCTTGTTGGCAAATCTTTGTTGACACTTCTGTACAATTCTTATTAATTGCTCATGACTCATATTGTCTCTTATCTTCCTAGCTTTAAATAATGTCTCCAGTTAAATTATATATATACATATAATCCTCTTTTATGAATTTTCATATTTTAAATCTACTCCTCATTTTCTCGACCAAATTTCATGTTTTCCTTAACTCAAATGGACAAAAAAAAAAAAAAACCTGGAAAGTGATGTTTCTCCATCCAAATTTGTTACCTGGAAATTAAGACTGAGGAGACTAGAGTTAGAATCGATATCAATTGATATTTGACTGATTGATTGGCATCAATTTCGCTACTTATTTCAGCTGACCCCACGGAAATTGAAGAAAAGAAAAAGAAGAGATGGTAATTGGGCCTGCAAAATTTTCAATAACCCATTCTACAAGCTAGAATTGATAATGATGAGCGTAGTCCAGGGGCAATGTTCTATCCTTCATATAGGTGATTTAATTCAGAGTAAACGACATTTTCCCACTCAAAGCTGGTTTCATACATTACAATTTTCACCCTTAAATTAACACAATTATTTTTTTCTCAAAATGACCCTTATATCTCAAATTTCTCTCAAATAACCCTCACAAGGATCCCAACCAAGCCAAGAATCCGGCCTAATTCCGACACCATTGGACCTCCCCGATATCACCATAAACATCACCTTATCCTCCTCACTAGAACCTTTAACTTTTTCCACCCGATTGTACATCGGTGAGGTGTCGGAATTTGGCTAGAAAGAGGCGAAAAAATGCAAAAACCTAAGGGAGAGGAAGACAACGATTAACGAGCAATTGCAGTTGACGATGTTGTGGGTTTTGGCGAGGGGAAGCCCATGATGCTATTGGTGGTCTTGGGAGCTGGTTTTCGATGTTGAAACTTGCTGAAATTTGGATGAAACGTTGATTGACACTAAAAGTAACGACTGATGATTAGGAGGTTCAATCAGGCGGAGATGTTAGGGGTTTTGATGTAGGTATTGAGAGGATTATAATGGATGGTATCAAGAGGGGAAAATTCAAAATAGGCTTTATATAATGTCTCCAGTTAAATTATATATATATAATCTTCTCTTTTGAATTTTCATATTTTAAATCCACTCCTCAGTATCTGTACCAACTTTCATGTTTTACCCAACTCAAATGGAACAAAAAAGCATGGAAAGTCTATGAATGAGATGTTTATCGATCCGAATTTGTTTCCTGGAAATTTAGACTTGGGGAGACAATAGACTTAAGAGTTGATATTTGACTGATTGACTGGTATTAATTTCGCTACTTATTTCAGCCGACGCAATGCAAATTGAAGAGAAGAAAAAGAAGAGGTGGTAATTAGGCTGGCAAAATTTTCCATAACCTATTCTACAAGCTAGAATTAGGGGTGAGCGGTTCCGGAGAAACTGGAATCTGAACCGCACAGTGCAGGTTCTTCAATCCAAGGAATTGGAATCGGAACCGCACAGTACAGGTTCTTCAATCCAAAGAACCGGAACCTAAAATGCAGGTTCCGGTTCCTTTCCAGGGTACCCTGTAAAAAATCAATTACCCCCTATTAGTTTAAAAATAACAAAAACACCTTATAAGTTTACAAATACACCCTTAACAAATTTTTATTATTCATTCATTTGTGTCCAATGTAACTCATAATCTGTAATCTCTAAGCAACACTTGAATTCAATTAATTCATCACAATTCACATAAAATTCGTCAATCAAAACCAAAACACAAACAATTATTCATCATAATTCACATAAAATAACTTCACCAAAATCATTTAAACAAACAACAATATAGAAAGTAAAATAATATAGTAAATTCTAATGTTTATAATGTAATGTTATAAATTCATAACTAATTAAGTAATTATGTAATCATTTAACTATGTAATGTTATAATTAAGTAAGTGATCATAATATATAATGTAATATAATAATATTATAATTTAATTGAGTAATTATTTAACTATAATGTAATGTTTAATTAATGTTTATAATGAAATGTTTATAAGGTAATTGTTATAATTAATTAAATTTTCTTATCATTTAATTAAGTATTATGCTAATGTTTATGTAGTAAATTAGTAATTACTAATGTTTAAAACATAATATCATAACTTATAATCAATTAAGTAATCATTTAATTATGTAATGTTATATTAATTATATGATCATACTATAATAGTATAATGTAATGTTATAATGAATTAAGTAATTATACTATAAATCTATAATTTAATATTATAATTAATTAAATTTCAAATCATTTGATTAATATACTAATGTTTATAATGGAATGTTATAATTGATTAAGTAATCATATTATAAATATATAAGATAATATTATAAATAATTAAATTTTTAATCGTTTAATTAAGTAATGTAATAATATAGTAAATTACTAATGTTTATAATGTAATGTTATAAATTCATAACTAATTATATAATTATGTAATCATTTAACTATATGATGCTATAATTAAGTAAGTGATCATAATATATAATGTAATATAATAATATTATAATTTAATTGAGTAATTATTTAACTATAATGTAATACTTAATTAATGTTTATAATGAATTTATAAAGTAATGTTATAATTAATTAAATTTCTTATCATTTAATTAAGTATTATGCTAATGTTTATGTAGTAAATTAGTAATTACTAATATTTATAATATAATGACATAATTAATTAAATAATTATTTAATTATGTAATGTTATAATTAATTATATAATTATACTATAATGTAATGTTATAGTGAATTAACTATTAAGTAATCATACTATAAATTTTTAATGTAATATTATAATTAATTAAATTTTTAATCATTTAATTAATTTTGTACTAATGTTTATAATAAAATGTTATAATTGATTAAGTAATTATACTATAAATTTATAACTTAATGTTATAAATCTATAATTAATTAAATTTCTAATTATAAGTCAATTAATTAACGATTTAATTATGTTATAACTTATAAGCCAATTAATTAAGTAGTAATCAATTAATATAATGCTATAATTAATTATACTATAAATCGATTAAGTAATGTTATAAAATTATAATTAATTAAGTAATCATTTAATTATAATGTAATGTTATAATTGATTAAGTATGATATTTAACTAGTAATTAAATTTATTAATGTTTATCAATTTATCATATATAATTAATTAATTACTAATTTATTATAGATATACTTAGAACTTAATAATTGAAGTAAATAACTAAATATATTATTACTCAATCAAATATACTATTTTATTGAGTAATAATTCTTTTAATAACATTAAAAATGTTAAACACTTTTAATTGGATCATAATTCCAATTATTCACTTAATTGATCAAAACTTTAATATTAATGTATTATAATATATTAAAGCTTTTCATACGGTGTAATTTATATGTAATAAGTATAATTGTATTCGTATATTTATTTAATTAAGTTATTCTAAAAATTTAACTTTTTCTATTTTAAATTTTTTTATATGTAAAATAATAGAAACTCCCCCATTATTTACATTTCACAAATATTTCATTATAGTCCAGGTTCCAAAATAGGTTCTAAACAGGTTCCAAACAGGTTCCAAAACAGGTTCCACATAGGTTCCAAAACAGGTTCCAAACAGATCCAAAACAAGTTTCAAACCGGGTACCCCCTATAAGTTCCAAACAGGGTACCCTTTTTACAGGTTCCGGTTTCGATTCTGGTTCCTCCACATGCAAGAACCAAAACCGAAACCGCATAGTAACGGTTCCAAAAAATTGGAACATGAACCTACTCGCATAGTACAGATTTTAGGTAGGTTCCAGTTCTGATTTCAATTCTTACCCCCGATTTCGGTTCTACCTATTATTCGTGCTCACTCATAGCTAGAATGATAGTGATAAACGGGTAGGTTTCGATTCGGTTCTTATCTCTGATTTAAGTTCTACCTGTTACCCGTGCTCACCCCAGCTAGAATGATAGTGATGAGCGTTGCCCCAGGTACAATATAATGTTCAATCCTTCCTATAAGTGATTTAATTAATTCTCCTGTCTCTCCGATTTTGACAGATTAAAGAGAAGATAAAAACACTGTTAGTAAGTTCATGTAATCACTGATGTCATAGCCCATGTGAATGAGCAAGGACATATAGTGCATAGCGATGGAGACTTAATTTATATCTCTTCTGAAATTTATACCAAGTCTGTGGGGGTCTTCTTCATACACCATTCTCTATATTTATTTTGAGTGGAATATAGTCACACAAACTCCT